>OX608073.1:189958611-190323611 GCA_951509635.1 Eupeodes luniger | reverse complement strand
ATTATTATTATTATTATTATTATTATTATTATTAATTATTATTATTATTATTATTATTATTATTATTATTATTATTATTATTATTATTATTATTATTTTTATTATTATTATTATTATTATTATTATTATTATTATTATTATTATTATTATTATTATTATTATTATTATTATTATTATAATTATTATTATTATTATTATTATTATTATTATTATTATTATTATTTTTATTATTATTATTATTATTATTATTATTATTATTATTATTATTATTATTATTATTATTATTATTATTATTATTATTATTATTATTATTATTATCATTATTATTATCATTATTATTATTATTATTATTATTATTATTATTATTATTATTATTATTATTATTATTATTATTATTATTATTATTATTATTATTATTATTATTATTATTATTATTATTATTATTATTATTATTATTATTATTATTATTATTATTATTATTATTATTATTATTATTATTATTATTATTATTATTATTATTATTATTATTATTATTATTATTATTATTATTATTATTATTATTATTATTATTATTATTATTATTATTATTATTATTATTATTATTATTATTATTATTATTATTATTATTATTATTATTATTATTATTATTATTATTATTATTATTATTATTATTATTATTATTATTATTATTATTATTATTATTATTATTATTATTATTATTATTATTATTATTATTATTATTATTATTATTATTATTATTATTATTATTATTATTATTATTATTATTATTATTATTATTATTATTATTATTATTATTATTATTATTATTATTATTATTATTATTATTATTATTATTATTATTATTATTATTATTATTATTATTATTATTATTATTATTATTATTATTATTATTATTATTATTATTATTATTATTATTATTATTATTATTATTATTATTATTATTATTATTATTATTATTATTATTATTATTATTATTATTATTATTATTATTATTATTATTATTATTATTATTATTATTATATTATTATTATATTATTATTATTATTATTATTATTATTATTATTATTATTATTATTATTATTATTATTATTATTATTATTATTATTATTATTATTATTATTATTATTATTATTATTATTATTATTATTATTATTATTATTATTATTATTATTATTATTATTATATTATTATTATTATTATTATTATTATTATTATTATTATTATTATTATTATTATTATTATTATTATTATTATTATTATTATTATTATTATTATTATTATTATTATTATTATTATTATTATTATTATTATTATTATTATTATTATTATTATTATTATTATTATTATTATTATTATTATTATTATATTATTATTATTATTATTATTATTATTATTATTATTATTATTATTATTATTATTATTATTATTATTATTATTATTATTATTATTATTATTATTATTATTATTATTATTATTATTATTATTATTATTATTATTATTATTATTATTATTATTATTATTATTATTATTATTATTATTATTATTATTATTATTATTATTATTATTATTATTATTATTATTATTATTATTATTATTATTATTATTATTATTATTATTATTATTATTATTATTATTATTATTATTATTATTATTATTATTATTATTATTATTATTATTATTATTATTATTATTATTATTATTATTATTATTATTATTATTATTATTATTATTATTATTATATTATTATTATTATTATTATTATTATTATTATTATTATTATTATTATTATTATTATTATTATTATTATTATTATTATTATTATTATTATTATTATTATTATTATTATTATTATTATTATTATTATTATTATTATTATTATTATTATTATTATTATTATTATTATTATTATTATTATTATTATTATTATTATTATTATTATTATTATTATTATTATTATTATTATTATTATTATTATTATTATTATTATTATTATTATTATTATTATTATTATTATTATTATTATTATTATTATTATTATTATTATTATTATTATTATTATTATTATTATTATTATTATTATTATTATTATTATTATTATTATTATTATTATTATTATTATTATTATTATTATTATTATTATTATTATTATTATTATTATTATTATTATTATTATTATTATTATTATTATTATTATTATTATTATTATTATTATTATTATTATTATTATTATTATTATTATTATTATTATTATTATTATTATTATTATTATTATTATTATTATTATTATTATTATTATTATTATTATTATTATTATTATTATTATTATTATTATTATTATTATTATTATTATTATTATTATTATTATTATTATTATTATTATTATTATTATTATTATTATTATTATTATTATTATTATTATTATTATTATTATTATTATTATTATTATTATTATTATTATTATTATTATTATTATTATTATTATTATTATTATTATTATTATTATTATTATTATTATTATTATTATTATTATTATTATTATTATTATTATTATTATTATTATTATTATTATTATTATTATTATTATTATTATTATTATTATTATTATTATTATTATTATTATTATTATTATTATTATTATTATTATTATTATTATTATTATTATTATTATTATTATTATTATTATTATTATTATTATTATTATTATTATTATTATTATTATTATTATTATTATTATTATTATTATTATTATTATTATTATTATTATTATTATTATTATTATTATTATTATTATTATTATTATTATTATTATTATTATTATTATTATTATTATTATTATTATTATTATTATTATTATTATTATTATTATTATTATTATTATTATTATTATTATTATTATTATTATTATTATTATTATTATTATTATTATTATTATTATTATTATTTATTATTATTATTATTATTATTATTATTATTATTATTATTATTATTATTATTATTATTATTATTATTATTATTATTATTATTATTATTATTATTATTATTATTATTATTATTATTATTATTATTATTATTATTATTATTATTATTATTATTATTATTATTATTATTATTATTATTATTATTATTATTATTATTATTATTATTATTATTATTATTATTATTATTATTATTATTATTATTATTATTATTATTATTATTATTATTATTATTATTATTATTATTATTATTATTATTATTATTATTATTATTATTATTATTATTATTATTATTATTATTATTATTATTATTATTATTATTATTATTATTATTATTATTATTATTATTATTATTATTATTATTATTATTATTATTATTATTATTATTATTATTATTATTATTATTATTATTATTATTATTATTATTATTATTATTATTATTATTATTATTATTATTATTATTATTATTATTATTATTATTATTATTATTATTATTATTATTATTATTATTATTATTATTATTATTATTATTATTATTATTATTATTATTATTATTATTATTATTATTATTATTATTATTATTATTATTATTATTATTATTATTATTATTATTATTATTATTATTATTATTATTATTATTATTATTATTATTATTATTATTATTATTATTATTATTATTATTATTATTATTATTATTATTATTATTATTATTATTATTATTATTATTATTATTATTATTATTATTATTATTATTATTATTATTATTATTATTATTATTATTATTATTATTATTATTATTATTATTATTATTATTATTATTATTATTATTATTATTATTATTATTATTATTATTATTATTATTATTATTATTATTATTATTATTATTATTATTATTATTATTATTATTATTATTATTATTATTATTATTATTATTATTATTATTATTATTATTATTATTATTATTATTATTATTATTATTATTATTATTATTATTATTATTATTATTATTATTATTATTATTATTATTATTATTATTATTATTATTATTATTATTATTATTATTATTATTATTATTATTATTATTATTATTATTATTATTATTATTATTATTATTATTATTATTATTATTATTATTATTATTATTATTATTATTATTATTATTATTATTATTATTATTATTATTATTATTATTATTATTATTATTATTATTATTATTATTATTATTATTATTATTATTATTATTATTATTATTATTATTATTATTATTATTATTATTATTATTATTATTATTATTATTATTATTATTATTATTATTATTATTATTATTATTATTATTATTATTATTATTATTATTATTATTATTATTATTATTATTATTATTATTATTATTATTATTATTATTATTATTATTATTATTATTATTATTATTATTATTATTATTATTATTATTATTATTATTATTATTATTATTATTATTATTATTATTATTATTATTATTATTATTATTATTATTATTATTATTATTATTATTATTATTATTATTATTATTATTATTATTATTATTATTATTATTATTATTATTATTATTATTATTATTATTATTATTATTATTATTATTATTATTATTATTATTATTATTATTATTATTATTATTATTATTATTATTATTATTATTATTATTATTATTATTATTATTATTATTATTATTATTATTATTATTATTATTATTATTATTATTATTATTATTATTATTATTATTATTATTATTATTATTATTATTATTATTATTATTATTATTATTATTATTATTATTATTATTATTATTATTATTATTATTATTATTATTATTATTATTATTATTATTATTATTATTATTATTATTATTATTATTATTATTATTATTATTATTATTATTATTATTATTATTATTATTATTATTATTATTATTATTATTATTATTATTATTATTATTATTATTATTATTATTATTATTATTATTATTATTATTATTATTATTATTATTATTATTATTATTATTATTATTATTATTATTATTATTATTATTATTATTATTATTATTATTATTATTATTATTATTATTATTATTATTATTATTATTATTATTATTATTATGAACACGGTTATTATTAGCCGTTAGTTCTACGGCTTGTCCCAAATTGAACTCTACCAGCGACTAAAATAAGGGCCAAAAGCTGAGTATCATCCAAAATGACATTTTATGATGCAAGTACACAAGGAGCATCGGATGAATTTTACAAGAGAGTATGTTGCTTGGATCAGTGAATGTAAACGCGTTGTCGTTTACCGTGAAAAAGAGTTTAACCTTGATGGGCCGTTGGTTACAACTTGTATTTTCATGATCTGAAAAAAGATGACCTTATTTTGGAAAGACATCATAACCGTACATTAGGTAAAACGGTGTGGGGATCTTTAACCTACTATGGCACTATCGACTTTTTTTTCTCCTCAATAATGAACGGGAACATCTATTAATGTTTGCTGGAGCGGTCATTTCCAAAAATAAAACGCATTTTTGGATTTCTGCCTTGGATTTTCCAAAAAGACTATGCCCCAAGTCACACTTCGCGTTTGGTTAGAAGTTGAATTCAATCAGATGTGGAACTTTTGTCATGGCCCATATGTTCAAAACATATCAACGGAATTAAAAAAGGTGTTGCCATTGCTATAACATAAAGCCATTTCCATTTCAGACCGTCTTTTAGAGGTTATATCCGAAAATGGCGGACATAGTCATTACTAATGTAAACAGACATTACAAAGAAACCATCAAATGTAGATATTTTATAAATGTTTTTGATTTTTTCTGACATTTTACATTTGCCTCATCCTAGTGACGCATTTTTGTATACCCTTTTTGAGTAGTTTTTTTATCATGGGCAATTGCAACGTTCGTTTCCAACTTAACATTTAATTTTATAAATTTGTGATGATGTACATACGTACCTTTTCAAAGGTAGTAAAAGTTTTCGGATACAACACTTTTACCAGCTATAAAATACGAAAATCGGTTCTAAAATGTGTGGCCTCATTCTAGTGGTTGGCAGTACAAATACATGTATATGGATGTTATCTACATTGTAATAGAATTTTATAAATTGTACTTCTATCTTTTCTTTGACTTGTCTTCCCGACGGCGGCGGCGTGGTGTTAAGATTTGCTTGGTTCGGTCTTGCCGACCGTTTTTATATCAGCGAATTGAACGCGTCAAGATCCAATGAATTTGTAGAGGTTTCCGTCCCTTTTTTAGTTTTGGGAAAAGTTATATACTTTTTATGCACTTCTTCTCGGAAAAGCGGCCATTAGGAGCTGAAAGACGACGAACGTTTCGTTATCACTCTACGAAGACTACCTGCAACCTTAACCTTGGTTTCCTTTCACGCCAAAAATAAGCCTTCAGCTTTTAGACTATTGAAAGATGCAGCAACAAGGCTCAATAGGTTTTCAAAATTTTTTCTCAATAACTTTAGTCCAAATATTTAAGAATCTTAAAATTTTAAAAAATCATATAAAACAAACAGTGCTACAATTCTATAAAATATAAAAAAGAAAATTAGGAATATCAATACCCAAATCAAAATTTAAAAAATACATTTTTGTTTTAACCTTCTAAGTTGTAAAAACCCAGAAATGTTTCATACAATATTCAGGTTTTTAATTAAACCAATTAATTTTTGCAAAATGTTAAATACAAAAATCATTTTCCTACAATATTTTCATAAGAAAATCGACATGGATTAAGACTTAACCCTTTTTACCGTGAACAATTTCTTTTAAGAAAATCCCTCCTTGGCGCTTATTTTCAAAAATTAATAAAAATATGTGTATCATTGTAAATATTAAATAATTAGGGAGTCAATCAACGCGCTTAATAAATTATGGCGACAATAAATCAAAGCAAATAAAAAAATCAATAGTAAACAGGGCAAATTACTGAGTACATTTTCTGGAAGAGATATCTAGTTAGTATTAAAGATGTACCTGATATAAAAGCTACATCATCCAAATCTGGTTCTGTAGTCATTGCGTCGGTTTGAATAACGAAACAAAGTCCAGGTATAAACAATATTTTCGTACAAATAAATTTGAACTACAAGCTCTATTTTAAACAAAATTATTTTCCTTACTATTTGTTAAACACGTTATTGCAACAAGATTATTGATAAAGCGATTGATAACAGGATTGATTCCCATTCTCTATAATAAAAATAGACTTATGCTCTGACATAACTGAAATGAGTCATGCGCGCTTCCAACACAATATTCTGATCAGCTTTGTGCAAATCGATATGTTCTTTTGGAGAAAAATCCCCCCCAATATTATTAATAAAATCGTGGTAACTATTCTTGAAACTAGACTATGCCAGCATGATTTCAGTTAATCTAGTATTTTTCCATCTAAAAATAAAGGTTTAAGCTTACATTTAAAGTCTCACATATACATTACGTCAAAAATATTATTTTTTTTCTTGGCATCTAAATCAAATTTTATTTCTTGATTCAAAAAAATTGTATCAAAGAGATAAATATTTTAGTTAATAGTATCCAATTAAGTAAGAAAGCAAAAGCAAAATAAAATTTAAATGGCTTTCTTAGCAACGAATCGCTATAGGTATCCAATTAAGTAAGAAAGCAAAAGCAAAATAAAATTTAAATGGCTTTCTTAGCAACGAATCGCCATTATGACTAATTAAATAGAGATAGAAATTCTATGCTGTCAAATAACAAAATTTGATATAAAATAATATGCCCTTGTTTGAGCACATAGAGAATCTATACCATTGTAAATGTATATACTTAATAGTACCTTTGTATATATATAAAAAACATAGTACCTACTGTCATGAGCAGTGTTCCCAGGTTTTCAAAAACAAAATCCCCCTTTTCTGACACCAAAACACTTATTTTTCCCCTTGAACGAAAAAAAAAATCCCTAATTTTCCACGAAAAAAAGTGATCAAGATTTTCATGTAATTTTTATAAAATTGTATTGTTTATTTTTTCATACATATTCATACAAAAAGAAAAACAATTAAAAAAGGAGACTTCAGTATGAAAAAAACATTATTTTTTTATGAGTCCCATCACAATGGAGTAGAAATACAATTCAAAAAGGTCACTTCAGTTTATAAATACAATAATTCTTTGTATAAGTACCAAACTGAGTTGAAGAAATAAATAATAGAAGTACAAAAAGTAAAAACATACTTTGAAAAAAAAATAAATAAATGTTTTATCACATATGAGTTTATGTTATTACATATTTGTACATGGAATTATTATGAAGTGCAAGACAATCTTTTTCTACAACAAATTCATAGCAACTATCTTTTTTAAGTAGAGCTTTAGTATGCAATATTCCACTTAAGGTGGAATTAGATGTCTTATTACGAAGTTTTGTTTTCATTAAAGTTTTAAGCTTTTTTCCCCTTATTTATTCCCGTCCCCTTTTTTCCCCTTTTGTTGAAAAAAATCGGCAAGAATGGTGATTTTCCCTTCAACCTGGGAACACTGGTCATGAGCAGAAACTTTTAAGGCGACCACATCCGCCTCGTTGGCGTTGGTGTCGTGAAGTGATGAGATTCACGGGAGTGAAAGGAAAATATGATTTTCATTTCCATAAGCAACCAGCAGAATAAGGGAGAAAATTAATTCACCAGACAAAATGACAAAAAAAAGTTAAGTTTTTGTTTCAAAAACACTCTAATAAAGATTTAAATCTTCGGTAGCCATCTTGGTTTGCCTACAAGCTAAACAAAATGGGATTTGAAGCGTGATACGTACGAAAGATTTATATCTTTATATAGAGTGTTTTAGCAAAGACCATATAACAATATACTTGTTATATGGTCTTTGGTTTTAGTTTTTGTGTTTTGTTGTGTTCTATATATTGGAAAAGGGAAGTAGAAAGATGGCCCATACATCGTGTATACAATGAGGGATGATAGCGATGGCTGCGTCAACTGCTTAGCTTCATTGACAGAATTTTTTGAATTGCGATATTATTTATACAAACACACACAAGTTTACTTTGCACACGAATAGTTTGTGCCTAGTCCGGTATTAAGCGCCCAATACATGATACAATTATTGTACCGATTATAGTACAAAAGTTGGATCGCATGCGATGATTGTATCGTGTGTGTAAAACAAACTATCCGCTGTACTGAGATCGCATGGTCGAATGCTATCGAGCGAAAACGAGAGGTTGCATACGTCTGCTTTGATGTGAATCGTTTTGACAGTTGATGAAATCGTTAGCTAGTCGTATGATGTGTGTGCTCACTTTCGATATCGCTACCGATATCGGTACAACTCAAGTCGGTACGATAGATTGTATCGTGTATTGGGCGCTTTACACAACAACTCTTGGTTAATTTCTTTTGAACATTCATTCCGTGACGCGCTCTTTATTATACGAAGTCTTTTTCGCATTTCAGTACTGCGCGTTAATTTGACATTTATTTTTCATTTTATCTTCTTCGCATTAAAGAAAAAATAATTTTTATAGCAATAATGGAAGGAATAGGTAGAATAGGTAGTTTAAGTTAGTTTTAAGTTTTATATTAAGGACCTTATTTTAAGTAGTTCTTAATTAAAAATAAAAAAAGATATTGAAATTATTTTTTTTTTAATTTTCTAATAAATAAAAAATAAATAAAATTGAATTATAGTAAAATCTTTGTATATAAAATTGAATAGTACTATCATGAAGGTGAAACGTCGGCATGAAAACTACTTGCCGACTTCCCAAACGTTCGTTCCACATGTTTGACGTGTGGAATGTATTGCGGTGAGGGAAGAATGAGCGAGAATTGCAATATTAAGTAATAATTTTCCAGATAATCGAAGAATAGAAGATAGAGAAGAATGTATACAAATTTAGCGTTAGTTGGAGGGAAAGGCATTTTTGTTATTATTTTTCAATGCATGTTCTATACAAATATGTATAATGTGTTTTTTTTTGCTTGGTAGGTATTGAGGAATATTGAAAAATATCAACAAGGCAAAAAAAGGATTGAATAAGTACAAATTGTTCCCGGTTCCCAATTTGAAGCTTTAAGTAGGTACTCCTTTTTTCAAGTATGACATAGAATGAATGAGAAATTCAATTAGAAATTCAATGAATGAAATGAATAAGAAAATTAATATAATGCTCATAATGGTCAGATATTTATTGTTTGTTTTTTATAAGGATAAATATAGGTAGATAGATATTATATCACCTTTACAATGTTGGATATTTTTAGAAATATAACGAACAAATGTAGATTAATGTTTTCTATTTTGTAAGCATAGTAAATACGCAATCATGTAGGTACAAATTACAGTATTAATTTATTTTATTTTTAAAATGCATTTATGTCCATATGAAGTTGTTAACATAGGTTAGGTTAATTTAGAATTAAATTCAGGTGAAGATTAAAATTACATTTCAGTGTTTGTTCACTTAAAAAAAACTAGAAATTCCTTTAATTTTAATTGTGAAACATGTTTTATGTAATATAAAACATTTTTGAACAATATGAATTCCCTTGAAAATGGTTTTAAATTTCATACGTTAAAATTTAAAATCTACTGTAGTTGACGGAAACATTACAATAAAATTTTAGTTCACGTAAATGCATTATCGTATACCTATTGGTAGGTACGCATTTATAAGGTGAAATGAAAAACAAATCTTAAATTACTAGTAAATTATTCTATTATATTTACGTTCAAAAGTGGCAGCCCTGTCCTATTTCTTTCGAATGCAAAATGTAGTGTTTTTTGATGAATGAAATTAATTTTGATGAATGAAATTAAATTAAAATACATTTTTACCAAGTTTTAGCATTGTTTTTTGTTAGGTTTTTATTTTTTGTAAGAAAACTGTCAATTCGATTTTTCTCAAAATTTGTTCGAATGTTGAAAACAATATTTCTTATAAGATAAAATAAGTTTGAAGCCATAATCTTAAGGGGGAGAGTACGATAACTTTGGCGACAAAGTTTAATGACAGATTTGCATAGAACAGTTAAAAACAAACATTTTTTACTACGGGAGGGGGGTCCATCTCCCCCCGTTTAGGCGGTAGGGGCAATTTAAAAAATATGTACATTAAATGGAAACAAAATAATTAAAAAATAACGGTGATACTTACAACCAAGTATTATATCTTTTTTTAAACCCAACATTTTTGTCTATTAGCTTGTTTTTAAATCAAGTCAAAACTATGCATAGTTTTTGAAAAAAAATTGTTTTAAACTAAGAATGTATGCAAAAAAAATTAAAAAAAAGGTTTAAAGTGTAGTTTTTCAAAACTTTCAAATTATCTACTGTTTTTTTTTTAGAATTCATTGCTCTTATTTGTTTTTGATCAAAAACTGAAAATAAGATGACTTTATGTCTTTTAGTTCTTGAGAAAATTGAAAATTACAAACAAAATATTTTAATTAAATTACTTTTTCCTTGCTTAAGTATTAACGTAGTCTTATTTTGATAGTAATAATCGAATATGGGTTAAGATACACCTAGGGTAAATTTTTTTTTCTTAAATCCAGCTTATTTAAATGCAAAAGAAACTTTGCATGCACCCCATCTTGCACCCACCGAGCCTTGGCCCCTCCCCACCTTGCACGCACTCCAACTTGCACCCACCCCAAATCCTATAGTGTTCCCAAGCAGGGGGGTTGCAGATCCCACTGTTGCATACACCCAAACTCGCACACACCTTACTGTTGCATACACCTAAACTCGCACCTACCATTGTTACTATCAAAATAAGACCACTCAAACAAAAAAAAAAAAGAATTAAATTAAAATAGTAGTTGTGGTTATTTTCAATTTTCTCAAAAACTAAAAGGCATAAAATCATCTAGTTTTCAGTTTTTGATCAAAAACAAATAAGAACAATAAATTCTGAAATAAAAACAATGGTAGATAATCTTGAAGTATTGAAAAATTATACTTTAAACCTTTTTTTTTTAACTTTTTTGACTCAAATTTTTAGTTTAAAATTAAATTTTTCAAGAAGAACTGGCTAATAAAACAGAATGTTGGCTTTAAAAAAATGTATACAACTTAATTGTAAGTATCACCGTTATTTTTTAATTATTTTTTTCCATTTTAAATAATAATTTTTTTAAATTGCCCCTACCGCCTAAACGGGGGGAGATAGACCCCCCCTCCCATAGTAAAAAATGCTTGTATTAAGCCCCTCTACCCCCTAACCGTTATTATATCTTGGCGCCAAAGTTATCGTACTCGTGCCATCTTAAGTTTTTGAAAAGATATTTGAGTCGAAATTCAATTTTTACCAACTTTGAGTAATTTTTTTTTTATATTTTTATTTTTTTATAAAAAAACTGTCAATTTGATTTTTCTTTAAATATTACCTGATATTAAAAACGTTATTTTTCGTTGCACAAAATTGTTTTGGAGATGAAATCATATTTTAGTCGTAAAATTTTCGAGGTGACAATTTTTTTTCAGTTTTTTTGGTTTATAAAAAAAACCGTTAATTGGATTTTTTTTCAAAAATATACTTGTTTTGTATCACGTGTCAATATATAATATAAAATTTAATTCAAGTCTTTAGCGCCAATGGTTCGTGAGATATTGAGGGTTAACCAACATTTTCAACTGTTTTTTAAATTGCTATGGTAAAAAAACCACAAACTCAATTTTTTTGAGAGTCCTTTCTGCATCTTTCTGCTTTATTACCTGTATTATAAAATTTATTTGAAGTCGATATCTGTACTGGTTTTTGAGCAATGGACGACGAAAAACACGTCGCGAACGTACGGACGTAGGTACGAACGTACGTACACACGCACGCACAGACATCTTTCTAAAAATCTTTTATTTCGACTCTTGTGACCTTGAAACGTCGAGAAATGTCAAAATTTTCAATTCGACAAATCGGACCCATTACAATAACTTCCTATGGGAAGTTAATAAATAAATAAAGTTTTATTTATGTATTTTATTATTTTTGGCTTCATTGTTTAGAGCCAGTATTTAAAAAAAGTTATTCCACCGCCTAGCACTACATGCCAATCTCCTTAGATACTACTTACATACCCACCCTCTACCTACATATACCTACATTGTAGAAATATAAATATTAAAAAATGTATACCTATACATACTTCTATACCCCATATTCAAAATATGGCAACAATGAATCCTACAGAGAATGAAATTTGAAAACGTTGCATTTAAATTTTCAAATTTCTCAAAAACTGAAAATCTAAAATCAAATGAATATAATTTTCTTCAAGCAAAATACCTACTGCTAAAAGCATACAATTCGTAGCTATAACGATATGTATATGCATAACTCCTTTACATTGATAGGTAGACAGAGGCACACAAAAATCCAAGGTAACTATGGCAACGAACTGTTTTTGTGTTTTTGTTTTCACATTTTCTCATTTTTTTTAAATAAACAGCTGATTCAACTGACTCCCTCACACATCTTTATACTTATGAGGACAAAATAATATACTCCTTTCATTCCCACTCTTGCTTTCAAAATTTTATTTTCCAGTCGCTCTTAGGTTCCACACCAAATTTCCGTACACACAGCGCCCTCATGGTCCGCCTTTCGTAACAAAATTTTCTCGTTCATAATAATACTATTCAATTTTATATACAAAGAGTAAAATAGATCTTAGGACCGAAAGGCATTAGAATTAAGTATCATTGTTTAACTTACAGTGTCCGTATGGGACCAGTAAGTTAATTGTAAGTTATGGTTAATTAGGCTAGTTTTATGAATTTTTGTCTAGCTTCAAGATAGTTTTAAGATTGAATTAATAAAAATGAATTTAAAAAAAAAAAGTGTGTTGGACTGTCATGCCAAAGGTCTTTGGTTCGATCCCTGTCTGTGATATCTAAAGTTTTTTTTCACGGGTACTGCCTCTTGCGAGGAATTGACAAATTCTCCAAGAGTAATTCTTGTCATGAAAAGTGCTTCCTCAAATTAGCTGGCTTAAACTGTAGGTCCCCTCCATCCCTGACAACAGTACTCGCACGCAGGAATGGTTGAGAGTTGTAAGTCATAAGGCCCTAGTTGTCAATGGACTGTTGCGCCACCCAATTTATTTATTTTTTAGATAACTTAGTATTAATGTACATGGATAGTTTAAACAAAAATTGCAAATGAATTAGGTTCTTAAATAAAATCATCATAATCGAACAGCCCTGCCATTGACTGCTCAAGCAAGTCTGGAGTGAAACAACTCTTAGCCGTATCTGAATTTGAAGATGGTGATCTTATGTGTTCCACACTTAAAATTTTAACCGTCGAATTTGTCTGATGTTTAGGGAAATGATTCCAAAGATCGATCTGGTGTCCAAAAACTTTCAGATACAGACCTTGCGTTATCCCTTAAGCCTAGTACATACTTCCTCGTGAAGTGAACGTTCGCCAGTGGAGAAAGTGAACTTTTGAAATTGCTCACTGGTACACACTTGTGAATACACGTTGTGAACATTTGTATTCTATTTCATATAAATGCATTTTAACTTTTTTTTTAAAACCACACGCAAAGCAGCCACAAACTTTAAATGAGGAATCAGTATCAGTATTCAGTACAAATTGAAAACTGTCCTTTTTTTTGTAACCAAATGTCAAAGCTTCACCAACAGTTCCCGTACATTTTGCACGTGAATTGCCCGTGAACGAAAACTCTCCACTTTGTTCTCCACTCAGCTTCACGAGCACGTTCACGGGTGAACCAAAAACCGAAATTTGTATGGGTTCACGAGATGGTTCACAAGTATGTACTAGGCTTTAGAGATAAATGTTCTTCGACATTTTCGCGGAGAATTTTTTGTATGGCCCAACTTGCTTTCCTCTTATTGCTTCATTTTGGATATTTTCCATTTCAAAAGTTACTTGTTTCCCCAGCCAAGAATAGGACGATTTATTTGCAATTTTGAAACTCTGCTACAATATTTATTTGTTTGCCAATGTTTAGTGTATTAAATCTTCTCTGAAACAAAAAAAATATTTTGTTATTAATATTATTATTATTATTGTTAAAAACAATATTTTTTTTTATAGTTTGTAGAATCGAAAGCGGAGTGGGAACGAATCGCTGAACACTTTGCGATAGCTTTGGCAAACGCAAACTGCAGGTTGATTTACGTGGATGTAGGAAGCAACGGAAGACAAAATGACGTAGAGGTGTTGCTTCAACGCTCTTTGCAAAACATATTATATAATGCACCTAATAAGTTACCAAACGATAGGATTGTGGGAGATGGAAGAGTACTTCCATTTGTTATTGTTGGGGATGATGCCTTTCCTCTTCAAAAACACATAATGAAAGCATATCCATTCAGAACGCAATGCAAAACAAAAAGGATTTTCAATGCACGATTAACTAGAGCTAGGGATGTGTTTGAGCATACCTTCGGAATAATGTCAAACAGATTTAAAATACTTCAGTCAACTATGAATCTTCGTGTTGAACAAGTTGCAGTTGTCACAAAAGCTTGTTGCATTCTGCGCAATTTCTTAATGAAGCACAACTCTAATGATACTAATTCACTTTAAGCCTTTTCACTTTTACCCTCTTTTCCAAAAACTAGCACAAACGTAAAAACTCAAAAAGGTGGATAATCCCCGTAAAGTTGCAGCAGAGGCAATACGATGCAGTTTTGCTGAATATTTTTGTAACGAAGCCCAAGTAGAATGGCAAAATAAATAGATTTAAATAAAATAACGCTTACTCCGAATCTTGAGTGCTGGAGTGGTATGAGGGACTGGGTGGTACTGAGTCTTGCTCGCTGTTCTAAAAATAAAAACAAATTATAAACGTAAATAGAGATTTGGATATTTTCCAGTTTTAAAATGATTAAACTCACCTCTTCAATATTTTATTCCGATGATCTGGTTTTGCAATGAGTTTTTAAAAACACTAATTGTTCAAAACACCAGAGTTTACGCTCATGCAAGTCATCTGCACCTGCTCCACTCTTCTTCGACTTTTCTGTTTCTCGGAATTCTTTAGAGAATTGACTCCGCAATGTGTGAATTTTTCTTTCTATTACATCCATTATTATATTTGGATCATAAGGTTTCGCATTTAACAAACTTTCAAATGCGTCTGCCTTTTTGACCCTGTTGATATATTCCGGATGACAAGGATTGTAAAGAATGGGGTGAATTTCATAATTCGAAATGAGCTCAGTCGTTATATCCTTGCTCAATTTGAATTCCTCAGCCATTTTAATTCATAAACATCGAAAATAAAATGAAAAAAATTCAAGAAACAAAGAAAGAGTAGAAAGACAAACGTCAAAAACACGCAAGGAAATTTCTACCCGTGAGTGTTCAGATAGATTTATTTCTGTTTCATCTTTTCGTTCTTTCTTTCTCTTTTGCACTACATTAACGCGAGGCTAAACAGGCAACGTGTAATACCGGACCTACTAATAGATATAATTTCGTATAGTAGGTATTTGGTGGTTTGGTTGATTTTAAATTTGTAAGATTTGTAGTAAGAACTCGTTAGGTTAGAGTGGCTGTCCAGATGTCATTGACTCACTTAGACCTCAAGGGTCCATTGTGATACCACTAATGAGGTTACTCATGGGAGAGTAATGAAAATTAAACAAACCATTTTGTGCTTTTAATAAAGTTAGAGAGACACTTTGTGTCGATCGTTGCCAGTTCACTGGTATTGTCGAAGAATGGATTACCGAGAAAGTTGTTCCTTCTAATGGAGAGTGCTGGACATGTACACAGAAGGTGTTGGACTGTTTCCTCTTCCTCCTCGTCCATGCAGCTTCTACAGAAGTCATTTGTGTAGACCCCTAGCCTCAGAGCATGTCTTCCTATGAGGCAGTGTCCTGTTATTACTCCAATTGTAGAGCTTATATTTTGTCTGCTCAAGGATATAGAGGCCTTTTGACCGATTAAAGTCTATGTTTGGCCATATTTGCTTGGTTGCTAGGCAGGTGGTACTCTGTGACCATCTAGAATTTGTTGCTTCTAGAGCATATTGTTTGAGAAGATGTTTGCATGTAGCAAGTGGTGTTCCTATGTTATGATTTTGTCTAACATTAGGCAGAAGTGTTCCGTTTTTGGCGAGCTCATCGGCTCTACAATTTCCCGGAATGTCTCTGTGGCCCGGCACCCAAATTAGGTGAATATTAAACTGTTCTGTCATCTCATTCAGAGATGATCGACAATCGTGGACTACTTGTGAGTTGGTGGAGACAGACGAGAGAGATTTAAGTGCGGCCTGGCTGTCCGAGAAGATTCGTATATCCTTGCAAGATATAACGTTTTCTTTGAGCCAGGATAGTGCCTCTTTAATCGCCATTACTTCTGCCTGGAATACACTACATTGATTGGGAAGTCTGTATGATAGACTGAGATTCAGTTGTTCCGAATAGATACCACTTCTAACTCCGTAATCGGTCTTTGAACCGTCTGTATAGAAGTGTATTGCATTGTCTTCCAGGGGTCTCTCTTCTTCCCAGGAGGATCTTGAAGGGATGGACACATGGAAGCTTTTACCGAATACCATTTTAGGGGTGGTATAGTCTAAGCGATCTGGGATAGATCTATAATTGTCTAGAATGTTAGTATGTCCAGTATTGTTACTGTTCCATTGAGAGGTGGCTCTAAGCCTCACACATGAGTTGGCTGCCACCATTTTGGAGAAGATGTCAAGAGGTGTTAGGTTTAAAAGCACATCCAGGGCTGCGGTAGGTGTTGAGCGAAGTGCTCCTGTGATGCACATACCTGCTGACCGCTGGACTTTGATGAACTTATTTAGATTTACCATCTTGTCCAATGCGGTCCACCATACGACAACTCCATAAATGAGTATCGGTCTAATTACCGAAGTGTATAGCCAGTGGGTTATTTTTGGGGAGAAGCCCCATTTTGATCCTATGGCCTTTTTACAGGTAAAAAGCGCTACAGTAGCCTTTTTTACTCTTTCATCAATATTTGCCTTCCAATTTAGTTTTTTGTCTAAAATGAGGCCTAGATATTTAGCTTGGTCGGAAAACCTTAATGGTATTCCTTTAATCTTGGGTGGGCTGATCTGAGGAATTTTGTACCTTCTCGAGAAGAGTACTAGTTCTGTTTTATGTGGATTGACGTCCAAGCCACATTGCTTAGCCCATTTTGTTAGCCTATTCAAGGCATTTTGTAGGAGTTCCGAAAGAACTTGGGAGTGTTTTCCAGATACAGATATTGAAACGTCGTCAGGCAATCACCTTGAAACCCTCTACTTCCAATGATGTTAGAAGGTCGTTTACTACCGTGTTCCATAAGAGAGGCGAAAGGACCCCACCTTGCGGGGTACCTCGATTCACCGATCTGGTGGTAGTAAAATTTCTCATGCTAGAAGTTATTGTCCTGCTTTTGAGTATGAGACTAATAAGATCTATGAGTGGTTTCTTTAATTGCAGCTTTTCCATTGCTGTCGTGATCGCCTGGTAACTGACGTTGTTGAAAGCTCCTTCAATATCTAGGAAAGCTACTAGGTTATATCCTTTGTATTCGAGGGAATATTCAATACTACGTACCAGCGAATGAAGTGCTGTTTCTACTGATTTTCCCTTAGAGTAAGCATGTTGAGCTGTGGAAATTAGACATGGTTTTAAGTTATGTCTTATGTAAATTTCAATCAATCTTTCCAAGGTTTTAAGAAGGAAGGATGATAGGCTGATTGGTCGTAGATCTTTAGGGTTAACGTGGGAGGGTTTCCCTGCTTTAGGAATGAAGACTACTTTTGCCATTCTCCAGGCTTTGGGAATATATCTCAACCTTAAACAGCTTGTCAGAATGATTTCCAATGGTGGAATGATCATGTCTGAGCATTTTTGTAGTTCGGCCGGAATGATTCCGTCTGGTCCTGGAGATTTATATGGATCAAAGCTATCTATGGCCCATTGCAGTTTTTCCCGCGTTGTTAGATAAACTAAATCGCTTGTAGAAGCTTGAGACTCTGATGTTAAGTCGCTAAGTATGTTAGAGCTGCCTGGAAAGTGGGTGTCTAATAATAGATTAAGAGATTCTTCATCTGTGATAGTCCATGTACCTGCTTCTGTCTTTAAAGCACTGGCTATTGTTGGACTTTTTGAGAGAATTTTCCTGAGTCTTGAGGCTTCTGAAGTATTTTCTATTTTGCCACAGAAGTTTCTTCAAGAAGACATCTTACTCTTCCTTAATTCTTTTTTATATTGCTTTAGAGCTTGTTTGTATAAGTCCCAGTCAGCATTAGATCTAGTGTACTTAGATCTATTGAAGAGTTTGCGACAATTCTTTCTGAATGGTTCTAGTTCTTTACGCCACCAATGAGGTTTCTTTTTACCCTTTAAAATGGTTACAGGGCATGAAATTCTCATTGATTCATTGAAGGCTTCAGTGAGATGATTCACAGCAAGGTCTAGTTCATCTTTACTGGAGGAGCTTTTAAGAAGGTTGTAATCAAGTGATTGTGTTAGTACCTCCCTATATCGTTCCCAGTTTGTATTACGGTGATTGCGAAAACCCGTAGATATGTTTGCCACATCTCTGAGCTCAAACTGAATGTATTTGTGGTCAGAGAAGGAATTCTCTTTTGAGACATGCCAGTTTGAAATCAGATTGTGGATCGAGTCAGAGGTAAGGGTTCATTACCAATATTACTTATGAGTAGGTTAGTGCTTAGTAAGTAAACAAATAAGGACTTACCTCTCTCATTTATGTCAGAGCTACCCCATACCGTATGATGAGCGTTAGCGTCTGAACCAATCAGGAGACCAACTTTTCTCGATTGCGCGTCTGCAATTGCCTTCCTCAAGGTGTCACCTGGAATTGGGCTGTCGTGGCCGAGGTAGGAGGATATGAGCCAGTAGGTGGCTTTATCCGTTGTTAAGACAGCGGTGGTGGTGTCCTTGTCGCTGTAATTGGGGAGTAAAAATACATTTAAGTCATTTTTTACTAACATACATGACCTTGGTTCACCTTTCTCCGATGCATACAGTAGCTTGTAACCAGGAGTCCTGAGGCCTCTGATGATGGAATTTGAGACCCACGGCTCCTGTATCAAGACGATGTCATCCTTGTTTGTGTGCAGTCGGAGTGTTAGGTTGTTTGTGGCCATGATGGCGTGATGGAGATTAATCTGTACTAATCGCAGCATTGCTACTATTAGTCAGATTAACCTCCACCACTGTTTTATCGGCGTTTTCATCGTCTGAGGAGGAGTGAAGTAGGTCTTCCTCACTCAGAGTGATGCCTAAGGTGGCGTCTTCAGTCTCCATGTCGGAGTTACTGTCGACTGTAGGTTTAGCCTCCACGTCGGATGGCTTGTTTGGGGCTGTTTAGGTCGATGGTTTCACTTGTGGTGTTGCATTGACCTCCATTATTGGTGGTAGTGAATCGTTTCCTTCCGCTGAAGGGGCTTCTGTGGGGGGCGCGTTGAGCAAATCTTTGTCTTTTTTGTAGATACGGATCACGATTTCATCGAAACCATACCTAATCACGCCTTTGGTCGCGGCCAGTGGATCCAGTGATTCCCTATTGATCAACACGAGAGCTGATCTATAGTGACCCACTGTCTCCTTCTCAACCTTTGGGACTTTCCAGTCGTGCGTAGGCAGGTTTGGATTACTTGCTTTGATCAATTTCATGATCATATCTGGGCAGTTGTTTAGAGCCGGGACCATTATACATGCTCTTGGCCGGCAAGGAATATTCTCCCTTGCAACAACCTCGAGCTTGGCACCCGGCCAGACTTCTGGCAAGTCATTGACAGCAGCCCTGTACAGATCGAAAGATCTCTGATCACCACAGGCGATGAGTTTGATACGATTTTGGTACCATCCTGCATCGGCTGTGTCTGGGAGAGGTCCCGGATTCTCCTCGATGACAGATAAAAATCTGAAACCGAGGTGAACCTTCACGTTTGCCCATTGATCATGAGAGATGTTACCATCCACATGACCCCTGTCAATGACCGCTGCTATGATCTTACCTTTTAGCGTGTCGCTATAGGAAAGATACTTATTGAAGGCTGTTGTGCTGTTCGAATGCACCTTCTGCCTTTTTGGTTCGGGCTTGTCGCCCTCGAAAGACCTATTGCGCTTTGATGTTGAGTCGCTGCAGGTCTGTTTGGTGATATTGCTAAGAAAGCCACTAGCCCACTCGAGTTTTCGCGTTTGCTCCGGGGTTCTTTCCGCCGCCGGTATGACACCGACTGCGGCTAGAATCCTCTCAGCATTGCGTTGGTCTCGTTTGGCTAGTGACTTCTTGGACTTCTTGCTGGCCGGCCCAGAGCTATATCCGTGTAACACAGGTGTGGGTCCACCATCAGAATTCGTCGCTACCGATACCAATCGGGGTGTGCCCTCAACTTTTGAGTCAATTCCGCATGTCGCAGGTTTTGTCTCTCCGGATGGGGTGTCCCTTCTTGGGGTCACTTGCGACGTCCTAGCAGGAGCGGGGAGGGGGTGGGGTGTGGAATTACCGCCCTTGGGACAGCCGAGCGTCACAGCTGTTCCACTGACGGGTACTTCCTTCAGGTATAGGTTGCGGCTAGTAGAGGGAGAAGGACTCCCGCTGCTAGTGGCAACCACAGGGTTGACAACACGTTCACAAATCTGAGTAGGCTCGACAGCCTTTCCAGTGGATGTGACCGCATTGGCAGCCATGGCGCGATTTTTGTTGTTGTTTCTTATTATTTTTTTGTTTGACATCTTCATTTTTATTCCCACGAGTAAAGCGGAAAGACGGTCAGCCCCGGCAGAGCCGCTTGCCGGGGTAAGGCAGAAATATGACGGACCTTGCCACAGCATCCGAAAGAGCTCGTTAGTGGCTGGTTTATCCCCCAGCCTTTCATTCTTCGGCACGGTTTTCGTACAAGTACGCTCACACCACCACTGAAATTAGGAACCTCTAAACTATGATTGAATTGGGTTTCCAAACGTTGCACTATTGAGGAGTTACAACAATTCGGCTACCCAACTCAACCTTAGCTAATCACCATCCTGCCAAAAAAGCACAGAACTTCTGTGGTGATCATTGCCCGCCTGGCACCCACTTGGAGGGTTTGAATGAACATTTTGCCAAGCAGTAAGAACTCGTAAGTGGGAAGGCTTCTTAAACGCTTGTTAACCTGACATCAAGTTATACTTTTCTGAAGGATTTGTATGGAATCAGATATTAATAGATATTTCTTTTTAATTCAAGCTGAGATTTAAACCTAAGGGTTCTGAAAGCATAATTTTGAAAAAGGAAAACATAAGATTTAAAAGATTGAGATAAAGCTTTAAGAAGTGACAAATCGTAAGTCATAATTCATACTTAACTAAAAATGAAATCAAATCAAATGTGGATATTTTGAGTAATTGTTCCTATTGATAAAAAATATAATTTTTGTCAGTGCTTTAATTTTAGTGGGGATAAACGTTAGAACGATTTAATTTATGTCATAAAAGGTGTCAAGACCTTTTTTTTTAAAAAATTACATCTCCTTTTAAAATATGGTTTGTTTGCTTCTAATGAGTTTTTGGTTAATTAGAAAATTCCAAAAATAAAATGTAGTATACAAAATACGTAAGAAGAATACCAAATGTATTATATAATGATATTACATATACTATTAAATATTACATAGGAATTCTGAGAGTGTCTGTGCGTGCGTGTGTACGCACGTACGTACGTCCGTACGTTCGGGATTGTTTTTTTCGCCGTACATAGCTCAAGACCTAGTAGAGATATCGACTTCAAATAAATTTTATTACAAAGATAATAATGCAGAAAGATGCAGAAAGGACTCAAAAAAAATTGAGTGGGTGGTTTTTTTACCATAGCAATTAAAAAAAATGTAAAAATGTTGGTTAACCCTAAATATCTAGCCCAAATAATTGGCTTCAAACTAGTTTTATCTCACAGAAAATATTGTTTTTGACTTCGATTTTCCATAAAATAAGATTTTTAAATCAAACTATTTCAACATATGCAAAATATTGTCGGTAACTTTGATTTTGAAAATTTAGAATGAAACAACAACAACTTGTGTGTGCTACCACCAAGTTCATAGGCTGGAGTTATAGCTATTTCACGGGGATCAACCCGATCATCAGACTCCTTTAGTGGTGCTTAATCGCTTTTATGTTCAATTTTTATTTTTTGAAGAACTTTTGCCCAAACTGGGCTTGAACAAGCGACCTAGCGTGTGAGGAGCTAGTGCACTACGCACTACGCTACCGCACCAACATGAAAGTTGTAAGCCAATTACAGGTTTTTTCGTTCTATCGAACTATACTGAACCGATTAGCATTTTTCTAAGAACACACAAGTAATTGTTGTTGTTTTATTGAGGTTCCTTCTATTATCTCCTCTCTTTTTCATAAGCCAACGATTTTCGATTGGATTCGTATGAGGAGGGAGATGAGGCGAAACTTTAATTTTTTTTAGAATTATTCAATTGACAACTTTTTTAACAAAACACGAAAACCTATAAACCTTTTAAGCAAGACAAATGGGATGGGAAGTAATCAGTGTGGGTCGCATCCCAGCCTCTTTTTTTGGACCTTGGTTTAAAACGCAAAAATTATTTTTGGCATGACTGAAGGTTGCAGAAAGGCAGTATTATCCCCATACAAACCTAAATACTTATATGACGTTATTCTTGATGTTAACATTAGCCGCGTTTTATTATCACCATGATCTGATCCGGATCTTGGATTTACATGCATTATAACAACAACACAAAATCCTGCTTTGTGTTTGGATCTCAATTTGAGATCCAAAATTTTATTCCTTTTTCACATAAGGATTAATTCACATGTAAATGTTGGTATCATTGCAAAAAAATTATATAAAACCTGTATTGCCATATAAACATTTCTATCTGACTGAAATAAAATATTTTTCAAATAGAAAGCGAGAAGCGTTATATTTATTTATTTTGTATATAATCCATGAAATAATGAGATATTTTAACAAAAATCGACATAAATTGGTGAAATTAAAATAATTAGGTTAAAAAAAATGTACATTTGACATAATTCATGGGTAATATTTTTCCAAAAACAAATAACAAAAAAAAATCATTGTTCTTAGGGCAACACTGTTTTAAATGTCAAAAAATATAAATAAAATCGAAAAATCTGCAGCACAAATGGGAGAAAATACAAATAAATTGTAATAAATTGTTTTTTGAAGTCTACATCGGAATAGCTTTGAATTATTTCAAAAAAGTTTTTAATTCTTTGGTGATTTGCAGGAACATTTTCAAAAGTTGTGGAGCTAGAACTGGAACTTGAATCATCATTCATCATCATCGATAAATGTGTTTGTATTTTTTTTTGCTTCGAAAAGTCACTTTTGAAAGAACGAATTTGACACTGCTACCAAACTTTAAATAATAAAAAATATAATGATCGAATGCTATTTTATTATCATGATCTGATCCAGATCAGATCATGGTGATAATAAAACGCGGCTATTGTACAAACTTACATTAATAACCAAAAAAAAATTAATTAAATGGGAACTTAAACCAAAATTAAAAAAGTTGCTCTGGCTCAAACAAAGTTTATGTAATCAGCACTAACCATGAAATTACCTTTAAGATGCACTGGCTCATCTTCTATTCTAAAATAAAAGTTAGCCTTTCCTTAAATCCTTGATTACTCAATATTGTACATAGCACCTTACTGTTGAATGCACTGTCCTTGAAAAAAATTCCAAGTTCAAATTATCATCATCATTATCATCATCCATAAAGTACTTAATTCTTATTTTAAGAAAAAAATTATAAAATTTATTTAATCTATATAACTATAAGAATAAAAAATGTACATATTTACTTCCCCATATTAATTAGTGATGTTCAAATGGTAGATATGTGCATTCAAGAGGACACAAGCGTCCACAGGTTTTTCTCAAAACCCACCTCTGTCTATGAACTCCTACTCTCACTTCCCCGTGGTGAACATCGGGTGCCTAGTACCTCAACTGGAGATTGGGTTCTAACCCCAGTGGAAAGTTGTTGAGGGCAGCAAACGAGAGAGGGGGGGAGAGGTGTTTCCACTAAGACACCTCTCCTTATCCAGACGGCAGCGGAGGAATTCCCGAGATGGAATCAACGGTGGCGTCTACAGTTCCAGTAAGGTTGAACTACTAAGTGAACACCTTATAGGGCTTTTACGACTTATTCGAAGCCCAGGACTATAAGGAGTAGTTTATCCGGCTCCCCGTCCTTGGAATTATACTAAGGATCTGGCCCTCCAGGTTGGAGGTTGTTCCGTCGGGATGACTTCCTGGCCACGTAAAAACATCATAGTTCCGAAGCACCAACAAGCCTCGAATACGGACGGATTTACTGTTGATAACCCAAGCAAACGAAAGAAGGACAACGAACTTCGGATATGCACGTGGAATGTTAGGTCCCTTAAAAGACCACGTGCAGCCGAAGAATTAGCGGAGGCCCTAGAATGCTATAAATCATCACCGCCATCCAGGAAATACGATGGGATGGGCTGGGCAAAAAGAGGATGAAAAACTGCGATATTTACTATGGTGACTGCTTCCGAGAAAACCAACAGCGCTTATTTGGATGCGGCTTTGTCATTAAAGCCAGACTAAGGCAAGAGGTCTTGAGTTATAGGTGCATCAACGAGCGCCTCATGACCATCCGCATCAAGGCTAAATTCGGCAACATTAGCCTGATATGCGCGCACGCCCCCACAGAATAGAAGGATGACAACACCAAAGATATGTTCTTCGAGCTCTTAGAGAAAACATATGAGCAGTGTCCTAGCTACGATATTAAAATTGTCCTGGGCAATTTTAATGCCAAACAAGGAAGGGAAGACATTTTTGGTAGAATAATCGGGAAAAACAGTCTGACGACAACACTTTCAACGGATTCAGGCTCATAGATTTTGCTGCGGGGCGAAACGTCATGGTAGCCAGTACGCGTTTTCCACACCTCAACATCCACAAAGGAACTTGGAGTTCTCCAGATCAATCTACCGTCAACCAGATTGACCATATTGCGATCGACGCCAGACACGCTTCCAGCATCATGGATGTCCGAACATTCCGAGGAGCTAACATTGACTCGGACCACTACCTCGTTGTAGCCAAGGTAGAACTTCGGGTTTCCAGACCCAAGGCAAAACAGGCAGATGCTGGGAGAAGGTACAATGTCGAATGGCTACAATCGCAAGAGATCGCCCAATCCTTGTCCGACCAAGTTACAAGTAACCTCCCTCCAAGTTCTCTGCCTCCAACACAATGTATCGAAAACAAGGAACCCCTGGCCCTGGTTTGATGAGGAATGTCGGCAGGCAAATGCAGCCAAACAACAGGCACGCAAAGTGGCACTGCATAAAAGGACGAGAGCTACTCATGAGTTCTACGAGCAGAAGAGGCGAGAGGAACACCGACTTCTGAGAAGGAAAAAGAGAGGTCAAGGACTTCGTCTACCTAGGCTCCGCTATAAACGCAGAAAACAACACCAGCGCTGAGATCAAACGAAGAACAACTTGCTTACCGCTGTTTTCTTTGGGCTAAGAAAGCAATTGAGTGGCAAAGCCCTCTCTCGAAGGACCAAAGTGTCGCTATATAAGACCCTCATCATCCCCGTCCTGCTATGCTGTGCCGAAGCATGGACTATGACATAAGTGGATGAAAGCACCTTGGGTCGAGAGAAAAGTTCTTGGTGTGACCTACGGTTCCGTATGCACCGAAGAGGAGTGGAGGAGAAGTTGGAACGACGAGCTGTACGGGCTGTACAGCGACGTAGACTTAGCCAGAAGAGTAAAAGTCCAACGACTAAGATGGCTGGGTCACGAAGAGCACATGGAAACCAATGTTCCAGCCCGGAAAGTCTTTGAATCCACACCCACAGGACAGCGCAGTAGAGGAAGACCGCGAAGAGGAAGACCGGAGCTGTCAGGATGAGGAGGAAATGGAAACTATTAAACACCTGCTCTGCGAGTGTCCGAACCTCCAAACCAGCCGACTCCGTCATTTCGGAAACAGATTTGTTGGAGAACTGGATGATCTAGCACAGGTTTCAATGGCAAGCATGAGGAAATTTATAGATAGCACAGGCTGGTTCGTTAACGAGCCAGTCTACGCTAATCGACAGAATTGAGGAGCATCGATGCTAAAAAAAATGTTTACTTTTACAGGGGATCACAATGGACCAATAGGCCCCCGTGTACGCAACAGCTTCATGCTGTGCACACCCCTTGCAACCTAACCTAACCTAACCTTGTTGCTAAATTTTGAACAATGGAAACATAAACTCCTTTTCAAAATTAAATAAATATTCAACGGGTAAAAAAAGAGGTCAACGGTGGTCATAATGGTTATTTTATTGGTCATTGGACAAAAACAAATATATATACCAAGTTCATCAGCTACAATGCATTTTTATTGAGGTTCGACTTACCACAAAACAAAAATTAAAAAAACCCAATGAAACTTTCACTTTATAACGTGATTTACATTTCTATTGTTTTATTAAACGAAATTTGTACAAATATAAATTACTTTGAACAATAAAACGATTAAGAAAATTTGAAAAAAAACTATTGCAATAAGAAATTTAAATTTAAAATGACATAAAGAACTAATATTTCTCCTCGATAGTAGGTATGCCTAAATGCACATTAATACTCAACAAAAAAAAGCACAAAAAGAAACAGGGCCTTTCTCCGTATGGAGGAGGCTTAAGTTCCCTGGAACTCCCCGGAAATCTACTCCGTCTCCCTTTATCAGAAACGGCTGATAATCCGCTTATAATCCTACCTACCAAGAGCTCTCTATAGGTAGCTAAGGGTATTCAAAAAATTGCCTCCACCTCGACAGGGTGGGACTTGGGAAACCTACACTACGGTACCCCGACGAACTCTAGCCGAAATTAATTTACAGACAAAAGAACCACTTCAGACACAGATACACAAAAGGAGTTACAATAATAAAATCGGGAAATTATTTAAATATTCACTTGAATTATCACATCTTAACGTCTGTTAAGTCATTTCTTTAAGCAACCCATGACAGTTGCGTGCGCGGTAACATACATAAACAAAAAAAAAACAATCAAACGACCTTAATACCAACACAAATTAAAAAAGTCAATTAAGGATTTAAAAATCCACGTTGGATACATCGAATGACTAAGGTAAGTACTTTCTTCTTCATATTCTGACCAGGACCAATAACTGGGGTCTTACTCCGTCCATTTAGGAATCCGGTTCCTTATATATGTATGTATTCCCTAACGGTTCAAAACATGTACTTATATTTTTTGATATAGTATATAATATTATTCCAGTCAAATTAGACGAAAAAAGGGGTTCTGCTCGGAAAAATTCCCACCTAGCTGAATTTTGGTACACATCTTTTTTATATTGTTCTTAACAATGTGTAAAAAGTCGACCTCGATATCATGTACGCGTCAAAGGTTATTCGAGGTCAAAGGTCACGGAATTAATTTTTTTTTTAATATCTCGGTTTTTATTGGTCGTAAAAAAAAAAGTTCTAGACACAAATTGTAGATGAGGTAATTATCTACAAAAATGGTCTTCTAACATTTTCACGTCAAGTTGATAGTTTTTCCGTTATAAGGCCAACAAAGTGTACAATTTTAATGAAATATGATTTTTTTCACTACAAACAAGTACCGTTTGCGTTAATATCTCGCTTCGTACTGTTTGAACAGTAAAAAGTCTCGAACAAAAATTGTAGAGGACAAAATTATCTACAAAATGGTTTAACTCGTATATATATATATATATCCAATCGCACTTTCGCTGTACAAATTTTAATGTTTACCATACAAAATTACAATAATATATAATATTATATCATATTATAATAACGATAATAAGAATGCATTCGTTTTATGCAAGATGTACATGTACATATATGTAGGTACATAGTACATATTAGTGTCGTCTGGATGCCAGACGGCGAACTGGATGGTTGGGGGGTAACAGGTTCTACATATACATATATAATATTTATAAGGACTAGGTCGACCTTTTTCAGTAGCTCAAGACGATGCTGACGTACTTATTATAGAAACAGCAATTGAAGAAGCATACACTCGGAAAACTATTATTGTTGGAAAGGACGTTGATCTCTTAGTTATACTAATAGCACGCACTCCGTCGCAAAAACAATTTTTTTTTTAAAAACCCGGTAAAGGAAAAGTTGACATAAAAATATACTCATCTACTAATAGCATGGATCACTACAATTTTGGTAGAGAACATATTTTATTTTTGCACGCTGTCACAGGATGTAATAGTGTACTACGACATCTACATTTTTTAATAAAGGAAAGGTTAAAGTTTTAAAACTATTAGAAAATCGTCCAGACCTTCAAAGTGCAGCAGCAGTGTTCAAAAAACAAAATTGCTCCGTTCAAGACATTTTCAAACATGGTTTCCAAAAACAAGTGGTCTCCATTGATAATAGCAGATATATAACATTTGCTAAACTAATTAGAAATAATAAACCTGTGAAATTATCATCTATACCACCAACAAATAGCGCCACCCAACAGCATCTGCTTCGAGTTTATTACCTGGTACAAACTTGGTTGGGTAGCAAATTAAACCCAGAAAATTGGGGGTGGATAATGAATAACAATGTTTTGGAGCCTATAATGACATTGTTACCACCCGAACCTGGTGAATTGGTGAATATAATTTTTTGTAACTGTAAAAAAGGCTGTGGTACTAACTGCAGTTGCTCTGCGAGTGTCCGAACCTCCAAACCAGCCGACTCCGTCATTTCGGAAACAGATTTGTTGGAGAACTGGATGATCTAGCACAGGTTTCAATGGCAAGCATGAGGAAATTTATAGATAGCACAGGCTGGTTCGTTAACGAGCCAGTCTACGCTAATTGACAGAATTGAGGAGCATCGATGCTAAAAAAAAATTTTACTTTTACAGGGGATCACAATGGACCAATAGGCCCCCGTGTACGCAACAGCTTCATGCTGTGCACACCCCTTGCAACCTAACCTAACCTAACCTTGTTGCTAAATTTTGAACAATGGAAACATAAACTCCTTTTCAAAATTAAATAAATATTCAACGGGTAAAAAAAGAGGTCAACGGTGGTCATAATGGTTATTTTATTGGTCATTGGACAAAAACAAATATTATATACCAAGTTCATCAGCTACAATGCATTTTTATTGAGGTTCGACTTACCACAAAACAAAAATTAAAAAAATCCAATGAAACTTTCACTTTATAACGTGATTTACATTTCTATTGTTTTATTAAACGAAATTTGTACAAATATAAATTACTTTGAACAATAAAACGATTAAGAAAATTTGAAAAAAAACTATTGCAATAAGAAATTTAAATTTAAAATGACATAAAGAACTAATATTTCTCCTCGATAGTAGGTATGCCTAAATCCACATTAATACTCAACAAAAAAAAAGCACAAAAAGAAGCAGGGCCTTTCTCCGTATGGAGGAGGCTTAAGTTCCCTGGAACTCCCCGGAAATCTACTCCGTATCCCTTTATCAGAAACGGCTGCTTATCTTCCGCTTATAATCCTACCTACCAAGAGCTCTCTATAGGTAGCTAAGGGTATGCAAAAAATTACCTCCACCTCGACAGGGTGGGACTTGGGAAACCTACACTACGGTACCCCGACGAACTCTAGCCGAAATTAATTTACAGACAAAAGAACCACTTCAGACACAGATACACAAAAGGAGTTACAATAATAAAATCGGGAAATTATTTAAATATTCACTTAAATTATCACATCTTAACGTCTGTTAAGTCATTTCTTTAAGCAACCCATGACAGTTACGTGCGCGGTAACATAGATAAACAAAAAAAAACAATCAAACGACCTTAATACCAACACAAATTAAAAAAGTCAATTAAGGATTTAAAAATCCACATTGGATACATCGAATGACTAAGGTAAGTACTTTCTTCTTCATATTCTGACCAGGAACAATAACTGGGGTCTTACTCCGTCCATTTAGGAATCCGGTTCCTTATATATGTATGTATTCCCTAACGGTTCAATACATGTACTTACATTTTTTGATATAGTATATAATATTAGTCCAGTCAAATTAGACGAAAAAAGGGGTTCTGCTCGGAAAAATTCCCACCTAGCTGAATTTTGGTACACATCTTTTTTATATTGTTCTTAACAATGTGTAAAAAGTCGACCTCGATATCATGTACGCGTCAAAGGTTATTCGAGGTCAAAGGTCACGGAATTAGTATTTTTTTTAATATCTCGTTTTTTATTGGTCGTACAAAAAAAAGTTCTGGACACAAATTGTAGAGGAGGTAATTATCTACAAAAATGGTCTTCTAACATTTTCACGTCAAGTTGATAGTTTTTCCGTTATAAGGCCAACAAAGTGTACACTTTTAATGAAATATGATTTTTTCACTAAAAACAAGTAGCGTTTGCGTTAATATCTCGCTTCGTACTGTTTGAACAGTAAAAAGTCTCGAACAAAAATTGTAGAAGACAAAATTATCTACAAAATGGTTAAACTCGTATATGGCTCAAAATCACCAAGGTTGCAAATTTCAAAATTTTTTTATGACAAAAAAAATTGCAAGCTATAATGATGAATTTTAGTTTATACTGTTGCAAACATGTTATATTAATAAACTTTGACAGGGCAGCGCACACAATTCTATACTTTCTTAGTATTATTGTTTTGTACTAAACTTTATACAAAAACCATCAATTCGGGAACGTTTTTCTAAGTTTGATAAAATCAACAAAAACAAAACAAAGTACATAATTAAAGCTTTGTTTAATAACATGGGTATATTATGTATCTATAATGAATAAGCAATAATGAAAACAATACATACAAAATCTTCTACAAGCAAAATACGTAAAAATCATGTCCGGGAACGTTCCCGAAATGACCGTTCCCGAAATGACGATTTCAATTAAGCGCGCGCTTTAATTATACGGCGGTCATCTTAAATGCGATCTGACTTTGTCAATAGGAAAATATTTCAGGTAACTTTGAAATTTCGTGTCGTAGAAAAGTATTTCATCAATAATTAAATGTAATAAATGCGTTCACGGAATGACGGACTATTGATGTACGCTCTACGAATGATGAATAGAAATTTACTTACCATTTAGATATAACTTATTTTACGATAAATACTCTGACAGCCGGCTTTGTTATTGTTTTCTTCCTCGACTGACGTTTGACACAGAATTATTGCGTTCACTTAAAATTATTTTTGATCGATTATCGATATGTTCCCTGAAATGACTTGTGCGGTATCGGACAAACTATTTTTGCATTTTTATAGTTAAAAAAAAAATAATTTCTTAGTATCCTTTCTAAAACTAGATTTTGCATATAAAATACGGTGTATTAAGTAATGGCCGGGGTTAAATACCTTACATTTTTCAATAATATTTTTGACTTTTTGTTGAAGATTGTACATTAGGACGCGTTCCCGAAATGATTTTCTATGCGTGTATATTGATTTCATTTAAAATTTAGTTTATTAATAAATTATATTGTTTGATAGAAACACAAAACAGGTTAGTTTTAATATTTCATTATTTTTTTTTTCTTAATTACCTAAGTCAAGATTTAAGACACTAAATTGCTAGCGAAGCCAATTCTGCACCTTGGTGATTTTGAGCCATATATATATATATCCAGTCGCACTTTCGCTATACAAATTTTAATGTTTACCATACAAAATTACAATAATATATAATATTATATCATATTATAATAACGATAATAAGAATGCATTCGTTTTATGCAAGATGTACATGTACATATATGTAGGTACATAGTACATATTAGTGTCGTCTGGATGCCAGACGGCGAACTGGATGGTGGGGGGGTAACAGGTTGTACATATACATATATAGTATTTATAAGGACTAGGTCGACCTTTTTCAGTAGCTCAAGACGATGCTGACGTACTTATTATAGAAACAGCAATTGAAGAAGCATACACTCGGAAAACTGTTATTGTTGGAAAGGACGTAGATCTCTTAGTTATACTAATAGCACGCACTCCGTCGCAAAAACAATTTTTTTTTTTAAAACCCGGTAAAGGAAAAGTTGACACAAAAATATACTCATCTACTAATAGCATGGATCACTACAATTTTGGTAGAGAACATATTTTATTTTTGCACGCTGTCACAGGATGTAATAGTGTACTACGACATCTACATTTTTACTTGCGACAGATAGGAACTATATGGCAAGTTTTGCATTCGTGCAAAATTTTGTCTGTCTGTCCACGCTCCTACAGCCTAAACCATTGGGTCGATTGAGTTCAAACTTCGAAGTTAAGGTTTTGAGCACATTCGCGTTAGGCGTTTTTTCATTTTTTTTTAAGATCAAAACTAACAGTGGCCCCCATACAATTTTTTTGGTCAAAAAACGATAATTCGAATTTTCTCAAAAACAAACCGATAGATTTTTTTTTAATTTTCTCTAAAATTTTATTTTTTAACTTGGCTTCTTTTAATAAGAAAAACATATTTTTGTATTGCTCAGGAAAGGTACCGCTCATAGAACCGTTATTTTGTTTTTTAATTTTCTCAGCAACTTATGTACTGATTTCAATAATTTTTTTTGTGAATAAGCTCTTATATTGCTTTAACAATATTTGATTATCAAAAGTACAATTTTTTTTGTTTTAATTTTTAAAAAAATATTGAATTTTTTTTTTTCAAAATTCTATATCTCAAAAACGGGTTAATATTTTTTTACGAAATTCAAATGTAGAGCGTGTATTTACAATCACTAAACAACTGCATAGCAAAAATATTTTTAGAACAAAATTAAAAATTTTATATATAAAAAATTAATTTAAAAAAAAACCGCTCTAACGATTTTCAAAAAAAAATTTTGAAAAATCAAAGATTTTTTCATTTATAAAATGGCATTTAAATTTGTGAAGACAAACTTATTTTTCAGGTAAAATTTTGAATCTTAAAAAAGTTTTTTTTTAAATTATTTTAACTGTATTAAATGTAACCTCCTCCCATCTCACCAGATCAAATCCTATGCATGAGAAAGAGCGCATTATTTTGACAAAATTTTAATTACATTCCTATCTTTTATCCAAATAAATGCATTTGGGACATATTTATGTATTTTTATAACTATATAACTATTGTAAATACCAACGATGGCCGTGTAGCGCCACTGCATCGGATTAACGAATATGATATTATATTTAATCAACAATCTATTTTAAAGAGTCTATCAAGAAGTAATATCTTGGTACCTTTGTATATATGATTTTAAAATATTATTCTTTTACTTGCCTTCGACTAAATAGAAGAATAAATACTTAGTACAAGTTAAAGAAACGGGGCAGAAAGAGTATATATATTTTTTAAACAGACTCTTTGCATACAGGAGCAAGTTCGTGCGACCCAGTCGTGCATTTTATTTAATAAAGGAAAAGTAAAAGTTTTAAAACTATTAGAAAATCGTCCAGACCTTCAAAGTGCAGCAGCAGTGTTCAAAACACAAAATTGCTCCGTTCAAGACATTTTCAAACATGGTGCCCAAAAACAAGTGGTCTCCATCGATAATAGCAGATATATAACATTTGCTAAACTAATTAGAAATAATAAACCTGTGAAATTATCATCTATACCACCAACAAATAGCGCCACCCAACAGCATCTGCTTCGAGTTTATTACCTGGTACAAACTTGGTTGGGTAGCAAAGTAAACCCAGAAAATTGGGGGTGGATAATGAATAACAATGTTTTGGAGCCTATAATGGCATTGTTACCACCCGAACCTGGTGAATTGGTGAATATAATTTTTTGTAACTGTAAAAAAGGCTGTGGTACTAACTGCAGTTGCAAAATTTCATTGGTATCAAATGTTCGATTATTTGTGGACATTGTCGTGGGCAGTCATGTTTCAATTCAAGTTCCGATTATGCTTTAGATAACAATATAGACACACTTGACGTTTTGTCAGCGGAAGAAGACAATACATATAATTTTGATAAAAAACTGAAGAAGATCAAAATGACGAAGAAGAAATGCATGAAGACGAGAGCGATGTTGATGTTTAATAATAATTTAAATGTAATATTTATTACCTTGTTCTGACGATAACTATATAGTAACTATTTAACAATTATTTTTGACTACATGGACTAGGCCTACGGGGGAAACCATGAAAAAAACGCACCATGCTTCTACCTCAATGGTGGTGTGGAAACGAATGCATTCTTCTTATCGTTATTAAAATATGATATAATATAATATATTATTGTAATTTTGTATGGTAAACATTAAAATTTGTATAGCGCAAGTGCGATTGGATATATATAAGTTATAACATCAGAAATAACAAAATCCATTTTTTGATTTCACTTTATTTATAAACAAAGGAAATGGAATCAAACTCATATCGAATATACATTTGATACCATTTCCTGTCACTGTCATTGTTATTGTCATCAAAATTCAAAAGATAAAACTAAAATCGCTGACATAGAATCACTAAGAATATTTGTCACGCAAACACACTGTCCATCTGCGATGGTACAGTTTAGTTCTAATATTACTCGAGAAGAATAAAGATCAAAAATCAAGAGCTCCGCTCTTGATATTCTTTTTAAAAACATTAATTCAAAAAGTGAATATATTATTGGCGCAGTCGGTAGGATTAGCTTAAATAGAGTGAAAATCTATTTATGTAAAAGTTAATCCGTGAAACGAACGACGCGAAACACTGCAATCGCGTCACAAAAAAACATTGAAAGTGAAAAAGAAAATATTTGTTGGTAAACGAAAATTATCGATAAACATTTTTAACCACAATCAATAATTAAATAAGTGAAAAGTGATTAATTTATTAACGAAAATCGTGAGTTTTACTTGACTTAATTTGATGACAAAAAATTATAATTTTTCGAACGGAAATCGAAAATTATTTGAAAAAAAAAAAAAAGAAATTATTTAGTAACCAACACCAGTGAATATGGTTAATGTTACGAAACCTCATAGAGAGGAAATAATTTCAAGTGAAAAGTGGAAGTAAAATTGAAGGCGAAAGAAAAAAAAAAAAAAATATAATTTTTTATATAAAAATTAAATTAATTGAAAAAGAAAAAAAAAAACAATACAGAAAATTGAAAAAATAATCAATTAGTGACTCAAACCAACGTATATGTTAATGTGTCGAAATCCATAGAGGAGACTAATTGCCCAACAACAACAAATGAGTTTTATTAACAGAAGATTTTCGAAGAAGAAGCCATATCCCTATCCAAAGAACACAGACGAATCCTCAGAAGAAGAAACACAGGATCCAAAAAGCAACAAAAATAATAACGATTGTAAGAATAATTTTAAGCTTAAATTAAATGAATCAAGTGATACTTTAGGAACAGATTTATCATATATTAAATTAGATACAGTGCCTACTATATTTGAAAAAATAAATAAAAATAATATCAAAATGTCTCTTACACTAACTCTCGACCCTCTGAAGTACATAGAGAAGCTTCAACCCTTCGATGGGCGAAGAGAAGATTTATATACCTTTTTGACAAATGTAGACGGGATTACTCCCACTTTAAATAAATACGATGACCAAAGCCAACAGATGTGCATTAACATCTTGAAGTCCAAACTAATAGGTAGGGCAAAGAGATGCATTGAGATTCATTCTCACCTTCATACATGGAAAGACATTAAAAAATTACTAATTGACAATTTCGGAGGATTTGAATCCCCACTACAATTATATGACAAATTAAGACAGACAAGTTATAAAGGCAATGTTATAGGATTTTATAATGAGATTCAGAAAAACCTATGTGAATTGAATCAAAAAACGGTTCAGGAATCGAAATCCGAGGAGGTCGTTAGTAATAACGAAACTGCTCTAACTATATTTAAAGAAAGACTTCCAGTACACATGCGTACTATCTTGTTCGCATTAAAACCTACAAATCTACAAGCAGCCCTGCACGAACTCACTCAAGCAGGCTTTGTAAATGAAAGAACCGAAGAAACACCCAAAAAGTTATTCGAACCAATAAAAATTCGAAATAACAATTTTATTCCTAACAATTTCCAACTTAGAAATCCTATCTATGTAAAACCTCCGTTTAATCATCAAAACCAAAATTACAATAACCCAAATCAATTTGCTCCAAAAAACCCCAACTATATTAGACCACCATTTAACCATCAAGTTAACCCCAACTATAAAGGAAATAATTATAATCCTAATTATAAACCACCTTCAAGAAATGTTAGACCTATGGATGTAGACCCTACATCTAGCCAACTTAAAAAGGTTCAAGCAAATTACAATGAAAGTAATACGGTTTTTCCGAATATAGCCTCGGAAACTTGTATACACAACGAGACAGTAAACTCCCCTTTATTGTCTTAAAGAAAGTAGATCAAACTCTTAGACTGTTAATCGACACCGGAGCAACTAACAGTTTGATTAATAAAGAAAAAGCTCCTATTCAATATATAAAAACAAGAAATTATCCTTTAGAAATAAGTACAGTAGGAAACCCAATATTTATAGAAAAAGAATTAATTATCCCTAAAGAAAAATTCACACTAAAATCTTGCGTAGATTGTGTGTTCCAAATTTACAATTTCAATAAAAATTATGATGGTTTATTGGGAAATAATATATTACTTCCTAATAATGCATCAATTGATTATAAAACAAAAATAATAAAAATAAATGATCAAGAATTACCAATATTTTTCTCGAATGAAGAAGAAGAAAATTACACAAAAGAAATTAATTCCTTTGAATCCCTAGATACACAAAAAATCAATCACGTCGAAAATTTGGACGATAAAAGAATTGAACATTTGAATCTAGAAGAAAAAAGAGAATTAAAAAATTTATTAAATAAACATAAAAATACCTTTTTTAAAAAAGGATCAGATTTAAGTTTTACAAGCCATGTAAAACACAAAATTAATACAACCAGTGAAGAACCAATCTTCACAAGAATCTACAGATATCCAGAGATTCATAAAAAAGAGGTAAACAACCAAATAAAGGAACTACTAGATCAAAAGATTATACAGCCAAGCACCTCGCCATATAATGCACCCATTTGGATTGTCCCAAAAAAGGAAGACAAAGACGGCAACAAGGAATGGAGAATAGTGATAGATTACAGAAAATTAAATAACATTACTAAAGAGGATAAATTTCCGATCCCATTGATCGATGATATCTTAGATAAATTGGGAAAAGCTAATTATTTTTCCACGTTAGACTTAACAAAAGGATTCCACCAAATAGAAGTAAATCCTGATGACAGAGAGAAGACCGCGTTCTCTACGTTATCTGGTCACTATGAATGGCTGAGAATGCCTTTCGGTCTAAAAAATGCACCAGCAACTTTCCAACGTATGATGAATGAAGTCCTCAAAGACTTCATCGGAAAAATTTGCTATGTATACCTGGATGACATAATTGTTTTTTCTACATCATTAGAAGAACACATTAATTCTTTAGAAAAAATCTTTACTAAACTGCAGTTAGTTAATTTGAAAGTGTCCTTAAACAAATGTGACTTCATGAAGAAGGAAAGTGAATTCCTGGGTCATATCATAACCCAAAACGGGATAAAACCCAATCCAAATAAAATAACTGCTATAAAAAACTTCCCTATCCCAAAAACAGTTAAAGAAATCCAATCCTTCCTGGGCCTCACGGGATATTACCGAAAATTTATAGATAACTACGCTAAAATTATAAAACCATTAACTTTATGCCTAAAAAAGAATGCTAAAATAAACATAAATGACTCTAACTACAAAGAAGCATTCGAAGAATTAAAGTTAATAATGTCGGAAGATCTACTAAATCGACATCCCGATTTCACAAAAGAATTTGTATTAACTACGGATGCAAGTAACTTTGCAATCGGAGCCGTGCTGAGTCAAACACATGGCCCATTATGCTTTGCATCCAGGACGTTAAATAAACATGAGTGCAATTATAGCACTATAGAAAAAGAACTACTAGCAATCGTTTGGGCAACCAAACAATTCAGACACTACCTTTACGGAAGAAGATTTAGAATACAAACAGATCACAGACCTCTAGCCTGGCTACATAGTTTAAAAGAGCCCAATTCACTACTCCAGCGATGGAAAATCAAACTCGAAGAATTTGATTTCTCAATTGAACACATTGAAGGAAAAACGAATAAAGTAGCTGATGCTTTATCTCGCATAAAATTAGAAGAAATCAATGCAATAGAATTGGTCTCTACCAAACATTCAAATGAATCAGATAGCTCTAATTTAATTCCCATTACCGAAAAACCCATAAACGTATTCATGAGACAAGTGATTGTAGAAATAAATGAAAAACCTAATATCGAAATTACCTTTCCCTTCCATAAAAGAAGAATTAAAATATCTAAACCTAAATTTGAAAAAGAAGATTTTGAAAAAATCATAGCCGAAATTGATATAGATCGACAAAATGCAATCTTTATAGAAAATGATGAATTGTTCCTAAAATTCCAAGATTATTGGAAGAATAACCATAATAATCAAGTATTGGTAAGATCAAAGATCTACCTTATAGACGTTTACGACCAACCAGAAATCGAAAACATAATCCATAAAACCCACTTAGACTTTAACCATATAGGAATAGAAAAACTCTATCTTGAACTTAAAAGAAAATATTACTATCCTAATTTAAAACTTCAAATAAATAAAATAACAAACAATTGCGATATTTGCAATTTAAAAATAGAGAGAAACCCCATTAAACTACCATACGAGAAAACAGAAACACCAAAAGAATCACACACCCATTACCATATAGACATATGGATCCTTTCTAACAATGAAAAATATCTTACTTGCATCGACAAGTTTTCAAAATTTGCAGCTGCAGAAAAGATAAAAACTAAAAATCAAACAGACATTTTAAACGCCTTAGAGAAAATATTCAGTTATATGATCCAGCCAATCAAAATAACATTAGACAACGATCCCACCTTCAAAACTTATACTATCCAAAATTATTTTAAAGAGAAACAAATCTTAACTCATTTTTCTACCCCCTACAGACATAACGGAAATTCCGATGTAGAACGTTTACATAGTACACTCAACGAACACATCAGATTACTGGAAAAATCTGAAAAAACATTTAACTTGGTGATTAAAGCTATAAACATATATAATAAGACTATTCATCTTACCACAAAAGAAAAACCAATAGATACACATTTAGGAAAAATAGACAATGAAATTATATTTACAAGAATAGAAAATACAAAAGAAAAAACTTTAGAAAGATTAAATAAAGATAGAAAAGATACAAATATAAATCCAAACTTCACAAAAATTAATAATCCCGAAAAATTTAATAAACTTAAAACAAAACACAAGAAGACTAAAGTATTAAAGGTACAAGATAAAAAGGTACTGATTAAACCCCATCTTAGAAAACAGTTACTTCATAAAGATCAGTTTCGCAAGAAAAAGAAATTCACCAAACCCCATAATGAAGACAATAACAGTAATAACTCTCTTTTCAATAACCATCCTAGTGAGATCTAATCTCGAAATAACCAAAATAGACAGAGAATTCTTTTTATTACAAGAAGGTCAAGTAAAACTGATTACCGACTATGATATAATTCTACACTTTATTAACCTAACAGAGTGCCAAATACTAATTAATCAATTAAAAGATCAATACCAGATCTTACCTGATAAAGATGATCAGCAAAAACAAAAACTAGACACTCTAGAAATAAAACTTCAAACTATAATTCCCCACCATATAATACACAAAAGAGGATTAATCAATATTATAGGAAAAGGTATGAGATTCGTATATGGAACTATGGACGATGACGATAGAGAAAGTATAGAACAAAGCTTAAAAGCTCTAGAAGAAAATAACGAGGAATTATTGAGAAATAATAATAAACAGGTAAAAATTAACCAACAGTTCAATGAACAATTTCTACAATTAAAAGACATTTTTAAACAAAGTTCAAAAACATTAAACAAATATAAAGAAATTAAAAACGAAATCAATTCCCTACGTATGGAAATTGAATTTAATAAAAATCTATTAGAAGTACAAGAAATTATAGGGAAGATATCTGACATCATAATGACCAGTAGAACAGGTGTCCTAACGCAAGACATTTTAACAGTTCAAGAGATATTCGAGTATGAAATAAATTTCGATAAACTTAAAGAATTAAAGATAACTTTGGCAACTTATAATGAAAATTTATTAATTATCTTAAGCATTCCTAAATTTAATGATAAACTATTTAACAAAATTTATATACAAACATTCCCTGTAAAGAATAAAATAATTAAACTACCAAGCAACGAATTGATTGAAACAAACAACACTCTTTATTATGTAACAAAAGAAATTAAGAACTTACATGAAATAAAAAACAATTGTATTAGAAACCTATTTAAAAATAGCACAAACTTAGATTGCAAAACCGAAAAATTTGAAGAAGAAAATATAATCATAAATAAAGAAAAATATCTAATAATCAAAAATTTACAAAAAGAAAAGATCAAACAAAATTGTAACAATCTAGATTACACTCTAGAAGGAAATTATATTTTAGAATTAGAAGATTGTAAAATAGAAATAAGAAATAAAACTTATAACAAAAAATTATACCAAAATAATTTCAAAATTATACCATTGATAAATTATAATTTTACAGCAGATTACTATAAAGAATTAAACTTTAAACCAATTGATAACATAGATATGTTAGAATCCAAAATACATAAACACATAACTTACAACTTGGTAACATTTGCGGTTGTAATAATAATTGTTATATTTGTAATTATCTATTTAAGAATAAAATTAAAAAATAAAAAATCCATTACAAACATAAGCCATGGAATCCTCTAAGGAGGGAGGAGTTATAACATCAGAAATAACAAAATCCATTTTTTGATTTCACTTTATTTATAAACAAAGGAAATGGAATCAAACTCATATCGAATATACATTTGATACCATTTCCTGTCACTGTCATTGTTATTGTCATCAAAATTCAAAAGATAAAACTAAAATCGCTGACATAGAATCACTAAGAATATTTGTCACGCAAACACACTGTCCATCTGCGATGGTACAGTTTAGTTCTAATATTACTCGAGAAGAATAAAGATCAAAAATCAAGAGCTCCGCTCTTGATATTCTTTTTAAAAACATTAATTCAAAAAGTGAATATATTATTTATATATATATATATATATATTGGATATATATATATATATATATTTTGTAGATAATTTTGTCCTCTATAATTTTTGTTCAAGACTTTTTATTGTTCAAACAGTATGAAGCAAGATATTAACGCAAACGTTACTTGTTTTTAGAGAAAAAAATCATATTTCATTAAAAGTGTACACTTTGTTGGCCTTATAACGGAAAAACTATCAACTTGACGTGAAAACGTTAGAAGACCATTTTTGTAGATAATTACCTTCTCTACAATTTGTGACTAAAACTTTTTTTTTTACGACCAATAAAAAACGAGATATTAAAAAAAAGGCTAATTCCGTGACCTTTGACCTCGAATAACCTTTGACGCGTACATGATATCGAGGTCGACTTTGTACACATTGTTAAGAACAATATAAAAAAGATGTGTACCAAAATTCAGCTAGGTGGAAATTTTTCCGAGCTGAAAACCTAATTTGACTGGACTATATTGGATTCCAAGTGTTATTAAATAAAATTAGGTGAGATTGTTTTTTTTCGGGGCTTTCATAAAAATGTCTAATATAATATTTAATTAAATATCACTCACCCTTATCTAACGTTTTTAGGTTTTTTATTACTATTAATTCCCTTTGTTTCCTGTGTGCTTGTTTTTCATTTTATTTCTTTTTATCTCCTAGGATCGCTTATACACCAGACTAAAATTTATTTCATTAAATCACGAACCACTTCTATTTTCAATTTAATTAGTTACTCACTTAACACTTAACAGTTATACCTCTTGAGCTAGCTTAGGATGTTCTCCTCTTGGTTGCAGAACTAAAAATGTTTCTTCTTTGGTCTTTTAGCGATTCAGACATCCACTTACCGCTTAGTTTCTTTATCCACCGCAAGGTTCAAGGAACTATTTCTTTTAGTATTTGTACATATCTGGACCGTTGCTTTTAAGTTTGATTATACTCCTATCTAATCCTAAAAGCTTTTTTTCCAACCAGCCTATCTCTGAACCCTTTCCTTTTCATACCATTCCTGAACTTTCCAATTTCGCCGAAACTTTTATTTAAATACCTTATTTTTATCCATGTTGTTGTCCTTATTTAAATCAGCGAGATATATCGGTCGCACCTACTTTTCCCTCGTCATCCTTTTCTAACTCATCTCTCTTGTCTCTTTTTATTTTCTTTGCTCGAAATCCTTTTCTCTTTCTTACTTACTTACTTACTGGTTCAGTACGTCTGTTAAGTAATTTCTTTTGAATCAACCCATGCCAGTTGCGTGCGCGGTAAGATAAACAAAAAACAATCAAACAACCTTAGTATCAAAAAATTAAAAAAGTCAATTTCTTACTTAAGGTGCGATACAGTCCTGTGTGAACTAGGACCTCACCCAACAAACTTCTCCATCTAGCTCGGTCCCTAGATAGATGTCTTCAGTTTTGCGCTCCAAGCTGGGTGAGGTCACTTTCCACTTGTCTTCCTCTACTGCGCTATCCTGTGTGTGTGGATTCGAAGACAAAAAAGTCAATTAAGGATTTAAAAATCTACGTTGGATACATCGAATGGTTAAGGTAAGTACTTTCTTCTTCATATTCTGACCAGGAACATTGACTTGGTTCTTACTCCGTCCATTTTCCTGGCCAGCCTTGTAAATAATCTTTATTTTCTTTTCTTATATTTTGCCAGTTCTTTCTTGCAAGAATAGTCGCTCCAACAACTCTGGCCTATCGGTGCCCACAAAAAAACTCCGACATCACAAGTGATGATGGTGAAGGGCCAACGACAGATCGTATGGCATTGGTTGTAAAGGACACATGCCAATCCACAATACGAGTGTCATATCGTAATTGAGGAAGAAACCACGATGCTTAAGTCGATATGAATGTGATTCCTCCAGGTTGGTATCAAGCCGCTAGCACAATTTAAAACCATTGGTTTAGAGTAAGTTCCATCCAAAATTTATTTTGTATCTACCTATTTTTCGGATACGCGAATGATGATTTCTTTAAAAAAAGAGTACAGTTTACAGTTTACAGTTTTATTATTAATTTACTCAGTAAGATACAATATCTTATAAGCTAGAGTAACTATCAGTATCGCAATACTATTAGTGTAAAAAAAAATGTATGCTATAGTGACATATTACTTACAGTAAGCTAATCTGTTAGACTATATAAGCAATTGAGCAAGTATATTTCAATTATAAAGTTATTAAACAATAAATTTTTTAAAATATTTAATAAATATAATAATTATAAAATAAAATAAAATATTTAATAATTTACAAATCGCAGAAAAAAAATTAATTTACAAAACATCATCATCTTCATCATCATCATCATTAATGTGTCTCAAAGTATTTCTTCAGATCTCTTCCAAACTGTGTTCTACAGCTTATCATTCTAATAGAACGAGGTAGAGAATTCCATAGTCGAATTGCGTGTACATAAAACTGACGTTCCGATACTAAAAACGAGTAGCGAACTGGAATGAGATCACACGATATAAATATTCCGGTTGACGGGATTGCATTAGATTGTGAAGAAGAGTTAATGTGCGATATCTAAATAAGTTGTCCAACGATATACCATACATCGATTTTGAAAAATGTGATATGTGTTCATATCTTCGTATACCGTAGACATAGCGAGCTATGCTGTTGAAAGCAACATTTAGCCTTCGTTTGTGCTCATAGTCACAATTGCTAAAAACCTCGCTGCAGTAGAGCATAATAGGGACGATCAAAGCTTTAGCTAAAATCAAACGAAGACTACCATAGACCTTACCTAACGCAAGTCTTATATGACTGTTACAGGTTAAGTTTGTATTGAAAGTAAGACCAAGGATTTTTGCAGAAGCAACAAAATCGATTACAGAATTGTTAAGATATATTTCGGGGAAATATGAGGTATCTATATTAGTTCTTGAAATCACTAAGCACTTTGATTTCTTAGGATTTAAACATAGATTGTTATTACGAGCCCAATTTACAATTTTATTCAGATCTTCATTAATTTCATGTGCACCATTCTCAACCATACCTAATGGAAAACTGTGGTACAGTTGCACATCATCTGCATACATGTGTATGGATGAGCTAAGCGACAAAGAAGAAAGATCATTGATATACATTGTAAATAGCAAAGGGCCCAAAATTGAACCTTGAGGAACACCACAATGCAAAGGAAGAAAGGAAGACATTGCATCATTAGCATGAACTGCCTGAAATCTCATAGACAGATAAGACCGAATTAAATTTGTTGATGGCGCAGAAAAATTAAAGTGATGTTCAATCTTTTCGCAAAGTTTCTCGATATTGACTGTATCGAAAGCCTTCGAAAAATCTAAGAGAGTGAGAATGGTCACTTTATCATCGTCGATTTTCAGAAACAGGTATGACCTTAGCTTGTTTTCCAAGCAGAAGGAAAGGTACTGGTCATAAAGATTGTGTTAACTGTATGCGTTATGTATTTCAGAACGTAAGGTAATATGGCTTTTAAGAAAACCGGATGTATACCATCAATACCCACGGAGTTAGATTTGATGGCTTAGATGCTTTCTTAAACATCAGCCTCATCAACCGCAGAGAAATAAAAACGTGAAGGCAGTTCATTCAAAGGATAATTAGTTAAATGCGACACATTAGTACTATTTTCAAGGCCTTTTATAGTTACTAAAGTGATTTTTTTATTAAGTTCGTCACAGTTAACAGATACACATATCTCGTTGACTTGCTTGCCCACACCAATGTCCTTAAGATTCTTTCATAGCTCATTTTTGGCAAGTGACGGATCTAATTTTGGTGCGTAAAATCGTTTTTTTGCCTCACGAATATCACTAATCACTCTATTTCTTAAAACTTTATATGCATTGTACAATTCATCGGACCTAAATAATTTCCAACGTTTGTATGCTAGATTACGTTCCCTCATTAAAGCCTTAATATTATTGTTAAACCAAGATTGATTTTTCCTTCGAAACAACTTTATAGTCAGGGGAACATGTAAGTCATAGAGATAGTTTATATTCGTTTGAAGAAATGATATTTGGTCATCCACAGAAAGGATACCGTATATTCGAAACCACTCAATATTATTCAGATCTATTTCTAACTGCCGTCTATCAACATTTTTAAAATCTCTAAAGCAGTAATTAGAAGGTTGATACATTGGTGTACATTCAAAGGTTAAATAAATTAAATCATGATGAGAGAAACCAGAAGCAGGTACATAGTTGATCATAAAGAAGAACTTTACTAAGATGACTAACAAAAAACAAGTCAAGTAGAGTGCTACTGTCCTTGGTAAAATGAGTAGGTGTTAAAGTATTTAGTGGAAAAAGGCCAAGAGATGCCATTCTATCCGTAAGCTCAGAGATCTTGAGGACATTGTTATTAAAATCTCCAGCAACGATAACAGACGGTGACACATATAATAGTTCATCCAATACTGAGAAGAGAGGTGATATGTCTATATTGCGATGAGGACGATACACTAACATTATTTTATTGTTATTATTTTATTGTTATTATACCTTATTTCAACAAATATGTATTCTATATCACTACCTGCTTGAGATTTACGTATTAATTTGCAATGTACATAAATCATTTCGTGTGAAAATAGCAACACCCCCACCAACCCGACCAGTTCTGTCGCAGCGAAAAACATTATATCCTTCCACACAACACACAGAATCCACAGAGAAACATGTTTCACTAACACAAACCACGTCAATCTAAGAATTTATAAATAAATACCGAAATTCATCTAATTTTGGACTCAAACTTTGCGCATTGATATGACAGACTTTCAATCTAGTATGCTGCCCACTTAGGACTTGTATCATTGAACGCAGGGAATGATTCGAAAATTCAGCTATGCCTAGATTCTCTATTACGAACATTAGGATCAATCATTGAGTGAATTTATATAAAAATCGACAAGGGCCCAAACCAGTCAAATATAATAAGCTGTAAAACCAGGGGTGGAATCGGCTATTTTTGATTGTTACCTTTGTGATCATAAAAAGTTATCAAACTAATTTTTGCGTCTGTGTAAGGTGATCACCAAATTTTGTTTAGAATTTGGTATCACTTTAAAGGAAAATCACTGACGTTTGTTACAATTTCAGTGGTTGTATTCAAAAACCGATCTGAAGCTATCCGGATAAGTTTGTGTTGTTGTAATACTATGTAAAAACACAGCTGTTGCAATAACAACTCAAAGGAATCTGAAAAATTTTTAGATGCGGATAGCATATGTGAATCAATCGCGAACGTGGGCATTTATTACCGTTTGTGTCTGCCGGCAAATAGATTTGTGTTGTCTAGTTGATAAGGGCTTAAAAAAATACAAAAATGTAAGTAAAGATAAAATTTTACACTTAACTCATAAATTAGTTATTTAAAAATGTGAAATTTTTATCATTAGAATTCCAGCAAACAAAACACAAATACAGCTGATGACCACATTTATGGAAGAAAATCCCGATTTGGCCAAATCCTATTCAACAAAAAACGTGATTTCACGGGATGCCCACAGAATGCTTTGGGAGAAACTAACTCGATTGTTAAATGGTAATGGTCCACCATCAAAAACATTAACTGAGTGGAAAAGGGTAGGTATTTATTTATAATTGTAAGACTTGTCTCCTTTCATTGTTTTTTTTATTTATTTCTAGATTTGGACAATTAGAAAGTACAAAACAAAACAAAAATTGATCGCAAACAAAAAATCCATCAAACAAACTGGTGGAGGACCTTTTGCTGAAAAAGTTTTAAATAGTGTCTACGAAGCCATCATAGATGCATGTGGTATGGAAGCAGCAGTCGAAGGTACGAGTGGAGTGACGAGCTTTGGATGTGATGAGCATGGTGAAAAAGGAGAAATTAAAATGCTTGCGTCTATATTAATGATTTTTTTTTTCTATTTTAATTGGTAGACCTAGGAGAAGAAATAATGGAACTCCTTTCAGAGACAGTGGAAGTGAGGCCAACACAGGCTCCTGGACAAACACAAGTACCTGAACCAACACAGGTGCCTGGAACAACACAAGCACCTGGACCAACACAGGCGCCTGAAACAAGGCAGGCACATAATAAACGCAGCAAACAACTTAGAAATAAAGTCGATAAAAAAAGCCTTTTATTGGCACAGCAACAAGTCGAACTGCAAGAGAAGTTTGTTGACTTGCAAACAAAAAAACTTGAAGATATCGATAGGATCTTGCAGGCAGTTAACAATTGAATTATTGAATTAAAAGACTGCGTCAAACTCCTGTGCCAGGAAAAGGAAAAAGAGCGCCAGAGTTCAAATCCTCTAAAAAAAGAAGAGCTGCAATTAAAAAGGATGGAGTTGGAACTGTTCAAAACAGTTAATGAGCTCTGAATAATAGAGTTTAATAGGAAGTGACTATAGAAATTTTATAACCATGTACAAAATAAAACTATATGCTGTGAATTTTTTAAGTTAATTTATTTTTTAATGAAGTTGTTTTTTTTGTTGATTTTATTTAGTTTAAGTTCATTTTATGGATTAAAAAAAATAATATTAATTCAATCTTGTTTTTTATTTAATACTTGGACGGTTTGACCATAGGTCATCTCTTATTCTGTTTCTGATTCTAACGCCTTCATTGCTTGTATGGAAGATCAAGAATGTTTATTTTATTGCGGAGTTAATCCTCAAGAGCCAGACATTTCTATTATGATTAATATTTTCATTTTCAGCATTTTCAGAAGGTAAAATCAAAGGCACAAACACATTCATATTGTCTTGAAATTTCAGAAACTAAAAATAAAAATCAATTTCCAATGAAAGTGACAACTATCACCTTACACAGACCGAATTTGTTGATTGTGACTGTCACCTATCACAAATCACCTTACCCGATTCCACCCCAGATTAAAAAGACACACAGAAACAACCAAAAGACGAAAATGATGATGACGAATATGTATAATTATATTGAAATCATTATAAGAGAGAGAACGATAATATTAGAATTATTCAGAAAAGAAAAAAAAAAATAATAGTGAAAAAAGTAATAAGAAACTAATAAAGTAATAAAAAAGTAGAAAAAAATAAAATGCACGACTGGGTCGCATGAACTTGCTCCTGTATTCAGAGAGTCTGTTTAAAAAAGTATCTATGTATATAAGATTTAAAAATATACCTGTAAAATAAGTTTGTCTTCAAAGATATAAATGCCTTTGATTTGTCGAAAAAACCTCCATTTTTCAATTTGTTTGGGAGGGGTTACATTCAATACAGTTAAAATAATTTAAAAAAAAAACTAATTTAAGATTCAAAATTTTACCTGAAAAATAAGTTTGTCTTCAAAAATTTAAATGCCATTTTATAAATAAAAAAGCACTTGATTTTTCAAAAAAAATTTTCGAAAATCGTTAGAGCGTTTTTTTTTAAATTAATTTTTTATATATAAAATTTTTCAATTTTAATCTAAAAATATTTTTGGTATGCAGTTGTTTAGTGATTGTAAATATACGCTCTACATTTGAATTTCGTAAAAAAATATTAACCCGTTTTTGAGATATAGAATTTTGAAGAAAAAAAATTCAATATTTTTTTAAAAATCCAAACAAAAAAAAATTGCACTTTTGATAATCAAATATTGTTAAAGCAATATAAGAGCTTATTCACAAAAAAAAATTATTGAAATCAGTACATAAGTTGCTGAAAAAATTAAAAAACAAAATAACGGTTCTATGAGCGGTACCTTTCCTGAGCAATACAAAAATATGTTTTTCTTATTAAAAGAAGCCAAGTTAGAAAATAAAATTTTAGAGAAAATTAAAAAAAAATCTATCGGTTTGTTTTTGAGAAAATTCGAATTATCGTTTTTTGACCAAAAAAATTGTATGGGGGCCACTGTTAGTTTTGATCTTAAAAAAAAATGAAAAAAACGCCTAACGCGAATGTGCTCAAAACCTTAACTTCGAAGTTTGAACTCAATCGACCCAATGTTTTAGGCTGTAGGAGCGTGGACAGACAGACAAAATTTTGCACGAATGCAAAACTTGCCATATAGTTCCTATATGTCGCAAGTAATAAAATTAAATAATTATTAAAATACTATATGTAGAAGAGAGAAAAAAGAAAAAAATTATTCTGCAGAAGGCTTTTATCAAAATAAGTAAATAGAAAAGTAAAATAATAATGTATTTATGCTGTTTACTTTGTTGCTTATTAGGGTTGATAGATCAGCTGTTTCCGATGTCATCAAAGAGTTCGTGGCAATTAAATTCAGATAATCGGTGTTCTCTGCTAAGAGTGCTTTCTCATTTCGGCTCTTCTTTACATAAACCAATCCTCTCATCGTAAAAGTGGAAAACAATTTACCATCCTTCTTAAGTTTTAAAGCATTATTCAGTAGCGATCGGTTTTTAGTAGTGAGACATTCATGAATGAATACGGGCTTATCTGATGAAAGACCAAGGTCGCGGACGCATAATGGTTTTTAACTTCCCATAGGAAGTTATTGTAATGGGTCCGATTTGTCAAATTGAAAATGTTGACATTTCTCGACGTTTCAAGGTCCCTAGAGTCGAAATAAAAGATTTTTAGAAAGATGTCTGTGCGTGCGTGTGTACGTACGTCCGTATGTCCGTACGACCGTACGTTCGCGACGTTTTTTTCGTCGTCCATAGCTCAAGAACCAGAAGAGATATTGACTTCAAATAAATTTTGTTATACAGATAATAAGGCAGAAAGATGCAGAAAGGGCTCTCAAGAAAATTGCGTGGGTGGTTTTTTTACCATAGCAGTTTAAAAAAAAGGTGAAAATTTTGGTTAACCCTAAATATCTCACGAACCAATAACGCTAGAGACTTGAATTAAATTTTATATTATATATTGTAACGTGATACAAAACAATTATATATTTGGAAAAAAATCCAATTAACGCTTTTTTTATAAATCAAAAAAAATTTGTCACTTCGAAAATTTTACGACTAAAATATGATTTCATCTCCAAAACAATTGTATGCAACGAAGAATAATGTTTTTGACATCTGATAAAATTTTGAGAAAAATCGAATAGACAGTTTTTTTACAAAAAATAAAAACCTAAAAAAAACTTAATAGAAGTTGGTAAAAATTGATTTTTGACTCAAATATCTTTTCAAAAATTTGAGATATTGGCTTTAAACTACTTTTATCTTTCAAAAAATATTGTTTTCAACATTCAGTAAAATTTTGAAAAAAATGGAATTGACAGTTTTTCTTACAAAAATTAAAAACCGAAAAAAAAATTAACAAAAGTTGGTAAAAATTGATTTTCGACTCAAATATCTTTTCCAAAATTTGAGATTATGGCTTCTAACTTATTTTAACTTATAAGAAATATTGTTTTCAACATTAGGAAAAATTTTGAGAAAAATCTAATTGATAGTTTTTTTTTACAAAAAATAAAAACCTAAAAAAAAATTAATAAAAGTTGGTAAAAATTGATTTTCGGATCAAATATCTTTTCAAAATTTTGAGATATTGGCGTCAAACTAATTTTATCTTATAAATAATATTGTTATCAACATTCGGTACAATTTTGAGAAATGTTGGATTGACAGTTTTTTTTACAAAAAATAAAAACCTAAAAAAAACAATACTAAAACTTGGTAAAAATTTACTTTCGACTCAAATATCTTTTCAAAAATTAAAAATATTGGCTTCAAACTTATTTTATTTCACAGAAAATATTGTTTTTAATATTCAGTAATTTTTTTATAAAAATACAACAGTCGGTTTTTTCATAAAAAAATAAAATCTCCAAAAAATAGAACGCAAATGTGGTAAGAATTGATACATTTAGACAAACTTTTAAGCAAGACAAATCGATAGATGGGATGTTATCAGTGTGGGTCGCATCCCAGCCTCTTTTTTTGTTTTAGTGCGGTGGTTGGCAATCGAGCGAAGAACAGTGCTTTTATCGCGCGGTGACAAAAATTTTACCATCACAGGTGGATTTGTTGAAGATTTAGTTCTAAGCCGAAAAATTTCGTGAATAGTAATAGTATTTATTCCAATAGTGCGGCATAAATTATTGAAAATTTGTTTTAATTCTTCCTCTGGCAGCAAGGGAAATCATAGCATCACTCTCTGTTTCCTTATGTTGAAAACGTTCTTCCGTTAGTTCTATGGGTGTGGTAATCTGTTTAAGTTCATCATCTTGTGTTTTCAAAAGCTCCTTCAGCAAAATGTTCTCCTCTTTTATGACGTCGATCTCGCAAAGCTTTTGTTCAATTGTTTTTATTCTTTGATTGACATCATCAACGGTTCTCTTTAGCTGTGAAACGTCCGCGTTTATTTTCTCCGTAATCCTATCTTCGAATTCATTCAATTTCGCCGAAAGGAGAGTAATTATGTAATCGCTTTGTTTTTTAAAAGCTTCTTCAGACATTTCGATTGTGTTGTTCTCAAGAGAAAAAATAAATGACTAGTGCGGTTTTGCCAATGTTTGGTCTTCCGTAAATGACTTTTTAGGCTGTTTGGAATCCGGAGACTGGTTATGTTGAACTGGAGATGTTGTTAATTCCCTTCCATTACGTTTCGGAGGCATAAAAAGGTAGGAAATAAATGCAATGCGAGAGAGAGCTAGATTCGGTGACTGTTGGCTACGGTAAAATTGCTGCGGTAAAGTACTTAGCAAGAGTGAGTTGTGGGTGACGTCGACGGCGGCGGTGAAACGGAGGTGAGAAAGACTTTTGGTATTTAGAAGAAAGTTTTTCTGTTCTGATTCCAACAATGTACACGATGTATGTATGTATATAAAAGAGCGAGTGAATAATAATTAAAATCGAAAAGTCAAAATTCGGAAAAATAAGTTTAAGGTCATGAAAGCAAGAAATGATTTAAATTTTCACAGTTAAAAATTGTCTGTTTCTTGTTAGTAAAGAAAATAATCTTGGTACGTTTAAAATAACGCTTGAAAACTCGATTTAATATGACCACTTTTTTAACACGTCCACTCAGCAACACAATATTAGTAAAGTAGTATTGTTATAGCTAGTCATTGGTCAAATTTGAACCTTGTCGTTATTAAAGCGATTGTTTCTTGCTGTTGTCTTAGTTGGATTGTTCTTCTAACTCAACAACACTCGTGTCGTGAGTAAGGATTCGAACCACTCAAGGCAGTCTCTGGATTATAAAAATTATACCGCTTATTTTGAATAGAGTGCTAAAGTTATTGTACTAGTTATCTATCTACTAACTTAAGCTACAATTAAAATATCACTGATTGGCAATACTTTATCTAGATTATCACAGATGTTGAGTCAGTCGGATTGTTTTTGAAAATATCACAGATTTTTGAACAGGTTGTTAATTAACTTAACGAATTACGACGGCATTAAATACAATCCCTTTTTATGTTTTCATGCTTTGTACCTACTTTATATCACAAATGTTTTGTCATGTCTTGTCCACTACTCTATATCACGGTTGTTACTCTATCATATTACAGGTTTTAAAATGTTGGTTATGAGAATTTAGCTTGTTTCGTTTCAATCGTCTAGAATTTATGTCTTACATTTTGTTTTTGTGTCCTACTATGAAAAAAAACTCAACGATTATCTATTGTTTTAGATCTTTCGCATGAAAGATACCAATCTTCTTCTTCTTCTCTATCTTGTGCATACTTTTCCCTACGGGTTTGAAAATTTGACATTTAGCATATTTATGACAAAGTTAAGATGATAGTTTCGAGGAGTCAAGTATCGGACATTTCGGGACCTGGTGTTGAACGTATTCCTAAACTTTTCGTCAGCTATAGTTATAGCTAAGTGCAATCACTCTTGCCGCGGTATAGTCAACAACTCTCCATCCTCAAGGACATTTAACTTTTATGGAAGTACATACCCGCTTGCATGTTTCATCATATTTGTTCCAAAAAGAGCAAAGTATGGTGATACACCGATGGCTGAATGCACTGAACTCTCCAAGGCACATACGATGTCACTCAGGGGCTATTCCACTCGCGCTCATCTTCTTTTCGATAGGAACATATGGCGGCTAATAACGTACGCTTGACTCTCTCGGAAGCGTTGGATTGTGCCGAGTAGTTTGCTGTTTTGAAATGACGTATTCCATATTTTTTCAAAAAAAAACTTTTAAAATTGTTTTCCGTTATCGGAATTTAATGTTTGTGGAACACTAAACACATTAAATATGTCGTTGCGCAAATATAATATTACGTTATTTTACGTTGCTGAACGAAGCGGTTTTAGGAATTTGAATTTAGACATATGATCTAGTACTACAAAAACGTACGCACTTCCTGTTTTTGGTGGGCGTTGGACTTGACTTGAAGACTTAGACTTTTTACACGTTTCACAATAACTTACAAACTGTCGAGTTTGAACTGTCATGTTATCCCAGTAGAAATCGTACATGGTGCAATGTTTTTTCTGTTCCACCATGAGCGGCTTGAGGTGGATTATGGACATTAGCAATCAAATTTTCGGTTAAAATTGACGGTACCCATAACTGCCATGAGTTCTCTACTAATAGATCTTTGCTATTACTAGGGAAGGTTCGTTTGTACAAATATGAATCTAATACCTTAACGTCGGGTAATTCTTCTCTATGTGCTCTAACGGTATCTATGAGGTTCTTGTACTCCTATCATTGAAATTCGTCGGGGTCTAAATCTATCCAGGAAGTTAGTTCTCCCATGTCCAAGTGTGCTCGAGAAAGAGTGCCTAGCATCACATTCAGCGATCCTTTTCGGTCTTCTTTGTTGAAGGTATGTAATTGGAACTATAGAGACCATGTTACGGTAAATTTTACCGCAACAAAAACCAGCCGTTGGCTGTTTTCTTTTTTCTAGTTGTGGCTGCAAAATATCGGCAAAGTTGAGGGCAACCATGGTCTCATCAGCCACAGGTGTACCTAGCCTTTATTTTGCAAAAGCAACAAAGCAGGTGATCGAGAACGGGAACGAGTTCTTTCGACGAGGTCGAAAATGCCGGTGGATGAGCCGAAGAAGTATGAGGTCAGGCGGACCCTTACTTTGACAGCAACAACAACATATTTTTTTTGATTTTAAAGTTTTAATTCATAACGTAAATTTACTAAATTATGAATGTACAAAATGGGTTTTTAACGCCGCGTTTTTAAAGTAATTTAACTTAATGTATGGTACGAAATTCACACCTCGAACCTCGCGCGTAATTAATAGTAATAGGAAAATGCCTAGTTGAGAATTCTTCTCGATTTTTGTTTTTCTTTGAACTTTCTCGAAAAAAATAGCAATAATTGGGAAGGGGTCTGAACTCGCCATTACGGTTCGGCAAGTTTTGGAAACTCATCCAACAACTTGTCGAAACCGTGTTTGTGTGTGTGAAAGCAAAGTTTCGCTGAGAGTCAATAACGGCGGCTTTCCTGATGAGCGTAAAGCTTCCAGGAAGCCGTGATGCTGTGACCGACAATCACGAAAACGAATGCTTGTGTAGGATGAATGTGTGTGTGACTGGAATGGTCGAGGGAGGAAAAATTAGTTTTGGAATTAGCTTGGGAGGACTCTTGAAAGAGCCTTACAAGCGATAAGTGATATAGAAGGAAGTTTCGACGAATTTTGAAAAGAAAAATAAAAGTCGAGAAGGAGGAAGAGAAATCGATAATTTGGTTATAAAGAAAATCCAGAAAATAAAAAGGAAAATCGAGGATCGAGGTGTGAGAATTTTGTGAAGATTGGGGATAAGAGAATAATAGGAAGGAGAAAAAAAAGAAAGATAAGTAGTTTGTTTCTTTTGGTTATTTGTTCTTTTGAATATATATAAATATACGCGTCTGGTGTTAAAAACCCATTTTCTTTTGTGAGTTGTTTTCTATTTACTTTGTTTCATTTTTATTTCAATTCTTTGTGATTTTAACTTATATTTCGAAAACATTTTGGGTTTTAGTCCAGGGATCTTCAATCCCACGGTTTCCCAAAGAAATAAATTTTTAAATTAAAAAATCCAAACGTTTGTTACTTTTTTTTTTTGATCGCTTCACTCATCATAAGAGTTTTGGAATTTTCTTCTTCGGTTTGTTAAAAAAAAATCCTGGCGCCCATTTTATTGCAACGTACTTGCAATAACATATTTCCAAATCGTAACAATTTGATTGATTTTATAAATCGATCAATATTGGGCAGGTTCAGACAACATAAGGGACTTCATTTGCAGTCAACTTCATGAATTTAAAATTCAGAACTTTACTTCACAAACCTCTACTCCAAGTTTATAGTACAAAAACTACCAAAATCATTAGTTTCTACAAAACACTCCTCAGGTAAGCTACAAGTACATCACGATTTGTATTTTGTATTTTAAAGAAATATTAGTTATTTCTTTTCCAAATTTACAAGGAACCTTTTTACAGGAAGCATTAAATGAAGCTGTGCAGAAAATAAATAAATCATTGAGTAATAAAGTTCAGCTTTTAAAAATAAATAAATTAGGTGGCGCAACAGTCCGTAGAGAACCAGGGCCTAGTGACTTAGAACTCTCAACCATTCCTGTGTGCGAGTAATTGCAGGGATGGGACCTACAGTTTATATGCCGAATCCGAACGTCTAATTTGATAAAGCACTTTTTCATGACAAGAATTACTCTTGGAGATTTTGTCAATTCCTCGCAAGAGGCAGTGCAAGTGAAAACCCTTCTTTTTTTTTATAATTAAGGTGGCACAGGCAGGGATTGAACCCAAGACCTCTCGCATGACAGTCCAACGTACTTTTTTTTCTTTTTTTTTAAAATTCATTTTTATTAATTCATTCTTAAGACTATCTTAAAGCTAGACAAAAATTCATAAAACTAGCCTAATTAACCATAACTTACAACTAACTTACTGGTCCCATACGGACACTCTAAGTTAAACAATAATAATACTTAATGCTAATACCTTTCGGCCCTAAGATCTATTTAACTTCAATTCAATTTTATTTATTTTTGTATTCATTAGAAAATTCAAAAAAAAAACTAATATCAATATCCTTTTTTATTTTTACTTAAAACTACTTAAAATAAGGTCCTTACAATAAAACTTAAACTACCTATTCTACCTATAAACTACTTAAAACAAGAACAACCACAGCAGCAAATCTAACTATCTTACGTTTTTTGTTTTTCATATATTGTTGTCTTTTTTTTCTTATTCTTTTTTATTTCATTTTTTTTTTTTATTTTTTTTTTTTTTTATTTTTTTATATTTTTCTATTTTTTATTTTTTTATTTTTTTCTTTGTGCCACCATGCATATTCTACTTAAAACTAAGCCCTTAAACTATAAAACAAGTATGTAAGCCGGCCAAGGCTTGAAACCCCATCCCGACTACCCACTATCAAGTGCCGATTGAAGCCACCAAAACTGGTACTCCTGCTTCACCCTATCAGTTCGGTCCCGTTCGGACACAGCCCTACTGAACCGAAAGAGCTCTGCTCCGCCTTGTGCCATGACGTCCCGATTGTACAGGAGTCGCCTATCCACAGTTCGTCGTCTGGCGTGGTAGATTAGCGGAACTGCCAATCTATCCTGTATCAGACCGCATCTATCTAAAAAGAGGAATGCATCTGGTGGAATGAAGCCGCTCAAGCGTGCACTTTCAAAATACTCGTCGTTCAGATAGAACACCCCGTTTCGTCAGAGCGAAGGCTCCTCTGGCCCTGGTCAGAGCAGCATTTATGTGTCTGTCGAAATATAAATACTGATCTAACCAGATACCGAGGTACTTCACTACACTTTTGCTCGCTAATCGCTGCCCGTGAAGATCAACGATAACCATCTTGCGCCAATTCTTGCACGTATCCCTCGTGGCCCTATCCAACGGAGTCCGGAACAGAATTGTCTCCGACTTCTGGACATTTATTTTCAGTTTCCAGTCGTCGCAATATCGCTGAATCTTGTCGAAATCACGCTGCAAGAGAATTCTAATAACTTCAACCTTTTGGGCCGTTCTGTACGCAATTAGATCGTCGGCGTACGCAATTGCCTTTGTAAGACTACCTATCAGATCGCTGGTGTAAATGCTGAAGAAAATCGGTGAATTCACCGCTCCCTGTTGAAGACCATTTTTAATTAAGAATGTTGTGGTAGAAGTTACATTGCCACTTTTGACAACAAACTTTCTACCGTTAAGCATATCATAAAGTATATACAACAATGGCTTGCTTATGCCAAGCCTGCTCAGTTTTAGGTAAAGACCCTCTAACCATACGGTGTCAAAGGCCTTTTCCAAATCAACCAGAACAGCACCTGTGCATTGTTGTTTTGTTTTATTCCATTGGATATCAGAAACGAGTTTAGACGCAGCATGAATTGTGTCATGACCCGCCTTGAACCCGAACTGTTTATACGGAATTATTTTGTTGTCCGCAGCCCACTTAGTCAGAGCCCTATTGATGATCTTTTCGAAAACTTTGCTGATGCTCGGAAGAAGACTTATCGACCGAAGATTTGACGGGTTGGAGTTGTCCTTTCCCTTTTTCGGGAGAGGATGAACCACAGCGGTCTTCCAATGCACTGGATAATATGCATTATTCAGTGCATTATTGAAGAGTGTGGTGTAAATGTCAATTGCCTCCATCGGTAAATGTCTTAGTACAACGTTGGATATACCATCGACACCTGCTGACTTTTTATTTTTTATTGAGTTGAAGATGAGCTGAAGCTCAACCTTCGTCACTGACAAGGGACTTGGTCCCGTTTGCTCGGCGATTATGGCATTTGCCAAGGTATCGTCATCGAACCGCATAAAACCGCGGTTCTCAGATCGCCAATGTGTTATATCATTTCGAAGATAAAAGTGATTAAGTAGGGCTCTGTTTTCCAGGTCGTGGTTGGGGCGAATGCTAACATTCACCTTGTACACTTGCTGGAAAGCAGGTCCCACCGCCTCCACTTTCTGGATCTATTTGCTCTGTCATGAGTACGTCTCTGTTCTCTTCAGTTCTTTGAAGTTTCAGACACGGAAGGTCATTGTCGTTCTTTTTCCTGAATATCTTGTTGATTTTAGGGAACATACTAGGGTCACTGACCGGATCTTGCGGTCCCAGTACTTGTTAATTGATAACCTGTAGTTCTCCCTAATCAACAGATTAACATTTTTTATTGACGACTTCAGTGTCCTAACTTCCAAGTCGTGTGGATCTGTCAGTCGTCTGTACAAGTTTTTGAGTCTTGTCAGTAAGCCACTCTTGTGCCTACGTAGTGCGTCAATAGTCGCGTTTCTGTAAGCGTCCATTTGGTCCAGTTCTTTGTACTTTGGTATTGTCCGCTCCATCGTTCGTTTTATAGTTTCGTCCATCTGTTGTAAATGTTGGTCAATTTCTGTATTTGTCAGGTTTCTGTTGTTTGGTGGGGCTATGTCACTCGAACGAAGTTCTCTCGCTAGGGCGTTGGTGAAACGAGGCCAGCGCATCTTACTGTAATTGTAAGAATGCGTTGCAACGTATTCCTCCAACTCCACGCGTTCGTTCGGAATCTGCATTACAGCAGCCAGTCCGCAGTGATCACTGTCGTACTCGACTGTCTGTAAGCAGTTTCGAGGGTGATTACCCACTTTGTCTGTAACTGTCAGTCTGGTGTCGTACAGCAAAAGATCCAGAAAGGAGCCGCTTCTTGGATACGATGGCTTTTCAGTAGCCAGCAGATAGACGCCATATTCAACGCTGTAAAGATTCATCAAATTAAAAAGATGGTTACCTCTGGGATTACTATGTTGATTTCCCCAATCTTCATGTTTTGCGTTCAAATCACCGGCCAAGATGAAATAGTTTTCTTCCAAGCTCAGTTTCAGTTCCCTAAAAAGAATCTCGAGTTCTGAAGCAAAGTAAGTAACCTGCGGAGCTCCAGCCGCATAAGCCGCAATCATATACATCCGCTTCCCTTGAGTGAGAGAGATGCATACAACGCAAACTTCTAGCGTCTTGAGCTTTCGCAATTCATTGTTGAATATGACTTTATAATTAATGCCTTTTCGTATAAAGAGAGCGACACCGCCCCCTTGAGTGGTGTCGGGCCGGTCTCTTCTTACGATATTGTAATTTTTATGAGTCAATTTGTGTTTGTGGTTTAGCTTAGTTTTGCTAGCCATAAACACATCGGGACTGTAGTCTTTCAACAATTGGAACATATTGGCTCTTCGTTCAATCCTTATCAGTGAATTTACATTCACAGCTAGGACTTTTAGGCGCGTTTCCGGTAGCGCGCCCATTATGGTCTATATTGCGCCAGGCCTTTGGGGCCAGGGGCCTTTGGGGCAACCGTTGGTGGAGCCTGTCTCGTGTTCCCATTCCCTGACACCATTTGGGCATAGGAAAATTTGGGATCCACGAATTTTTGTGTAGGAGCCTGTCGAACTGTTCGACTTCCTTCGGCTTTTTGACTGGCCTGTTTTTGTTTCATTTCTTGGACCTTAGGGCAACCCCTATAGCTAGCCGGGTGCCCTTGGTTTCCACAAAGGACACACTTGAGCTGGGTCAAATCCTCAACCCGCTCATTCCCCAGCTTGCAATCTCCCTTGATGTGGGTTTCGGGGCACCTGACGCAGCGCAACTGCATATTGCAGTTGGCTCCGGCATGGCCGAACCTCTGGCACTTCGTACATTGTAAAATGTCGTCGTGCCTTTTTAATGTCTCCCAGTGTATGGCTTGATAGTCGAGGCATTTGATTTCCCTCAGACTCTCAAGACTACTTTGGGGCGATAATGTTACGAGGAACATTGGCAGCCTGTAACCCCCTCGCCTGGACTTCACCGTAGTGAAAGGCTTGACCCCGATGAAATCGAGATCGTCGATGGCTTTTTGGCGGAGCTCAGCTAAGAGCGCCTCCGGTTCCGTGCAGGAACTTATGCCCTTCAGTAGGACCGTCTTTAATTTTTCGCTTTTAGGCGTGAAGCTGAAGAACTCAGCTGTGGCCTCCTTAAGCACTTCTTTAACTATGTTGTATTCGGCCAGTGAGAAGCACTGCACCGAATACCGATTTTCTTTTTCATTTAATATATTTATAACAAAATTGCCCTTAGTGGCCGACAGTCCAACGCACTAACCATCATGCCACGGGTACTACTTTTAGTTGAACGAAAAAACATGATCAATTGTCATTTTGTCATATGTTGACTTGACTTGATAGTAAGGGAGATTTTTCTTGACTAACTTTCCAGCCAACCTTCCAATAAAGTTGCCTTAATACGAAGGCAATTTTTTGGCAGCTGGCCAATCAGATGCTAGAAACTTGCCTTACTTTCAAGTCCCTTATGTCGGCTGAACCTGCCCATTGTTACAATTTATATAAAATTCTTCCAAAAGAACCCAGCCCAGCTGAGCAGCCGCGGTTACAGCTTCGTCAACGAGCTGTATTGTTGCACTTTTTTTTGTTCTCTTCTTTGTGTCGCATTCGTATTCGGTTGAGTGCGAGTTGCTCGAATCGTTGCGTGCGTCGTCGTTCGTCGCTACGCAGCCGTCGTCGTCGGTTTAGTTTAGTTTTGTTTTGTAATAATTTGTTTTGAATATTTAATATTATAATAATATACATAAGAATAATAAAAAGTGTAACAAATTGGAGCCCAACGTGTGGGGCCAAGTGGAAGAATTTCGTGGTAGATTTCGTATCGTGTTTTTTTTTATATATTGTTTACTTGTAAATAGAGCAATTAATTCCTCTGTTTTTTTATAGGTGATTTAAAGGAAAAGGTGTTTTATTTGAAGTGTTTTGGTCCGGATAAATTGATCAAGGGAGTTACAAGTGCTTTTGGTTTGGTGCAAAATACATAGGAATTTTTGTATATAATTTTCACCGAGGGAGTTTACAAAGCGAAAACTCTGATTATACTCTTAAAATTTGTTAGGAAATAATTTTTGTTTTGTTTTTATGGTTAACTATTTTTTTTCTAAATAAAAATAAATTAATTTAATAATTAGATTTTTAGTTTTAGGGTTACCAAGTAGTTTTCTTTTGAAATATTTTTTTTTATAAATTTTTTTTTTAAAGCTTTTTTGTTCGTTAAAATGAATATTGGTAGGTTAGCGCAGGACGAACTGGCCTACGAGATGAAGGTCAGAGGCTTAAAAGTATGGACAGTTGAGGAAATGCGAAAGGCATTGAGGTCATCGAGGTAACTTGTTAAGAGGAACTCGATAGAGGTTACTTAAGTTTACCCCTTCACTTCCCCCCCACGGTTTTCGCCTTGTTGTGGCGAGGGGGCTTACGTCTAACTCTTCAGCAATCCAGCTGCGGAGTAAGACAACTAAGAAAACCACCAAAAGCAGAGATGTTAATCTTATAAAATATGGATAAAAGTTTACCAAAGGAAGAAAATCGAACGGGGATATACGTTCAAGTGTCGGCAGAAGTCACGGCTGCCGGCGAGGGCTTGGCTTCGCAAGAAGCTAAGTTGCCAGTGACAAAAGTAAACTCAGAGATAGAAAAACGAGAGCTAAAAAGACAACCAGTCATTCTCTCAGTGGATCTCCTTCCTGACATAGATGGTTTAACCATCAAAGGTACGGAGACCTCGGACAGACCTCCTTCCATAGGTAGTCAAACCGAGGACGAGCTACTGATGGAACCGAGTCAAGAAGAGACTATGCTGAAGTCTGCTGCACCCCTCAAAGCTTCGAGGCAACGCAGCAACTACAGATCCTCCAAAAGATTCGTGAAAATGACCGAGTTGAAAGACCCTGCGATGCTCAGTTCGAGAGACAAAGCTCTCCTAAAAAAGCATAAGAAGCTAGTTAGGAACTTTGAGCGGCAGCTGGCAGAGACTGTCACTGCACCCAGGGAAATAGCAGAGGAATCGAATACCAAAGAGTCGGAGAGCAAAGGAGTAGATGCTGCCAAATCTAGGTCTGTCCCTAAAAAGGCAAACCGTGAACAGGCTGGCAATAATACGACCGCTCGGAACGACAGAGGTAAAGTTCAGGCGACTTCCAGTAAGAAACAGCAAGCCAACGCTAGGAAAGACCAAGCACCTGCAAGCACCTCTTCTGGAACGAAACCAGGAACGTCCAAGAGACAAAGATCGGAGGAGACAGTCAAGCTAGACGGTGATAAGAAAATTAGAACCAACAGCTTCGACACCACCCCGATTAACCTACAAATCGCCATTATAAGTTGTGACGACCCAGATGGGAAAATCTCGGCAAAAAACTGGCTTCGTGTGGAAAATGAGATCCTCAAAGCTATGATGCCGGCATCAGAGAACGATAGTTCGGAGGACTATATCTTTGATGGTGCCGGATGGCGGCAAGGAGTTAAAGTGGTCTGCTGCGGTGACCAGAAATCACGGGAGTTCCTGAACCAACCAATCGCCAACATTGGCGAACTATGGGAAGGTTCCTCCCTTGAAGTTCTACTCGCCGCAGCTCTACCACTCCGCCAGCAGTTTAGTATCTGGATCCCCCCTCCTGCAGAACATGAGGACGCAGCCATTATTAAGCTACTGGCGAAGCAGAACAAAGAGCTTCCTATTTTAGAATGGAAGCTCCAACACTCAAGAAAGAGTCATGGAGGCGAAGGGAAGGACCTCTTGTTTGTGGCAGACAAGAAATCTGACCTTCTGCTCAAGGATAGAAAAGACGTGTTGAGGTATGGTCTCGGAACCGTAAAGGTTAAGAGGCATGAAGGCAAAGGGAAGTCAAAAGCTGCAAGTGGTGCAAATAAACCTGCACCACGCTAAAGCAGAAACGTACGACCTTACGCTCTACATGTCTCACGAGAACGTGGATGTGGCCTTGATCCAGGAACCATGGTTAGGCAAAAACCGAATCCGAGGGTTGAGGTCAAAACACTACACCCTTTTCCATTCCACGTCAGATGAAGGTGATATTAGAAGTTGTATCCTAGTGAAAAAATCAATTAACGCTTTCTTCCTATCTAGGTACAGCAACAAGGACAACACGGCAATCAGCGTCGAATCAAATGAAGGAAACTTCATTTTAGCGTCGACACGTACATGCCGTACGAGGAGGAGAGCCCATAATCAAAAACAGTCCGCGATCTGGTGGTCCATGCCACAGTAAGCGATACACCTTTGGTGTTAGGATGTGATGCCAACGCTCACCACACTCAATGGGGCTCTAAGGACATCAATAAAAGGGGTGAGTCAATTTTTGAATATATTCTCTGATCTAATTTATCGATATATAACAGGGGCAATCACCCTACCTTTCGAAATAAAAACAGGGAGGAAATCATAGATTTGAACCTTATTAGCAATAATAGTAAAATTTCAGTTGAAGACTGGAGAGTCTCACCTAAAGGATCTTTTTCGGATCACTTTAGGATACTCTTCTCTATAGACAGGAACTTTACTGAAAAGAAACCTTACAGGAACCCAACTACAACGAATTGGACAGATTACGAAAAATGGCTGAAAGACTGTATTGATCCACCAGAGGACAAAAGGTTAGGTTAGGTTGTAAGGGTTGTGCACAGCAAGAAGCTGTTGCGTACACGGGGGCCTATTGGTCCATTGTGATCACCTATAAAAGTAAAAATTTAGCATCGATGCTCTCAGTTCAATTCAACTCTGTCGATTAGCGTAGACTGGCACGTTAACGAACCAGCCTGTGCTATCTATAAATTTCCTCATGCTCGCCATTGAGACCTGTGCTAGATCATCCAGTTCTCCAACAAACCTGTTTCCGAAATGACGGAGTAGGCTGGTTTGGAGGTTCGGCCAGTCGCAGAGCAGGTGTTTAATGGTTTCCATTTCCTCCTCATCCTGACAGCTTCTACAAAAATCGGGTGCAAATGCCCCTATTCTATTAGCCATTGTGCCAATGGCGAGTTTCTTTTTCATTTGTGTTAGGCCATAAACTTCTAGAGATTGTACAATCGTTCCTGGATTTCCAGGAGATATTGGTTTTCTCTTTTAGTCTAAGGTCTATCTTCCTCTTGAGTACCCCAATCGGGACGAGTGGTCCCCTACCCGAACGGTCGCTACTACTTATATCTGCTTTTGACCCTTTCCTGGCTAGTTCGTCTACTATATCATTCCCTTCTATATTGCTATGTCCGGGAACCCAGCAGAGCTTTACCCGGTTAGTGTGGCAGATTTTGTTTAATTCCTTCCTACAGTTTAAAACTGCTTTTGATCTAATGGTCTCACTGGCTAAGGCTTTGATAGCAGCCTGGCTGTCCACGAAAAAAGTAATCTCCGAAGAGCTTAGCTTTTCGTGATGTGCCAATTCAGCTGCTTTTCCAATTGCAAAGACCTCAGCCTGAAAGACACTACAGTCAGCCGGGAGTGTATATGACGCTCTGATGTTGAGAGATTGGCAAAACACTCCAGCATCTGTTCCTGATTCCATTTTTGAACCGTCAGTGTAGAAAGGAGTACCCTGTTTACTTATAAAAGAATTCGGATCCCAGCCCTGTCTTTCTGGTATGAAAATAAAATATTTCCTGTCGAAATCTAGTAAAGGGGGGATGTAATCGGTGGTCTCTCTCAGTCCTGGAACCGTGTCATATCTTTGTAAGATTGACCCGTGGCTGTGCCTCCAAAAACTCAGTTCTCTTAAAGGAATTGCAGTTTTGGCTGCCGTGCACTTTATGAACTCATCCAGAGCCGGGAAGTCCAAGATCATTTCCAATCCAGCTTGTGCTGTGGATCTTTGAGCCCCTGTTATTCCTACACAGGCTAGTCTCTGTACTTTATTTAGATTCTTGAGATAGCTTGATTTTTCCACCGCCTTCCACCATACAATAGAGCCATAGGTAAGAATGGGTCTGACTATCGCTGTGTACATCCAATGGATGACTTGCGGTCGCATACCCCAACGTACACCGAAGGTCTTTTTGCGTGTGTAGAATGCACATAGTGCTTTTTTCATTCTTTCCTCAGTATTACGCTTCCATGTAAGCTTGGAATCAAAGATTACTCCTAGAAATTTAGCTTCTTTAGATGGTTTTAGAGGAATGCCATTTAGTTTGGGAGGGTTGAAGCCCTCCAGTTTCCTTTTCTTCGTGAACAAAACTAGCTCTGTCTTGGCGGGGTTGACCCCGAGACCGTTCTTAGTTGCCCAAGAAGATAAATCTTTTAATGCATTTTCCATAATGTTTTCGATGATGGTGAGAAACTTGACTGATACCAAAACCACTATGTCATCTGCATATGCTACTATTTTAATGCCCTGATCTTTGAACTTTGTGAGAATTTTGTTGACTACGAGGATCCAGAGCAGTGGTGAGATGACTCCTCCCTGTGGTGTGCCTCTAGTAACTGTTTTCTCAATAGTGCTTACTCCTATTTGAGAGTTGATAATTCTGCCATTTAACATGGTGAAGATCCAATCGAAAATGACAGATTCAACCCCAACTTCAACTAAGGCAGTCTTGATCGATTCCGTTTTAACGTTATTAAACGCACCCTCGATATCAAGAAATGCTGCTAGGGTGTATTCTTTATGTTCAAGACTTTTCTCAATATGTGAAACTACTTCATGCAAGGTAGTCTCCACTGATTTACCTTTAAGGTAAGCGTGTTGGTAGTTGCACAAGTTGTTTTCGTTGAGAAGTTCTCTAACATGTAGATCAATTATCCTCTCAAGTGTCTTAAGGAGAAACGAAGAGAGACTTATTGGTCTATAATCCTGAGCGGTCGAGTGAGTCGGTTTCCCTGCTTTTGGGATAAAGACTACCTTGACCTTTTTCCAGCTATTAGGGACGTATCTAAGTTTGATACAACTTATGAAGATTAGCCTAAGCCACGGAGTTATTACTTTGAGAGCATTTTGAAGAAGAGCTGGGAAAATCTCGTCTGGTCCCGCTGATTTATAGGGTTTGAACGAGTTTACTGCCCAGATAATCTTCTGCTCAGTAATAACCCGATTTAGTTCTAACTTTGATTCCGTGTGAGTAAAATCCAGCGTGTTCGATTGCAAGCAATCGGAACTTTCTGGGTTTTTACAACCGGGGAAATGAGTTTCCATGAAGAGTTCAAGCGTCTCCAGGCTCGAGTTCGACCATGATCCATCAGGGTGTTTTATGTACCCCGGGATCGTGGGATTAAGGGTCAGAGTTCTACGAAGCCTTGCCGCCTCGCATGTTTTTTCAATGGATTCACAATGTTTAGCCCACGAATCCTTTTTGGCCTTCCTTAACTCTTTGGTGTAAGTGTTAAGTGCGGCTCTATAAGACTTTAAGTCCTCTTCTAATTTACTCAGTTTAGCCTTATTGAAAAGTTTTCTAACCTCTGTTCTACGTTTCTTTAGTACACCATTCCACCAGGGTGGTTTAGTGGAGTTATTGGAACGAGATAAAGGGCAGTGTTTTTCAAAAGACATTCTCATTGTACTAGACAAGTTATGGACAACAGTGTCAATATTTGAAGTACTTAGACTTGTATTGTCTTCTGGTGGATCAATACAGTCTTTCAGCCATTTTTCGCACTCTGTCCAATTCATTCTAGTTGGGTTCCTGTAAGGTTTCTTTTCAGTAAAGTTCCTGTCTATAGAGAAGAGTATCCTAAAGTGATCCGAAAAATATTCTTTAGGTGAGACTCTCCAGTCCTCGACTGAAATTTTACTATTATTGCTAATAAGAGTCAAATCTATGATTTCCTCCCTGTTTTTGTTTCGAAAGGTAGGGTGATTACCACTATTACATAACGATAAATTAGAACAGAATATATTCAAAAATTGACTCAACCCTTTTATTGATATCCTTTGAGCCCCATTGAGTGTGGTGAGCGTTGCCATCACATCCTACCACCAAAGGTGTGCCGCTTGCTGTGGCATGGACAACAAGATCACGGACAGTTTCTGATGGTGGGCTCTCCTCCTCGTACGGCATGTACGTCGACGATAAAATGAAGTTTCCTTCATTTGATTCGACGCTGATTGCCGTGTTGTCCTTGTTGCTGTACCTAGATAGGAAGAAAGCGTTAATTGATTTTTTCACTAGGATACAACTTCTAATATCACCTTTATCTGACGTGGAATAGAAAAGGTTGTAGTGTTTTGATACAACTTCTAATATCACCTTTATCTGACGTGGAATGGAAAAGGTTGTAGTGTTTTGACCTCAACCCTCGGATTCGGTTTTTGCCTAACCATGGTTCCTGGATCAAGGCCACATCCACGTTCTCGTGAGACATGTAGAGCGTAAGGTCGTACGTTTCTGCTTTAGCGTGGTGCAGGTTTATTTGCACCACTTGCAGCTTTTGACTTCCCTTTGCCTTCATGCCTCTTAACCTTTACGGTTCCGAGACCATACCTCAACACGTCTTTTTTCTCTTTCAGCAGAAGGTCAGATTTCTTGTCTGCCACAAACAAGAGGTCCTTCCCTTCGCCTCCATGACTCTTTCTTGAGTGTTGGAGCTTCCATTCTAAAATGGGAAGCTCTTTATTCTGTTTCTCCAACAATTTTATAATGGCTGCATCCTCATGTTCTGCAGGAGAGGGGATCCATAAGCTAAACTGCTGTCGGAGTGGTAGAGCTGCGGCGGGTAGATTTTCAAGGGAGGAACCTTCCCATAGTTTGCCAATGTTGCCGATTGTACGGTTCAGAAACTCCCGTGATTTCTGGTCACCGCAGCAGACCACTTTAACTCCTCGCCGCCATCCGGCACCATCAAAGATATAGTCTTCAGAACTATCGTTCTCTGATGCTGCCATCATAGCTTTGAGGATCTCATTTTCTACAAGAAGCCAGTTTTTTGCCGAGATTTTCCCATCTGGGTCGTCACGGCTTATAATGGCAATTTGTAGGTCGATCGTTGTGGTATCGAAGCTGTTGGTTCTAATTTTCTTATCACCGTCTAGCTTGACTGTCTCCTCCGATCTTTGTCTCTTGGACATTCCTGGTTTCATTCCAGAAGAGGTGCCTGCCGGTGCTTGGTCTTTCCTAGCGTTGGCTGGCTGTTTCTTTCTGGAAGTCGCCTGAACTTTTCTCTTGTCGTTCCGAGCGGTCGAGTTATAGCCAGCCTGTTCACAGTTTGCCTTTTGAGGGACAGACCTAGATTTGGCAGCATCTACTCCTTTGCTCTCCGACTCTTCGGCATTCTCTTGTCTTGTTATTCAACTGGGTGCAGTGGCAGTCTCTGCCAGCTGCCGCTCAAAGTTCTTAACCAGCTTTCTGTGCTTTTTTAGGAGAGGTTTATCTCTCGAACTTGTAACGAACTTTCCAAGTTTGAATGCCTCATGCTCACCTCTCAAAACAAATCTCCCTCCTCATAGTTAATGAGAAGTAACATCGGTCAACGAAGAGTAACCACAACGCCCCAAACCCAGTTAGGATCCCTTACAGAAGTGAGGGAAGACAAAGGATCGGCTACCCTGTAGTCAATACGATTGCCTATGCCCTCACTCTCTTGGAATATCTCGATGTCATATTATACTCCTCTTTCTATCACACCTTATAAATACTAGCTACCTAAATTTCTTAAGGAACCTTTCCTCATCTTACACGTCACACATACCCTTACTCAAGGATAAATCCGCGAGTACATATGATTTTCAGACGAGGTTGTCTTCACTCGACAGCCACCTGGGCCTGCTGGATGCTCGTTTGCTAAGCTCGCCGAAAGGGGGGGGGATCTTGCAGCCGGAGTGTCGACGGTGTTACATTATATTTACAGACCCTATTAAACTGCTGTAATGGTAATAAAAAAAAAGATTTAAATGTGCTGAAGCCCGAAATTTGTAAATGTTAGTAAACAGCGGATGAACGTACCCTTCATCTATAAAATTTATTTTTGAACGAATAAAAAAAACTATATGCGATTAATCATGGAGAACATAGGTATTCTATCTCCTGAACCGAATCTTCACCCGTCCCTATCATCCCAGTTGTACTGACTGAAACGAACCTTTGATTTCTGAATGGTTCAAATATGGTCAGCAACCCCTTAAAATTGAGGGTGTCAGATGTTATTGACCCCTCTGCCTTCGAAACCCTACCCTACGATATGAAGATACCGAACTTCATATTCCTATTTCGATTCTCGTGAGGCAAAACCATTTTTGATGAGAATCCCCATAAGCGGATAGAGAAGATTGAAATTAAACTTCCCTTAACTCCTCATATTCCAACTCCCGATACCCCTCGAGTTTCTCTTATTCCATCATAAACATTACTAAAAGTAGCGTAACTTCAGGTCCAAAAAAAAAAATATGAATCTCAAAAATCATTTGTTTGAAATCTTATGACATGTTTCTTTATTCTCCTAAACAATTCAATAACATTTTTAGCTATATAGTATTTCAGATCAATTTCTGAATCTTCTTTTTTTTTTTTTTTTTTTTTTTTTTTTACTCTTAAATCTAAATTATCTTTAAAACATTATTTTTACAATAACTTGGTATACCTCCGCTCACTCGAGGTTTATTATCTGACTTAAATAAATTTTTAAGTATTCTTTCCTTAATCTTTATAAAAAAAAGTTTTCGACGTATTGACGGAGCTGTTTCTGTTCAATACCGTCTCGCAAAAATGCTTAATTTTAGTCATATTGTCATAAAAAAATTATTTGTTTTGTTAAGTAAAACAATTTCTCTAACCCAAAATTTCTTTGATGTTGCTTTTGATCACTTTTGATAAACTCTTTAAATGGTTTTCTTTTCTTTTAGCAATCATAAAATCGTATCGTTAAACTTTCTGATGGATCAATTTTGTAATTAAGATTTATTTTAATAAAGAAAAATCAATATAGAAATTGAAAAGACAATATAAACAATCATTACTCACCAAATCTTATCCTGGATGTAGAAGTGCACTCGTACTCCGGCGTTCGGCATTCTCTATTTGTTCAAATTATTTTTTTGTTTTCTTTTTTATATAGGTTACTTTGGTAGTTATATTTAATTATAAAATTGTCCAATTGGGTTCACTGATTTAACTCAAATTTGATTACTACAGAGGAGCGGAAGAATTCACACTTAATTGTTTGATTTGAATATCTTATCCCTTAGTTTACACTAACAGACTGTTAAACTTTTGTAACACAAAATCTGCGACTCATTGTACTATCTTTATTCATTTGTTTTCTTGTATCATATTTTTAGATACTTTTATTTATTTAGCAAAATATTAATTCTCCTTTATCTTTTCTTATCTTTCCTATGCTTTTCTTAAAATTTAACTTAAAGCTTTGCTTTTGATTTTTTTTCTTTTTGTTTTTCTTTTTTTTTTTAGCACTTTCTTATTTTCAGAATATCTAAATTGCCTTAAAGGATTCTCTTCTCAGAACACTAAAATCGCCTAACGTCAAATTTCTGAAGGAAATTTACTCTTATATCAAAAAAAAAAAACTCTTGAATCTGTCATTCTCTTATAGGAAATATTATCTCCACTCACAAAAAAGACAATAAAGATACCTAGTAATTATAAACATAATAAAAAAAAATTATCACTTTCTCCTTGGTTGTTATTTTGGTAACTTCTTTCTTGTATCGATCTTTATTTATATCCTTCGGGGTGAGTGATTGGGAAGGTTCTTACAAAGATAGGAGAGGGAAGAATACTGATCAAAAAAAAATCACAAAATGTGTTTTCTTTTTTTTTCTTGAAGCGTTCTTCTTCTCTGGGCGATGTAGGTTGTTTTTTTCAAGCTTCCTTTATATATGAGATAATTATGACTGATGAAATTGACGACGAGGGATATTTTTTGTAGATGTCTTTTTCTTTTGGGTTTTCTTTTTAGGTTTTGCGCGTGCTAACCCTTTTGAATCGTATTAGGTACGTGTTTTATAATTTTATTATTTGGAATTAATTATTTTTCACTTTTTATTTAGTCTGGCCGTCAAATTTTTTTGTTTCTTGATTTTTTCATTTTTTTTTTTTGAGTTTTACAGTCGCCTACCTATTCCTCTTTCGTCGACCTGTAGGGATAAAAAAAATGATTTTACTTTGGGCAACAAAAAGGTACCATGCTACCTAAATGAGTTTTTCTTTTCTTTATTTTCTGCTGTTGTATTTTTATTTCTTACCTTTCTTTTTTAGGATTTACAATAAAAAAAATATGCTGCTATTTGACTCCTCTTGATTATCTTGTGAGCGAGTTTTGGGTGCCTTTAAAGATGGCAGATGGTGTGAATGTTTCGACGGCCAGAAGTGAAAAGATCGATTGGTCGTCGATTGCAGAAAACTAAACCATTCAAAATGGCGTAATATAAATCGGAAGTCAAGTGGATCGTGGATCCTAATTGGGTTGAACTTAAAAGTTCTGTTTGTTTTTTTGTTTGCTTCTTTTTCGGGACTTTTCCTTTAAAAAAAATGTAGTATGAGGGTGACCTTACACTTCGGTTGTAAAAGTGGTGTGCATTGATAAACGAACTGTTTCTTACAAAACTTCTTCTTGCGACTATTCCCTGACTCGTCTCAAGAAGAAGAAATGAAACATCATATGAAATGTTTGTTTTTTCCTATTGGAGTCTCATGCACAGCTGATTAGCCGGGTTACTGAACTTTCTCATCTTATTTTTTTAAATCCTTAGTATGAGCTACAGATTCGAAACCTTTCTCGTCTCTTACTTTGTATAAGTTATTACCAATAACTTTCATAATCGTAACTTTCACGAATTTCGGGCCGAGTTTAGAGCTTCTATGTTTAGTCGCGTTACTCAAAGTGAAGTTTCGCTTGAATGCAGTTTCTCCTACCGTGAAATTTACTATCCTACTTCTCAAATTATAACTTGCCCTGTATGACTCGTGAGCTTGATCTAACGCCGTTTTTAGGTGTGCGTGTAATATGTTCATTTTTGCGGTTTTCGGCAACCAGTCTATCTCCGAGTTATTGAGGCCATTAAGTTCTTTCAAGAGTTTATAGTCAGCGCCGTGCTCAATCATTCTTTGCCCAAATAGTGCCTCGTATGGTGACATACCTAGGACCGAGTGCACTGATGTGCGTAAAGCACTCCCTATACTTGATAAATACTCGTCCCAATTATACTGCCTAATATCGATGTAAGAGCGAATAGCGGATAAGATGGATCGATTGACTCTTTCACTCGCGTTTGCCTGAGGTGAGTAAGCAGCGGTCTTCACATGATAGATACCAAAAATCTCAACCTTACTGATAAACTGTGATCCGTTATCGGACAATATACTCTCCGGAACTCCGTACATCAAAAATATTTCGTCTCTCAAAAACTTGATAACTTTTGCAGTATTTGCCTTTCTCAACGGTTTGATGAAGACGAACTTAGTTAACTGATCTAAGGCAACAATAATAAACGTGTTTCCGCTACGTGATCGTGGGTAAGGTCCGAGAAAGTCAACGTACAAATGTTGAAATGGTCTATCCACGGTGTACGCTTCCCCCATCTCTGCGCGTAAGATCACATTTGGTGCTTTAGTGCTTTTACAAGTTTCGCAACTACCTACAAACTGTTTAACTTGCGCTGCCATCGTGGGCCAGAAAAATTGTTGGCGGAGACGATACAGGGTTTTGGCTATCCCCCCATGCGATGCCCTCGGTGGACAATGTGCCCGAGAGATCAACTGGTCCGTCAGCGACGATGGAATCCATAACTTCCAAACCTGGTCGTCTTGAAGCGGATTACCTGTACTATGTCTGATCTTCTTGTACACGAAACCTTTCGAAACTCGAAGATCAGGTAGTCTTTCGTTATTAAATCTGATGTGCTCCGCGATTTGGAGATATTCTTCCGACTTGAATGCCGGATCTTCTAATTCGATGTGCAACACTTCAGTTGGGTTAATTGACACAGAACTTAGATGGGATACTTCTGAATGTAGACCCTCTGCTTCGTGAACTCGAGATAGAGCATCTGGTACTACATTCAAAGTACCTTTCCGGTGTTCTATCCCGAAGTCAAACCCTTGCAATTTGAGACTCCATCGTGCCAATCTCCCCGTTGGATCTCTCAAACTCATTAGCCACTTCAGGCTCGCGTGGTCGGTGATTATCAAAAACCTGTATCCCTCCACGTATGGTCTAAACTTCTGGATACCTTTTACAGCAGCCAAACACTCGCGTTCTGTAACCGTATAGTTACGTTGCGCCGCGTTTAACTTCTGGGAATAGTAATAAATTGGCCTCTCCACTCCAGTCTCATCCTTCTGACATAGCACGCAGTCGATGCCGGTGTTCGATGCATCACATAAAATTACGAACTGTTTGCTGAAGTCAGGATTAACGAGAACAGGAGCAGAAGTTAGTGCCTTCTTTATATCATTAAACGCTCTCAACGCTTCGTTCCCAAACTCAAATTTGGTTCCCTTCTTTAAAGTGTCGGTCATAGCACTGGCTATACTAGAAAAATTCTTTATGAAGCGACGGTACCATCCCGCCATGCCGATAAATCGACGTACTTGTCTTATTGACGTTGGCACTGGAAATTCTACAATAGCAGATATTTTCGCTGGGTCTGCTTTTAAACCACCAGGTTCTACTACGTATCCAAGATACTGCAACTCTTGAAAACAGAACTTCGACTTTTTGACGTTGATTGTCAATCCTGCTTCTAACAACCTTTTAGCTATTATACCCAATATTTTAATGTGTTCTTTAAAATTTTCGGATATGACTAATAAGTCGTCCAAGTATACAAATACTCGATCACGCAATTCGTGTGGAACTACAAGATTCATCAGGTAGGTAAGACTTTGAGCGGCATTCGAGAGACCGAACGGCATCACCTTGAACTGATAGAGTGGTCTACCAGGGACGGTAAAAGCGGTCTTCTCCCGTGAACTTTGCTCCAACGGTATCTGCCAGTACGCGTCTTTAAGGTCCACACTCGAAATGAAATGTGTCTCTTGAAGGCGTGCTAACAATCCCTCTATCTGAGCAATTGGATTCGCATTCTTTTTAGTTACGGAGTTAACCTTCCGAAAGTCCAAGCACAATCGGTTCTTGCCGGGTTTTCGTACCAAAACGACAGGCGAACTCCATGGACTGGAACTTTCTTCGATAACTTCTAACTCAAGCATGCGGTCCAATTCCTCATATACTAGGGCTTGTACCGCTGGAGATATGGGATAATGACGCTGTTTGATTAGCGTCGCGTCCCCAGTATCTATCACATGTTCTATAAGGTGAGTCCGTCCTAAGCCTCTGTCAGCGAAGGATGGAAAAAGCTCTATTGTCTCCTCTAATACCTTCGATTCTTGCTTGGACAAAACGCATCTTTTCGGTTCTTCTGTTTCAGTCTCAGATTCGGAGTTAATGTCAATCGACGAAATTAGGTGGGGAGCGATTTGAAACAAGGCCCAAAAATCAACGCCTAAATATAAAGGTTGGGCTAGAGAAGGTACGACAAACAAATTCAATTCGTAGGCTTTGCCATTGTATTGAATCGTTGCCGTGACCATCCCTACAATTGCTTGCTTTTTTCCATCCGCTGTTGATATGGCTGACGAAAAATTCTTATAAGGAATGTTCTTCTCCTTCAAAAACTCCAAGGCTCCTGAACCTAGACAACTTAAGCTGGCTCCGGAATCTAAAAGACCTAGCCAAGTTTTTCCAAATATTTCCACCGAAATATATGGTCTCGGATCTATAGAATCAGTTGCCAATTTAGTAGCAGATATCGCTTTATAAACTTTCTTTTTGTTCTTCATTTTATTTCTTAGTTCGGAAATCTTCTTTGAGCGACAGGGAAATGTCAGAATTCTCTGACGTGCTTTATAATATTGAATCTGGCGTTCTTTCAAGGGTTTCATAATAGGACTTAAATTTACTTGTTCTGATAATTTGGTTTTTTTATCTTCAATCACTTTCGGTTCAGGTTTTAAAATAGTTATAGTTTTTGGTTTTGAAGTTGTTAAGGGAATAGCTACTTTGCCGAGTAGTTGGTCTTCGCATTTTCCCCCTCGGTTGAGGAATTGCTCTTCTGAGAGTTTTCCGAACAAATCGGACATTTCGGGGTAACTACATCAGCTCGACCACATTTAAAACAAAAGAGACGTCTCTTCGTGTCAGGACAATCTCTGAAGATATGACCCACGCCCTTACAATTCCAGCACTTAAATTCGTCTTTCCTATGGAAAGCTTCCAATGAAGTGCCGGAAATTGGTTTGACGTCTTCAACCGCCAACTGATCTAACTCATGCACTTGTTTGCGAACAGGATTGTTTGTATAATTTGTTTGGCTTTGCGGTTTGAAACGTTGAGTTTGGTCACCGTTTAAATACTTTTCTACGGACCTGCAAACATACACCAATTCAGCCAAACTATTCGTATTGAATGTGATTAATAATTCTCCCATTCCTCGTTTCACATTTTGCTTTACGAGCTCTACTATTTCTCTTGCCGGTTTCGGTAACTTCAATCTAGAGTTCATTTTAATGAGATCGTCGTAGAAATCATTAAAACACTCATTAAACCCTTGACGCCTATCTGACATCTTCCTAGACAACTCAGAGTCTGTTTCCAAGCTCCTGTATTGTTCTAGCAAGGCGTTCTTGAGTATCGGCCACGTCGTTTGCCTGTTACTCTTCGTCCAGGTCCAATACCAATCTTCGGCTGAACCACTAACAAAATGATGGAAGTGATTTACAACTTCCTCCCATGAAGCATGGTAACTATCTTTGATCCTTTCGATTCTAAGTAGAAAATCGTCTACCGTCATATTCTTGGTGTCAAATTTGATTCCCCACTTATGATAGTGTGGGAATCTGACAAAGGAACTAGCTCGTGATGGTGCCAGGTTGTGTTCGTCTGACGAGATTGGTGAATCGTTGAGATTCATTTGACCTAATTGTGCAAAAAAATTGTCCACATTTGACCCCCGTGCCATATCAATATGATGAATACTCGGTCTTGGTTCACTCTGGTGGGACTGTCTCGGAACTTGAGCATTAGCAGTGATTGGGTTCGATGGTATGTTTTCACCTAATCGAGCCGCTGGGGTTATTGCTTCTGCCAAGTCTCGGGCAGTCTGTACATTGGGTCGTGTTGTAGGTATAGATTTCGAAAGAGTTTCTCTTACTATGATACCTACTTGTTCCAAGATTCTAGCTTGATTTCTTGCTAGCTCTTCTCGTAAGAACCGTTGATCTTCAGTTCGATTCAATCCGACTGTAGCGGCTACTACCTCTTGCACATAATTGTCGAACTGACTGGCATCGAAAGATTCCCTTCTTTCGTTGCGACTAGAACTAAGGGGGGGATCTGCTACATCTAGCCCTGCGTGAACACTAGAGTCACGACCATCCTCTTGATCTTGCCTTGAGTTTACTGCTGCGGTGTTGTTTGCCGTGTTGCGGTTAATATTATTATTGGCCGCACTCATTTCTAAGGCTCTAGCTCTTGCTCTTTGTCTTAAATCTCTTGGAGTCGGGATCGAAAGTCGTACTTTTTCCGTTCGGCTCATTGAAACTAACAAATATTGTGTATGATAAGCTTGCTCGCTATAAACGTTTTGAATAAATTCAAAAATTTTAAATTTTACAAGAATTCAATCTTATAATCTATCTAATCTTCATTCCTTCCAGCCCTATTTAGACTCCCAAAAGGAATGTCCTAAATAAACTAAACTAAATCTTAAACTATTGAAATTTTTCTTTGTAGTTTCGAAAATCTTCACCTAGATTTCATAAAAAAAAAATATAAAGAAAACTATAGCCCTCAAAAAAAAAAATGTATCTTCCATAAAAAAAAAGAATCTTAAATATCAAAATTATCTAAAATTTTCATAAAAAAAAATTGTTTTCAAAAATCTTAACTAGGTAGAAAACTATAAATCTCAGAAATCGCTATCAGGCAAAAATATCTAATAAAAAAAAACTAAATAAGTGTTCTCAGACAAAAATCTTCTCAAAATATCTCAAAACTAATAATACGCCACCAGGCAAAAATGACTATACTAATTATATCTTCAAAGCGTAACTATCATAAATTTTCGTTGTATCGAGGGTTGGATTGAGAGTCCCAATAACTACAATATCTTTCTCTCCACTAAACTAAATGAATGTGTTGTTAATACTCAAAAACCTCTGATATAACTACGTTGGTAGTTATACAGAAAAAAAAATTTAAATGATTTGATCTTCATCGCGAAAGAAAAATTTCATTTTAAGAAAAGACGAATATTCCACATTGCCACAGACATGTATCAGGAACTATTTCTACTAACCACCGGCCAATGTGTAAAAGTCTCCTATCTTCTTCTTCAAATTAAATCTATCTTCTTCAGAAACTGATGTTGTTGTTCACAAGTGACCTTCTTCTCGAAAAAGTGAATCCCTAGCAATTACCTCTATACTCCTACAACAGTCATGTGTCAGGAACTTGTTCATCTAACCACCGGATAAGAGGTTAAGAGAATCATCACTCTAAATTCTATCACAATATTTTAGAATAAAGCCTTAACGCAACTGACCACCAGATGTTTACATCCAAATGCGGACACCAGTGCTTATTCCAAAAATCGAGGTTGGAAAAAACCGATCGTATCATTACAACTAACGAAGTTCTACTAATTCACAAAAACTTCCGGATAATGCATCAGACTAACTACTCCCAATAAATCCTCGAGTGAACTCCTTCGACTAAACAAAATCACTTCACCAAAATTTCAACAAAAAAAAATTTGTTATTTTTCTGAATTTCTTTCAAAAAAAAATAAAATTATTCCTGTTACAATTACAAATTTTCGGGCCCCACGTTGGGCGCCATCTGTAACGAACTTTCCAAGTTTGAATGCCTCATGCTCACCTCTCAAAACAAATCTCCCTCCTCATAGTTAATGAGAAGTAACATCGGTCAACGAAGAGTAACCACAACGCCCCAAACCCAGTTAGGATCCCTTACAGAAGTGAGGGAAGACAAAGGATCGGCTACCCTGTAGTCAATACGATTGCCTATGCCCTTACTCTCTTGGAATATCTCGATGTCATATTATACTCCTCTTTCTATCACACCTTATAAATACTAGCTACCTAAATTTCTAAAGGAACCTTTCCTCATCTTACACGTCACACATACCCTTACTCAAGGATAAATCCGCGAGTACATATGATTTTCAGACGAGGTTGTCTTCACTCGACAGCCACCTGGGCCTGCTGGATGCTCGTTTGCTAAGCTCGCCGAAAGGGGGGGGGATCTTGCAGCCGGAGTGTCGACGGTGTTACATTATATTTACAGACCCTATTAACCTGCTGTAATGGTAATAAAAAAAAAGATTTAAATGTGCTGAAGCCCGAAATTTGTAAATGTTAGTAAACAGCGGATGAACGTACCCTTCATCTATAAAATTTATTTTTGAACGAATAAAAAAAAACTATATGCGATTAATCATGGAGAACATAGGTATTCTATCTCCTGAACCGAATCTTCACCCGTCCCTATCATCCCAGTTGTACCGAAACGAACCTTTGATTTCTGAATGGTTCAAATATGGTCAGAAACCCCTTAAAATTGAAGGTGTCAGATGTTATTGACCCCTCTGCCTTCGAAACCCTACCCTACGATATGAAGATACCGAACTTCATATTCCTATTTCGATTCTCGTGAGGCAAAACCATTTTTGATGAGAATCCCCATAAGCAGATAGAGGAGATTGAAATTAAACTTCCCTTAACTCCTCATATTCCAACTCCCGATACCCCTCGAGTTTCTCTTATTCCATCATAAACATTACTAAAAGTAGCGTAACTTCAGGTCCAAAAAAAAAAATATGAATCTCAAAAATCATTTGTTTGAAATCTTATGACATGTTTCTTTATTCTCCTAAACAATTCAATAACATTCTTAGCTATATAGTATTTCAGATCAATTTCTGAATCTTCTTTTTTTTTTTTTTTTTTTTACTCTTAAATCTAAATTATCTTTAAAACATTATTTTTACAATAACTTGGTATACCTCCGCTCACTCGAGGTTTATTATCTGACTTAAATAAATTTTTAAGTATTCTTTCCTTAATCTTTATAAAAAAAAGTTTTCGACGTATTGACGGAGCTGTTTCTGTTCAATACCGTCTCGCAAAAATGCTTAATTTTAGTCATATTGTCATAAAAAAATTATTTGTTTTGTTAAGTAAAACAATTTCTCTAACCCAAAATTTCTTTGATGTTGCTTTTGATCACTTTTGATAAACTCTTTAAATAGTTTTCTTTTCTTTTAGCAATCATAAAATCGTATCGTTAAACTTTCTGATGGATCAATTTTGTAATTAAGATTTATTTTAATAAAGAAAAATCAATATAGAAATTGAAAAGACAATATAAACAATCATTACTCACCAAATCTTATCCTGGATGTAGAAGTGCACTCGTACTCCGGCGTTCGGCATTCTCTATTTGTTCAAATTATTTTTTTGTTTTCTTTTTTATATAGGTTACTTTGGTAGTTATATTTAATTATAAAATTGTCCAATTGGGTTCACTGATTTAACTCAAATTTGATTACTACAGAGGAGCGGAAGAATTCACACTTAATTGTTTGATTTGAATATCTTATCCCTTAGTTTACACTAACAGACTGTTAAACTTTTGTAACACAAAATCTGCGACTCATTGTACTATCTTTATTCATTTGTTTTCTTGTATCATATTTTTAGATACTTTTATTTATTTAGCAAAATATTAATTCTCCTTTATCTTTTCTTATCTTTCCTATGCTTTTCTTAAAATTTAACTTAAAGCTTTGCTTTTGATTTTTTTTCTTTTTTTTTTTAGCACTTTCTTATTTTCAGAATATCTAAATTGCCTTAAAGGATTCTCTTCTCAGAACACTAAAATCGCCTAACGTCAAATTTCTGAAGGAAATTTACTCTTATATCAAAAAAAAAAACTCTTGAATCTGTCATTCTCTTATAGGAAATATTATCTCCACTCACAAAAAAGACAATAAAGATACCTAGTAATTATAAACATAATTAAAAAAAAATTATCACTTTCTCCTTGGTTGTCATTTTGGTAACTTCTTTCTTGTATCGATCTTTATTTATATCCTTCGGGGTGAGTGATTGGGAAGGTTCTTACAAAGATAGGAGAGGGAAGAATACTGATAAAAAAAAAATCACAAAATGTGTTTTCTTTTTTTTTCTTGAAGCGTTCTTCTTCTCTGGGCGATGTAGGTTGTTCTTTTCAAGCTTCCTTTATATATGAGATAATTATGACTGATGAAATTGACGACGAGGGATATTTTTTGTAGATGTCTTTTTCTTTTGGGTTTTCTTTTTAGGTTTTGCGCGTGCTAACCCTTTTGAATCGTATTAGGTACGTGTTTTATAATTTTATTATTTGGAATTAATTATTTTTCACTTTTTATTTAGTCTGGCCGTCAAATTTTTTTGTTTCTTGATTTTTTCATTTTTTTTTTTTTGAGTTTTACAGTCGCCTACCTATTCCTCTTTCGTCGACCTGTAGGGATAAAAAAAATGATTTTACTTTGGGCAACAAAAAGGTACCATGCTACCTAAATGAGTTTTTCTTTTCTTTATTTTCTGCTGTTGTATTTTTATTTCTTACCTTTCTTTTTTAGGATTTACAATAAAAAAAATATGCTGCTATTTGACTCCTCTTGATTATCTTGTGAGCGAGTTTTGGGTGCCTTTAAAGATGGCTGATGGTGTGAATGTTTCGACGGCCAGAAGTGAAAAGATCGATTGGTCGTCGATTGCAGAAAACTAAACCATTCAAAATGGCGTAATATAAATCGGAAGTCAAGTGGATCGTGGATCCTAATTGGGTTGAACTTAAAAGTTCTGTTTGTTTTTTTGTTTGCTTCTTTTTCGGGACTTTTCCTTTAAAAAAAATGTAGTATGAGGGTGACCTTACACTTCGGTTGTAAAAGTGGTGTGCATTGATAAACGAACTGTTTCCTACAAACTGAGCGTCGCAGGGTCTTTCAACTCGGTCTTTTCTACGAATCTTTTGGAGGATCTGTAGTTGCTGCGTTCCCTCGAAGATTTGAGGGGTGCAGCAGACTTCAGCATAGTCTCTTCTTGATTAGGTTTCATCAGTAGCTCCTCCTCGGTTTGACTACCTATGGAAGGAGGTCTGTCCGAGGTCTCCGTACTTTTGATAGTTAAACTATCTAAGTCGGGAAGGAGATCTACTGAGAGAAAGACCGGTTGTCTTTTTAACTCTCTTTTTCCTTCTTTGAAGTTTACATTTGTCACTGGCGACTTAGCTTCTTCCGAAGCCAAGCCCTCGCCAGCAGCCGTGACCTCTGCCGAGTTTTGAACGTATATCCCCGTTCGATTTTTTTCCTCTTGTAAACTTTTGTCCATGGTTCATTATTTAGATTGACTTCTCTGCTTTTGTTGGTTTTCTTAGTTGCCCTACTCCGCAGCTGGATTGCTGAAGAGTAAGACGTAAGACCCCTCGCAACTACAAGGCGAAAACCGTGAGGGGGGACAATACAAGTCTAAGTATTTCAACCATTGACACTGTTGTCCAAAACGTGTCTAGTAAAATGAGAATGTCTTTTGAAAAACACTGCCCTTTATCTCGTTCCAATAACTCCACTAACCCACCCTGGTGGAATGGTGTACTTAAGAAACGTAGAACAGAGGTTAGAAAACTTTTCAATAAGGCTAAACTGAGTAAATTAGAAGAGGACTTAAAGTCTTATAGAGCCGCACTTAACACTTACACCAAAGAGTTAAGGAAGGCCAAAAAGGATTCGTGGGCTAAACATTGTGAATCCATTGAAAAAAACAAGCGAGGTGGCAAGGCTTCGTAGAACTCTGACCCTTAATACCACGATCCCGGGGTACATAAAACACCCTGATGGATCATGGTCGAACTCGAGCCTAGAGACGCTTGAACTCTTCATGGAAACTCATTTCCCCGGTTGTAAAAACCCAGAAAGTTCCGATTGCTTGCAATCGAACACGCTGGATGTTACTCACACGGAATCAAAGTTAGAACTAAATCGGGTTATTACTGAGCAGAAGATTATCTGGGCAGTAAACTCGTTCAAACCCTATAAATCAGCGGGACCAGACGAGATTTTCCCAGCTCTTCTTCAAAATGCTCTCAAAGTAATAACTCCGTGGCTTAGGGTAATCTTCATAAGTTGTATCAAACTTAGATACGTCCCTAATAGCTGGAAAAAGGTCAAGGTAGTCCTTATCCCAAAAGCAGGGAAACCGACTCACTCGACCGCTCAGGATTATAGACCAATAAGTCTCTCTTCGTTTCTCCTTAAGACACTAGAGAGGATAATTGATCTACATGTTAGAGAACTTCTCAACGAAAACAACTTGTGCAACTACCAACACGCTTACCTTAAAGGTAAATCAGTGGAGACTACCTTGCATGAAGTAGTTTCACATATTGAGAAAAGTCTTGAACATAAAGAATATACCCTGGCAGCATTTCTTGATATCGAGGGTGCGTTTAATAACGTTAAAACGGAGTCGATCAAGACTGCCTTAGTTGAAGTCGGGGTTGAATCTGTCATTGTCGATTGAATCTTCACCATGTTAAATGGCAGAATTATCAACTCTCAAATAGGAGTTAGCACTATTGAGAAAACAGTTACTAGAGGCACACCACAGGGAGGAGTCATCTCACCCCTGCTCTGGATCCTGTCAACAAAATTCTCACAAAGTTCAAAGATCAGGGCATTAAAATAGTAGCATATGCAGATGACATAGTGGTTTTGGTATCAGACAAGTTTCTCACCATCATCAAAAACATTATGGAAAATGCATTAAAGGATTTATCTTCTTGGGCAACGAAGAACGGTCTCGGGGTCAACCCTGCCAAGACAGAGCTAGTTTTGTTCACGAAGAAAAGGAAACTGGAGGGCTTCAACCCTCCCAAACTAAATGGCATTCCTCTAAAACATTCTAAGGAAGCTAAATTTCTAGGAGTAATCCTTGACTCCAAGCTTCCATGGAAGCGTAATACTGAGGAAAGAATGAAAAAAGCACTATGTGCATTCTACACATGCAAAAAGACCTTCGGTGTACGTTGGGGTATGTGACCGCAAGTCATCCAATGGATGTACACAGCGATAGTCAGACCCATTCTTACCTATGGCTATATTGTATGGTGGAAGGCGGTGGAAAAATCAAGCTATCTCAAGAACCTGAATAAAGTACAGAGACTAGCCTGTGTAGGAATAACAGGGGCTCAAAGATCCACACCACAAGCTGGATTGGAAATGATCTTGGCCTTCCCGGCTCTGGATGAGTTCATAAAGTGCACGGCAGCCAAAACTGCAATTCGTTTAAGAGAACTGAGTTTTTGGAGGCACAGCACTTATGGCCACGGGTCAATCTTACAAAGATATGACACGGTTCCAGGACTGAGAGAGACCACCGATTACATCCCCCCTTTACTAGATTTCGATAGGAAATTTTCTATTTTCATACCAGAAAGACAGGGTTGGGATCCGAATTCACTTATAAGTAAACAGGGTATCCCTTTCTACACTGATGGTTCAAAAATGGAGTCAGGAACAGGTGCTGGAGTGTTTTGCCAATCTCTCAACATCAGAGCGTCATATACACTCCTGGCTTGGCAACTCTGGCTAATATAGTTTCGTTGTTATTGTTAATAAGCTCTGTGAAATTTTCAAAAAATTGAGTGAAAATAGACAGTTAAAAGCATAAAAATTGTGTAAAAGTCAAATTAAAACCTATTTAAGCACTTAAATATCAAGAGGTGAGCTAATATTCGTTTATTTATACACATATTTAAGTTTGAAAAATGAATGGTTTACAAAGAACCCCGCCAAATAAAAGCAACAACAACGCTCAAATACCCAATAATAAACAAGTGTATGGCAATCAATCGCAAAAACGTCCGTGTTTTGACCTTTCGCCAAGCACACAAGAAGACCCTCAAATCGGTAATATGCAAGTTGTGGACATTAAGACAGTAGAACGATCTCTAGCAGCGATTCTTGATGACCGCCTGAAAAGCTTAGCCACTAAATCCGACTTGATGGAAGTAAACACTAAAATGCAAAATCTGGAACGTAGCAATGAGTCGCTTCAAAAGAAACTGCAAATGGTGGAGAATAGATGTCAGGTGTTAGAACGGCAAATTGATTTTCTTGAAAAGAAATCAAACGAAAAGAATGTGGTGCTGCATATTCCTACGCAAGAGGATGATCAGCATGTGATTGAAAAATCTAAGAATGTATGCTTAGATCTTTTGCAAGAGAATAATCCAACTAAAATAACAAGGATTAAAGTTATTCGCTCCAGGAACAACAGAGTTGCGAATGTTATTGTTGAAATGCAGCACAGTGATGATGTATCGCGTATTTTGAGTTCGGCCTTCAAGATGCGGGATACCGGAATCTCTATCCATCGGGATTATACTCGAGCTGCTCGCGAGAAACGAAGACGCCTTTTGCAAATAAAAACAAACATTCAGACAAACAACAATAACATGAAAGTACTGCAATAGTTGGGATGATGACTTCGAAAAACTTAACGATGTGTTTAATACTGTTAAATCATCTAAAGTGATGCTGATAGGGGACCTGAACGCGAGAATTGGCCAAGTTGCGGGAGTTATGAACGATGAAAAAGGGATAAATAGACAATCGAAAGACTTGATCTGCAATTCAAGAGGAAAGAGATTAGTTGAACTGTGCGATTCTTTTGGACTGCGAGTACTAAATGGAACAAGCGCTAGTGACGTTGCGGGGAATTACACATTTATTGGGGGACAAGGAAAATCAACAATCGATTATTCAATGGTAGGTGAAGATTGGGAATCATTTGTGACGGATTTTGAGATACAAGAACTGCCTTACTCGGACCATTTACCAGTTGTCTTGACCTTTCAAATAATGGAGTTGACAAGCGATGAGAGTAATAACGAACAATTGATGCCTAGACTTAACTGGAAACCCGCAAAAGCCTCTTTATACAGACAGCAACTGGACATAATGCTCAACCGCCACCAAATTGAAGACTTCCTAAGTTTAGAACATGTCGTTAAGACGTCTTACCCACGGCATCAGTTCGGCACTTTACGGAGCAAAAAGTGGAATGAGCCATGGTTCGATCATGAATGCCAGAAAGCCCGAAAAATATCATTCGCATGGCTCAGAAACTTCAGAAATTCATCCCTAGGCTTATTCAGAAACAGATACATCGAAGCCAATAAAAAATATAAGAAATTGTGTAAATCTAAAAAACGGGAGTATGATGAACGTCAAGCGGTTAAACTGGCCAACAGTAATAATGCTTCAGAATTTTGGAAACTTGCATGGGAATTGAATGGTAAAAAACCAGGTCTACACAGAAATATAGAGGCAAACGTTTTAGCCACACACTTCAGACAACTCCTTAACCCAGCCACGACACCATTAATTTGGCATTATGCAACACCGCGATTTACGAGCGAAATATTGGATTCACAATTTACCACACAAGAACTACAACAAGCCTTAGAGTCGTTGAAAGATGGAAAAGCACCTGGCGCCAACGGTATTTCTGTCGAATTTTACAAGTATGGAACTTCCGTACTTAACGATCAGCTTTTAATGCTCTTCAATAAAGTATTTGATGGTGACATGATAGTGAAAGAATTTCAAGAGGCGATCATATTCCCTATACATAAAAAAGGATCTTATTCCGATGTGGCTAACTATAGGGGCATCTCCTTTCTGAACGCAACCTATAAGATTCTTACAACAATGATGCAGAAAAGACTCAATAGGTGGATTAACGCGCACAACATAATGAAGGAGTTCCAAGCTGGCTTTAGGTCAGGTTATTCGACAACCGATAACATATTTGTACTGCAGAATCTTGCAGAGAATTTCTGCTATCAAAAAAAGAAATTGTATGTATTCTTTATTGACTTCAAAGCAGCATTTGACACAGTTAACAGAGGTGCCTTATTCTATAAGTTATATAACGCAGGATTATCTCTGAAGTTTGGACGTGCGCTAGAAAATCTCTATAAAAACACGCAAGCAGCTGTATGGAATGGAACAGCGTTGTCGGAATGGTTTGCAACCTCATCAGGAGTAAGACAGGGATGCACATTGAGCCCCACTTTGTTTTCGCTATTTATTAACGATCTCATCGATTATCTCCCCGGCGGTGTAGATTTTGCAGGAGTTCACATTAAGGCCTTGTTGTTTGCGGACGATATTGTCATGTTCGCGTATTCCCCAGAATCCTTACAGCTGATGATAAATAGACTATATGACTACTGTTGTGTATGGAATTTAACTGTTAATACCCAAAAGTCCAAAGTGATGATCTTCAAAAAAGGTGGTGGCAGAAATAGCTCTCAGGAAAAATGGTCATTTAACGATGAAACTTTAGAGTGTGTCAACGAGTATAAGTACCTTGGTGTAACGTTTTCGAGAAATTTAAGCATGGAGAAGCACTTTAACGAAAAGCTAGAAAAAGCGAAAACGGCGATTAATATCGCCTGGAAAACTTGCTTCATCAACAGGAATATCGCGCATAGCAGCAAGCATAAAATATTCGAAGCGGTGTCGGAGAGTATCCTGTTATATGGCGCTCAAGTATGGGGGTGCAAGAAGTTTCTTACGGTAGAAAAGCTCTTAACTCACTACTTAAAACGGATATTCAACCTACCAATCACCTACAGAGAATGGTCAGAACTTGCGGAGGGCTGTAATATAAGTTTTGTTTTAAACATCGAAGATATAAGTAATTGTAAGGTGCTCTTCTACAACGTAATAGCAAAAATCGACGAGAAATGCAGAGCAGAATACACAGATGAAGCTTCCAGTTCGCTGTACAGATCAATCTACAGCAGGTTAAATCACAACCTAGCCCAAAAAAACTACTTCAGAGATACTAATAAAGTAAAGGTCATAGCTACCATGGTATTGGTCAGGCTACGCAGCGAACTCTTAAATTTGAATTATATCCCACACAGACCTGATCTACCTCTGGAATGCAGTATTTGTAACCGAAGGGAAAGGGAAGACATCATTCATTTTCTAGGACGATGCCCAACTCTAAGAGAATCGAGAAGAAGCGTTTTTGGAAGTGATTATTTATCAGAAGTCCAAGTTTTAACGGAATTGAACGAAATGAACGTAGAAAGACTTTATAAATACTGTGTAATTGCGCTAAGGTATAGGGAAAGAATAATTAACGAAAATTGTTGATAAACAAACACATTAAATGTATGCCTCTTGTTCTTTTATGTATTCTTATGTTCTTTTAATAACTTTGTTCTAAAATGTTTTATTATGCTTTGTTAACAATATGATACAAAAAAATTAAATTAGTTGTCATTCTGGCAGACGGCAAATGCCATGTCATAAAGATTTTTGTAAACTTATGTATGTATTTAAGGTTAAATTCAGAAAAGAACTAAATAAAAATCAATCTAATCTAAATCTAATCTAAAATCACTCCCGGCTGACTGTAGTGTCTTTCAGGCCGAGATCTTTGCCATTGGAAAAGCAGCTGAATTGGCACATCACGAAAAGCTACATAAGCTCTTCGGAGATTACTTTTTTCGTGGACAGCCAGGCTGCTGTCAAAGCCTTATCCAGTGGGACCATAAGATCAAAAGCAGTTTTAAAATGTAGGAAGGAATTAAATAAAATCTGCCACACTAACCAGGTAAAGCTCTGCTGGGTTCCTGGACATAGCTATATAGAAGGGAATGATAAAGCAGATGAACTAGCCATGAAATGGTCAGAAGCAGATATAAGTAGTAGCGACCGTTCGGGTAGGGGACCACTCGTCCCGATTGGGGTACTCAAGAGGAAGATAGACCTTAAACTAAAAGAGAAAATCAATAACTCCTGGAAATCCAGAGACGATTGCGTAATCTCTAGAAGTTTATGGCCTAACATAAATGAAAAGGAAACTCGGTACATTCTATCGCTGAGTAAAAAGAATATTAAAATCTTGATAGGTGTACTAACAGGTCATTGCGGCATTGGCGTAATGGCTAATAGGATAGGGGCAGTGATTGAGGAGCATCGATGCTTACTTTTACTTTTACAAGGGATCACAATGGACCAGCAGGCACCCGTGTACGCAACAGCTTCATGCTGTGAACACCCCTTATTACCTAACCTAACCTAACCTACCCCTTGACTTATGAAGAGGATGTTGAGCCAATAGAAGCCAAGATTGAGGAGATTAGGGTCCTTCTTAAAGTACCTCCGAGGAATCCAAAGTCTTCGGAGTACATTAAGATAGTGACAAAGATTGAGTGGTGTATAGGCAGGTTAGCTAGGACACCTTTTGAGGCCTAAGATGAAGTTAGTTCACTTCGGAAACAGGTTTTGTGTTTGTTAGGAGATATCACTGGTGATAGTGAGAATAGCGATAGGGAAGAGGAAGTGGAAAAAGAAAAGACTCCACTTTAAATGCAAACCCAACTTCGGGTACAAGTTGGTCAGACTCCCTGTAGTGGACGGTCTGCGTTATAACTGGCCGGAGGAACATTGACTGAACCGAGGGGTGGTGACAGTAATCCTTCAGATAGTGATACATCAGTTAGGGTTCCAATAGGCAAAAGGGTCGATAGGGGTGACACTTCTGTTGAACAAATGGTCATTCAACAGAAACAAACTGAACGTGTAGGGAAGTGGGGGGTGAAGTTTACTGGTGACTCAGGTGGAGTATCAGTAAATTCATTCCTTGAAAGAGTGGAGGAACTTCGTTTGGCTAACGATGTTCCTGAAAACCACCTTTTTAAATCCGCTTCAGAGCTTTTGGCTGGTAGGGCACTTATGTGGTTTAGGACGGTTAGGGAAGATTTAGAGGATTGGCAGGAACTCGTCAAGGAACTCAAAGAGGAGTTCCTTCCTGCGAATTACGATGATCTTTTGTTGGAGAAGATTAATCGGCGTTCGCAGGGAAAGGAGGAAACTTTCGGCGCGTACCTTACCACGATGAGGACATTGTTTCGAAGATTATCGGAACCTTTGTCAGAGGGAAGAATGTTGTCTATATTAAGGAAAAATGTAGATCCATTTTATCAGGTGCAGATAGCTAGTGCCAAACCAAAGACGGTTAAGGAAATTGCTATCTTAGGTAGGGAATTAGATACGCTTAAGGTGAACGTGGATAACTTTACCCCGACTTCAAGACGGAAAAATTTATTGAAACCGGAGTGCGGTTATCAACCTAATTCGTCTGGACAACACCGAGTAGCGGCTGTTGCTCCAGTTTTTGAAAATCCATTTAGGTCGGTTAGGTGTTACAAATGTAACAAGGAAGGGCACTAGACCATATTTAGGAGTTAGGGTTTATGGAATCAAGTTTTTAGGACTTCTTGATTCAGGAGCCTCTCGTACCATTGTGGGTGGTGACGGGTGGAGCATTTTTAAAGAGTTAGGGCTTAAGTTAGGAAAGAGTAGTGTTGGGTCAGTAGCGTTAGCAGATGGAGCAGGTGAAGGTGTAGCTGGATCTGTTTCTCTACCAGTAGAGGTTGAGAACAAATCCTTTTTGATAGAATGTTTAGTCATTCCGAACCTTCCACACCAGTTGATCTTGGGTGCCGATTTTTGGACACTATCGGGCATAGTCCCGGATTTGTGATCAGGGGTGTGGAATTTTTCGAGCCAAGGGAGATTGGCTTCGATGACAGACATGGTAGCGATTAGGGAAAAATCGGATTTGAACGATTTTGAAAATAGGGAGTTAGAACTAGTGTTAGGAGAACTTTTTAAATCAATGACCGAAGGTTTAGGGTGCACCAACTTAGTTGAGCACAAGATTAGGACGTCCGCAGAACCGACAAAACAACGATATTACCCTGTTTCGCCCGCGATTCAGAAACATATCGATAAGGAGCTCCAGGAGATGTTGGAAGCTGGAGTGATCAAGAAGTCGAAGAGTCCTTGGTCATCGCCGATTGTTCTGGTTAAGAAGAAAGATGGCAGTTATTGGTTCTGTGTTGACTATAGTGTTACGGTAAATTTTACCGCAACAAAAACCAGATTTTGGCTGTTTTCTTTTTCTCGTTGTGGCTGCAAAATATCGGCAAAGTTGAGGGCAACCATGGTCTCATCAACCACAGGTGTACCTAGCCTTTATTTTGCAAAAGCAACAAAGCAGGTGATCGAGTTCGAGAACGGGAATGAGTTCTTTCGACAAGGTCGAAAATGCCGGCGGATGAGCCGAAGAAGTATGAGGTCAGGCGGACCCTTACTTAAACAACAACAACAACAACATATTTGCATTTAAACATTTTAACTTTTTACGTAAATTTAATGAAATTCACTTTATTAACTTTTAATTATTAATGTACAAAATGGGTTCTTAACGCCGCGTTTTTAATTTAATTTAACTTAATTGTTGGTACGAAATTCACACCTCGAACCTCGCGCGTAATTAATAGTAATAGGAAAATGCCTAGTTGAGACTTCTTCTCGATTTTTGTTTTTCTTTGAACTTTCTTGAAAAAAATAGCAATAATTGGGAAGGGGTCTGAACTCGCCATTATGTTTCGGCAAGTTTTGGAAACTCATCCCACAACTAGTCGAAACCGTGATTGTGTGTGTGACAGCAAAGTTTCGCTGAGAGTCAACAACGGTGGCTTTCCTGATGAGCGTAAAGCTTCCAGGAAGCCGTGATGCTGTGACCGACAATCACGAAAACGAATGCTTGTGTTGGATGAATGTGTGTGACTGGAATGGTCGAGGGAGGAAAAATTAGTTTAGTTAGTGGAATTAGCTTGGAAGGCACTCTTGAAAGAGCCCTACAAGCGACAAGATAATTAGAAGAAAAGTTCGAGGAATTTAAAAAGGAGGAAGAAAAAGATTGAGAAGAAGGATAGGAAATCCAGAGAAAGAAAAAGGAAAATTCGAGGATCGAGGTGTGAGGATTGGGGACTAGAGAATAATAGGAAGGAGAAAAAAAAGAAAGATAAGTAGTTCCTTTCTTTTGTTTCTTTGTTCGTTTGAATATATATATATAAATCTACGCATCCGGTGTTAAAAACCTATTTTCTTTTGCCATTTTCGTTTACAATTTGCTTTTCTTTATTAGTTCAATTCATTGTAATTTTCACTTATATTTTGAAAACATTTTGGGTTTTAGTCCAGGGATCTTCAATCCCACGGTTTCCCAAAGCAATAAATTTTAAATTCAGAAACAGACGTTCGTTGTGTTATTTTGCTTTAACCGTTTCACTTATCACAAAGAGTTTTGGAATTTTCTTTTTCGGTTTAAAAAAAAAATGCCTGGCGCCCATTTTATTGCATAGTATCCCACTGTAGGTACTTGCAATAACTTATTTCCAAATGGTAACAATTTGATTGATTTTGAGAAATCAATCAACATTGTTTTAATTTATATAAACAAATTCTTCAAAAAGAACCCAGCCCAGCTGAGCAGCCGCGGTTACAGCTTCGTCAACGAGCTGTATTGTTGCACTTTTTTTGTTCTCTTCTTTGTGTCGCATTCGTACTCGGTTGAGTGCGAGTTGCTCGAATCGTCGATTTAGTTTGTTTATCGGTTTAGTTTGTTTTGATAATTTGTGTTAAATAATTAATAATAAATAAGATTATAATTCCCTCGCGATTAATAAGAAAAAGTGTAACAAATTGGAGCCCAACGTGTGGGGTAAACAAAAGTGGAAGAATTTTCGGCAGTAATTTCGTATCGTGTTTTTTTTATATATTGTTTACTTTTTAAAAGAATATTAAATTGCCCTTGTCTTTTTTTATAGGTGATTATTGAAGGTGTTTGATTCGAGTTTCGAGTTGTTTTGGTTCCTGCTAGAAAAATCGATCGAGGGATTTGGCGAAGATTTTTTTTTTGGTTCGTGCAAAATACCCACGTAGGAGTTTTGTTGACTAGAAATTTCATCGAGGGAGTTTTCAAAGTGGAAAAAATTCGCAAGTATTTTTTTTTAATTGTGTGTAGTGTAAACTCGTTTTTTTTTATTTATTATCCATATTTACTGTGTGGTGTTTTTATTAGTTAGACTTTTATTGGTTATTTATTTTTAATTCTTTATTTAAAATTATTTATTCGGTTGACATTTTGTGTTCTTAATTTTTTGTTGTTTTCTCTCTTTTTTGGTGTGAGAGAGAGTTTTTATCGCTAGCTATTAGAGTGACTTATTATTTTTCTTGCGTGATAGATTTTATTTCGAGTCGAGAGTGTTTTCTTATTTTTGAGTGATAGTTAATTAGTATTGAAATTTTCAAAGAGTTGAGTGTAGTTAGTTCGAGTTGGTGTGACCATCCCAATTTTTTTTCGATTACTTTTAGAATTTGTTAGGAAATAATTTTTTGTTTTATTTTTAAATTAATTTTTTTTTTAAATTAATAACAATAAAGTGATTCAATAATTAGAATTTTTAGTTTAGGGTTGCCAAGTAGTTTTTTTTTAATATTTTTTTTTATAAATAATTTTTTTTGAAAGTTTTTTGTGTTAGTTAAAATGAATATTGGTAGGTTAGCGCAGGACGAACTGGCCTACGAGATGAAGGTCAGGGGATTGAAAGTAGGGACAGTGGAGGAAATGCGAAAGGCATTGAGATCATCGAAGTTACTCGTTAAGAGGAACTCGATGGAAGTTAGTTTAGTTTACCCCTTCACTTATGAAGAGGATGTTGAGGCAATAGATTGAGGAGATTAGGGTCCTACTTAAAGTACCTCCGAAGAATCCAAAGTCTTCGGAGTACATTAAGATAGTGACAAAGATTGAGTGGTGTATAGGCAGGTTAGCTAGGACACCTTGTGAGGCCGAATATGAAGAAGATGAAGTTAGTTCACTTCGGAACAAGGTTTTGTGTTTGCTAGGAGATCTCAACGGTGATAGTGAGAATAGTGATAGGGAGGAGGAGTTGAAGGAAAAGACTCCGATTAAGATTCAAACCCAACTTCAGACACAAGTTGGTCAGACCCTAGGTGTTGGTTCGCGTTCTGCGTTAGGGCCTACTACAGAGAAGTTGGCTGAGGCAAGAGTTGGTGTCAGTAGTCCTGCAGTAGGGAACATTTCTGCTAGGGTTTCGTTAGACCGTAGGGTGGATAGGGTCGATGGGTTTTCTGAACGAGTGATCGTTCAGCCAAAACACATTGAACGTATAGGGAAGTGGGGGGTGAAGTTTACTGGTGACTCAGGTGGAGCATCAGTAAATTCATTCCTAGAAAGAGTGGAGGAACTTAGTTTGGCTAACGATGTTCCTGAAAACCACCTTTTTAAATCCGCTTCGGAGCTTTTGGCTGGTAGGGCACTTATGTGGTTTAGGACGGTTAGAGAAGATTTAGAGGATTGGCAGGAACTCGTCAAATAACTCAAAGCGGAGTTCCTTCCTGCGAATTACGATGATCTCTTATTGGAGGAGATTAATCGGCGTTCGCAGGGAAAGGAAGAAACTTTCGGCACGTATCTGACTACGATGAGGACATTGTTTCGAAGATTATCAGAATCTTTGTCAGAGGGAAGGATGTTTTCGATATTAAGGAAAAATGTATAGATCCATTTTATCAGGTTCAGATAGCTAGTGCCAAACCAAAGACGGTTTAGGAACTTGCTATCTTAGGTATCGAGTTAGATACCCTGAAGGTTAATGTTGATAGCTTTACCCCGCCTTCTAGAGGCAAACATTTGTTGGAACTGGAGTGTGGTTACCAACCAAGTACGTCTGGACAACACCGAGTAGCGGCTGTTGCTCCAGTTTCTGAAAATCCGTTTAGGTCGGTAAGGTGTGTAGGAAACAGGGCAAAATCGGATAGTCGAGATTATTTAAGATAGTCGATACATCAAGCTCATGCATACGTGCTCAGTGTAAAGATCCAAGTCTGTCAAACATTTGAAGTGTAAATCTGCTTTGAACACACTCAATGTTCGTAACAACATCAACGCGAATGAACTAAACGACTGACTATAAATGTAGTAGTCTTAAGTCAGGGAAAAAAAGTGCTCAAGAACTAAATTGATAGACATAACCGACAATCGCAGATAAAACTAATTCTATTCAGTCTGGTATTCCAACAAGAGACCAAAATAAAGTTGAGATAATTCTAGATAGAAGAAACCGGCATTCTAGCTAAGAAAATAAACGCACCCAATCTGAACATATCCTAAACCGGAAAAACATTCAAAGACTCATAAACCCTATTGTGAATGAGCCTATCACATCGAACCAATTGGAATTCCAATTCCAATTGATTCCATGTAGCCGGCGACTCGCAATTGGGATTTCTTTCGTACGTCGATGGCAGACATCTTTCCTTTTACTGTCTGGCCGCCGAACGCACAACATCGTTCGTTTATTCTTTGAAAAAAATTCCTGAAATTAGGGTAAGTTAATAGTTAATAAAAATTCAGAAAAAGAGCTCCAATTAATATAGACGACAAATTTTAATAGGAATCAAGAAACGAAAACCAATATCAAGAGTTTTAAAGTCAAGCGAAGTTAGAACGCAAGAGTACAACGCAAAGTCATCGAAGTGTGGAATATTCCATCTGAAGAATAGAATATTACCTACTGCCGCATCCAGAATTCAAATAATTTTCTCTACAATGAAGAGGTAACAAAACTTTTAGTTTTCTTATTAATGTTGGTAGAAATATTATAACCTGAAAAGAAAAGAGTAAAAAAAAGAGAAAACATAATATTTTTGTGTGGCTCACGTGGTGACAATATTCTAAAGTTACTTTCATTCAATTCAATCCCCACAGGCGCGACGAGGTAATGCAACGCGGCTGTAGATCTTTCAAGATAAATAAAACACACGGCGGCCAGACATCAAATTTATATAGCCCGATATCTAACTCACATAACTAGATATCCAAACTATATATCAAGACATCTAATTTATATATCTATATACACCAAAATTCTAGATCTATACATCGAATTTCGATGTTATATATCAAAATTAAAAGGCAGACATCAATTTCAAGATCATACTTCAAAGTGTAAAGTCAAGCATCAAATCTCAAGAGCAAAACGCAAGAACATGATAACAATGTCAAATCTTCCATAATTGTCTTAGAAGAAAATATAACGTTTCTTAACAATAAATGGCGAAGCTGTTCATTGTAAAAATCATTTTTTTTTAAGAACTATCCTCCGATATTAGTTTTGCTTCTTTTATATATATCAAGTATACATAGTTATGTAACATCGGCTAGACATATATATTGCCAACCTCATAACAAATTTTTCTTAGTGGAGTATAAGTCATATACTTTCTCTAAGTGATTATGTTTGGAGATTTCATCTCTCAACGAGGACGCTCTTAGAAACCTACGGAAATTAGAGTATCGAAAACATAAAATAAAATTTGTCTTGTTTTGCGGACAAGACACTAGAAAATATTCTAGCTAATCGTAACGCAGTTCCTGAACACACTTCGAAATACATATCGCTTGAAAGTACCTACTAAACGCCCGTCAGTTACCCGTCAGAACAAACAGTGTAAAAATTACTACAGACAGGAATCTTGCGAGATAAATTCTGGTTCATCAATTTTGAATCAACACTAAACACAACGCCAAGAGAATACATCAAAACACCTGAGCTTTGAAGCATAGTGAAGCAAACGCACAACTTTATGCACACCTGTAACCAGCGAAGGTCTACTTGTGGATCAGTAGTGAAGTCTGAAGAGGAAAGATTTTTTTATCCGCAGCAAGCAGAAGTGGTGATATTAAAGTGATATTAATTTGTGTTGTATATATGCTTAGATATACATGTAGAGTTTTAGAGCTAATGCAGAATTGTGAAGAAAAGTGTTAAGTAGATTCATAAAGTCAAGGAGTGAAGAGTACATGACTTCAGATTCCTATTTCTTTTGGAAAAGAGAGGTAATAGTACAGTCAAGAGGCTAGGTGACTTAGTGATTGGAGTTGGAAATTAGGTAAAGGAAGTAGATAACGAAAGATCGGGAAACTGAATTACTGAAAAGAAAAGAAACTATAAGTTAGTCGAGAAAAATTTATTAGTTGTGTTTTGGACAGAGAAAGTATCTGAAAATATGATACCAACATAAAGAGTAGGATGGAAAGTATCTGAAAATATGATACAGTAATAATGAAGAGCAGAGAATATTGAAGAAAGTTACAGATAGAAAAGAATACCTTAAGATAATTTTTTTTGTAGAAATATAGTAGATTCCATAGGTTCAGGAAGCGAAACGAACGCTTCGAATATAAGCTAAAGGAAACTTAGGAAATCTAGTTTGACGAAAAGGATTTGTGAATATGAATATATATGTCATTTGATAAAATGAATTAACAACAAATTGAAATATTTAATGAAAGTGGACACCAGCAGTATCCGAGTTCGAGTGCACTTCAACGAGGAGAATTACAGAAATATGGTGAGTGAACAATTTTTCCTAATTCTTTTAAATACTATATTTTTGGTTGTAAACATATTTTTATTATCCTTTTTACCAAATGATATTTACATATTAAGACATATCTTGAATCATATTTATTGTGTGTTGAGAATTTATTTGGATACGTAATCGATTGTGAGAGATTATATTTGGAAGTTTAGTGAATAATCTAAAGGGAGTTTGAATTTGATAGTCTGGGAAAAGAATACGATTTGTTTCGCGACAAAGATACGAAAACAAGATAGTGGTTGCGAACGTTTAGGATTATGATAGATTTAAGAACTAATACAGCGAGACGTGAATGTAAGAGACGATTCTTTCATTACGTCGTTAAACAAATCCAACATTGAAGTTTTATCATTGCGATATTCGAGTTATGAAAGTTTAGTAAGAAAGTAGAGGTTAAGACAAAGAGTTATAGTTTAGTTAGGAAGTGTATATAGGAGATACATTAAGAATATTTAGAAGATAAATATTAAGTTAAATATGGTAATAAATCACATTTGTAAAAATCAAGAAACGAACATACTGTTGTTGTGAATTTTTGAGGAATATAGAAAGTATAAACTATTCGAATGGAGTATTCTGAGATGTAACGGAAGGATCATGACAATGTAAGTAAGGAGAAGGAGAGTCGAGAGAGAGTGGATCGAAACATTTGAGAGGAGTTAATTTTTGACTTCTCTTATACAATAAGGGGATTCTTGAGAACATAAAATTAATGCCTGAGAGAATCATTATAGGAACTTTAAGAATGGCTATTCTTTAAGTCATAGGGTAGGGTAAAGAAGGCAGAGAGCACAACAACAGCCGTGTCTCTCCAATAAGGGGTTTCTAGAATTTAAGAACCAAATGGAAACCACAGGTTCGTGTCAGGTCGTACTTCTGACATGATAGGGAAGGGTCAAGTACGGTTCAGAGGACATGACCATCTGTGTTCCTCCGCAATAATTCACGAAAATTCGGTCAATTCACAAAATCAAATATCACGAAGGATAGGTACAATCTTTCAACTGTCATATACATAAGTTACTTTCTTCGGGTCCTAGGAATTTTAAACATATTTTTCTAGTCTACAACATCTAGATTAGTCGGTCTGAAAACAGTGTAAGACCGTCTCCGCTCCAGCTGCAAGATCCCTCCCCACCGACGAGCTAAGCAATCGTGCACCCAGCAGGCCAGGTGGCTGTAGAGCGCAGGCACCCTTGTCCGAAAACGGCGTGGACTTTCTCAGTAGTTTCGTGGGAAATAAACGTCGAGAGTAAGATGAGGATAGATTCCTTTAAGAGAAGCAGGGAATTAGAAGGCAGTTCCATGGTTTCTTTTCTGAAGCTAAAGTTGTTTAATCGTAGCTTATTACTTTCTTAATACATCGCTCTTTAATTTCCTCCGCTCTCTCATAGGGATATGGTTCGATGACTTCAGCGAGTTATAGTAGTCAGTTTGGTTGAGAATGGTCAGGAGAGTCAAACAAAACCATTTGAGTTATTGTAACTCGTGTACAATAATAGGGGTATACGACGATTTGAAACGACAAGTAACTCGACTGTTGAGTCGACATTTGGTGTTTTAGAAAGTTTATGCATAACATCGAGACATATTCACTAAAGGTGGATGGAAGAGTTTCTTTCTCAGAAGGGTTGAGAAGGTTACTCGGCTGTTCACTTCTGTAAAGGAGTCTATGTGCTTACGTCTTGTGGATTGCTGTGGTCTTTGGTTTGGTTGTCGATGATGTTTCGATGATTTCGGAAATCGATTGGCAGACAAGCTGAGGGCGATGGAAGGAAAGAAGTCGTGAGTACTATAATGAGGTTATAATGGAAGTGAAATGTGAGGATAGTAGTAGTATTCTCGGCGATGACAGTCGAGGATATGATAAACAGTTTTTCTTTAGTCCTTTATAACTCCTTACAGATGACGCTGGTCAGATGTAAGAATAGGAATTATATTTCATTTCTTATATTTTTAATTTCATTATATCTTATCATTATAAAGTTCGTTACAGATGGCGCCCAACGTGGGGCCCGAAAGTTTGTGACTTATTGACAGTAGTGATATTTTTTTTATTGTGAAAGACAATACAGATATTAGAACAAAATGTTTTTTTTGGTTCGAAAATTTAGTGGAGTAAACTTTTTTTTTGAAAAAGTTCGCTCGGAGGTATAATTCGGAGGGAATCATTCGATTCTTATTATCCGGAGGTTTTTGTAATTAAGTAAGACTTCGTCTGTTGTAGTGAGGTCGATCGATTCTTTTCGACTTCGATATTTAGTGTTAGCACTTATGTCCGCATTTGGGTGTATTTAACCCAGTGGTCTGTTGCATTAAGGCTACACACTTTATTTTGTGAAAGAGTTTGGAGGAGTGATTCTCTTAGCCTTTTGACCGGTGGTTGGTTGAACAAGTTCCCGACGCACGTCTGTTGCAGAAGTATAGAGATAACTCGGATAAGCTCACTTTTTCAGAGAAAGGGTTTCTCACCATCATGAACACCAGTTCTGTGAGAAAAGTTATAGTTTGAAGTTGAGTGAAGAGATTTTTGGGCACATTGACCGGTGGTTGGTTGAACAATTTCCCGACACACGTCTGTTGCAGTGTGGCAAATATCCAAACTTTTCCGAGAACGAAAAATTTTTCCTTTATTTTTCGTGACAAAGACCAACACACAATCAAATTTTTATTTGAGTATCTTTCGACGTAGTTAGATACTTGAATTTTTTTTTTCCCAACATTTATATTTAAATTTAGTAGATCCAACTCTCAAGACCCAACAAGTTATGAGAAAGTTTTAGTTTTTTTTGAGTATTTAGGAATTTGCCTGGCGGCCTTATAGTTTTTGAGACAAATTTGCCTGGTGGCGTTATAGTTTTTGAGAATTTTGCCTGGTGGCGTTATAGTTTTTTTTTTGAGAAATTTGCCTGGTGGCGTATTTAGTATTTGAGAAATTTGCCTGGTGGCGTATTTAGTTTTTGAGAATTTTGCCTGGTGGCGTATTTAGTATTTGAGAAATTTGCCTGGTGGCGTATTTAGTTTTTGAGAATTTTGCCTGGTGGCGTTATAGTTTTTTTTTTGAGAAATTTGCCTGGTGGCGTATTTAGTTTTTGAGAAATTTGCCTGCTGGCGTATTTAGTTTTTGAGACAAATTTGCCTGGTGGCGTATTTAGTTTTTTTTGAATTTAAAGAAAGTTTGCCTGGTGGCACATATGAGATTTAGTTAGTAAGTTTAGTGTATAATTTTTTTTTTTGGAAATTTAAGTTTTTGGAAATTCTGGAAAAAAACAGTTTTGATAATTTAGATATTTTAGATAAGTATTTAGTTTTTTTTTTGAAAATTTATCGAAAAGTTAATTTTCGAGGTAATTGAAAAAAAAATTTAGAATCAGGGTAGAGATTAAGTGAATTTATAGATCATTCTTTGGATAGTCTATTTGATCCAAAGTGAATGAAGATTTAATTAATTGAAAACCGAGTTTTGAATTTAGCAGTTTAGTAGAATAGCAAGTTTAGTTTAGTTAAGTATAGTTCTGGACTTTCATTAATGAGTGGAAGAGGTAGAGTGCGATTATCCCATCCAACACCGCGTGAGATAAGATACGGTAGAAGAGCCAACATGTTAGTAAACCAACAAAGTCGTGGTCGTAGGAATAGTCTCGCCAATCGTGGTGAAAACCAGGATAGACGGAACAGCCCCGTAAACGACGGTAATAGAAGCGTCAACCTAAATGAAAACTTAGAAGTTGAAGAGAATATCAACGACAATAATGTTAGCATTCCCAATAACATAAGGCCGAATGATCCGGCGGCCAGTTCTAGTCACAACGCGAGGGATGATTCATTTGATAGCGTTAATCATTTTGACAATGACGTACAAGAGGTAGTGTCTGCGACAGTAGGTCTAAACAGAACAGCGGACCAAAGATTTATTAGGGAGGAATTAGCTCGCAACCAAGCGACGATTCTAGACCAAGTAGGGAACATCGTGAGAGAGACTCTCGCGAGAGTTCTACCTGCAGTACCACCGAATGATACGAATGTTAGGAACTTACATGAGGCACCAACACCAGCTACAAGAACGAATCAAAATAATCTACCTAACCCAACAAACCATCAAAACAACCTGATCGAGTCCCAACCGAATGAACCAAATGTTCATCCAGTTAACATGGCTAGAGGTTCCAATGTGGACAATTTTCTGACTCAACTGAGTCTGATGAATCTTAACGATTCACCTGCCGCATCGAACTAACCCTTAGCACCGACACCAGCTAGTTCGTTTATGAGATTTCCGCATTATCACAAGTGGGGAATCAAGTTTAATAATAAAGACATGTCGATAGATGAATTTCTATTTAGAATAGAGATAGTAAAGGATAGTTATCATTGTTCGTGGGAAGAAGTGGTAACGAATTTTCACCATTTTGTGAGTGGTTCCGCTGAAGCGTGGTATTGGATGTATTTGAAAAGCAACCCGAGAACGTCTTGGCAATCTTTAAAGTCAGCTTTACTGGAACAATATAGGAGTTTGGAGACAGACCCCGAGTTGTACAGGAAGATGATGGATAGGAAACAAGCGTTCAACGAAAGCTTCAACGATTTTTATGATGATATCATAAAGTTGAACTCTAGAATGAAAATTCCCAAACCCGCGAGAGAAATAGTTGAACTAGTCAAACAAAATGTGAAAAGAAGAATGGGAGAGTTATTAATTACATTTAACACTAACAGCCTTGCGGAGTTAGTATACGTTTGTAGAACAGTCGAAAAATTCCTGAACGGAAATAACAACAGCGACAATCAACGTTTCAAAACACCAACAACTTACTCGAACCAACCAGTTCGTAAACAAGTTCATGAGCTAGACCAACATCACCTAGCGCTAGAAGAAGCAAAACCAGACACCTCATTGGAAGCTTTCCACAGGAAAGACGAATTTAAGTGCTGGAATTGCAAGGGCGTGGGTCATCGCTTTAGGGAATGTCCTGACACCAGAAGACTACTCTTCTGCTTTAAGTGTGGTCGTGAAGAAACGGTAACACCTAGTTGTCCGATCTGTTCGGAAAACGGTCCAAAGAGCAATTTTCCAATCGAGGGGGAAATTGTGGGGACCAAGTACTCGACAAAGTAATCAACCCTCAAGCACCCATAAATAAAATCACAATCTTAAAATCTGAACATGAGAAGTCATTCGAAAAACCAGTTGAAACAAAGTCTGATAAAACTAACTTATTTCCTTTGAAGAGACCTTTGCAAGAGCGTCAAGTTCAATATTTCAGAGCTCGGAAACGAATTTTGACATTTCCATGTCGTTCGAAGAGTGTTTCAAAGCTAAGATCTAAGACGAGAACAAGAAGAAAGATACATAAAGCAATATCTGCTACAAATATTAAGAACAATATTAACGATCCGCGTCCATATGTTTCAGTCGAAAGATTTGGAAAATCGTGGCTCGGTCTTTTGGATTCCGGAGCCAGCATCAGTTGTCTCGGCTCAGAAGCTTCAGAATATTTGAAAACGAACAAAATTCCTCTCAAGGAATTCTCTTCAGCTGTTTCTACAGCTGACGGAAAAAAGCAAGCAATTGTGGGCATGGTCAGGGCAACAATCCAATACAAGGGCATAGTCCGCGAATTGGATGTGTTCGTTGTTCCGTCGCTAGAACAACCGCTTTATTTAGGAGTTGATTTCTGGGCTTCATTTCAAATAGCGCCACATCTAATATCATCATTAGACAACACTCCCGAATCCGAAGACGAAACGAAAGAACCATCCAAATGCAAGTTGTCCAACCAAGAGTCGAAGGTATTGGAAGAAGTTATTGAGCTCTTTCCATCTTTTGCTGAGAGGGGTTTAGGACGAACTCATCTTATAGAACATACGATAGATACGGGCTATGCGATGCCAATCAAACAGCGTCATTATCCCATATCTCCTGCGGTACAAGCCTTAGTGTACGAGGAATTGGACCGCATGCTTGAGTTAGGTGTTATTGAGGAAAGTTCCAGCCCATGAAGTTCACCGGTCGTATTGGTACGAAAACCCGGAAAGAACCGCATGTGCTTGGACTTTCGGAAGGTTAACTCCGTAACTAAAAAGAATGCGAATCCAATTGCTCAGATAGAGGGATTGTTGGCACGCCTTTCAGAGACTCATTTCATCTCGAGTGTGGATCTGAAAGACGCGTACTGGCAGATACCACTGGAGCAAAGTTCACGGGAGAAGACAGCCTTTACCGTCCTCGGAAGACCGCTCTATCAGTTCAAGGTGATGCCGTTCGGTCTCTCGAATGCCGCTCAGAGTCTGACATACCTGATGAACTTGGTTGTTCCTCAAGAATTGCGAGATCAAGTATTTGTTTACTTAGATGATCTTTTGGTCATCTCAAAGACGTTCGAAGAACACATGAGAATACTGCGGATAATAGCGAACAGGTTGTTGGAAGCGGGATTGACGATTAACGTCGAAAAGTCCAAGTTTTGCTTCCAAGAACTCCAGTACCTAGGATACGTAGTAGGACCAGGGTGTTTGAAAGCAGATCCGGCGAAGATACCTGCTATTGTAGATTTTCCTGTACCGTCGTCGACACGGCAAGTACGTCGATTTCTCGGCATGGCGGGCTGGTACAGGCGTTTCATCAAAAATTTCTCTGGAGTAGCTAGTGCTATGACAAACACTCTGAAGAAACACCAAAAGTTTGAGTTTGGGCAGGAAGCACTTGAAGCTTTTGAGGCAATCAAGAGAGCATTAACTTCAGCTCCAATTTTGATTAATCCTGATTTCAGTAAACAATTTGTCATTTTATGTGACGCATCGAATACCGGTATAGGCTGTGTGCTATGTCAAAAGGATGAGACTGGAGTAGAAAGACCGATTTATTATTACTCCCAGAAGCTGAACGCTGCACAATGGAACTATTCAGTCACCGAGCGCGAGTGTCTAGCAGAAATTTAGACCATACGTGGAGGGGTACAGGTTTTTGGTTATCACCGACCACGCGAGCCTTAAGTGGCTGATGAGTTTGAGAGATCCAACGGGGAGATTAGCGCGATGGAGTCTCAAATTACAAGGATTTGACTTTGGGATAGAACACCGGAAGGGTACTCTGAATGTAGTGCCAGATGCTTTATCTCGTACTCATGAGGTAGAGGGTCTGCTTTCAAATGTATGCCAACCGGGGTCTATGTCAACAAATCCGTCTGAAGTGTTGTATGTCGATCTGGAAGATCCAGCTTTTAAGTCGGAAGAATATCTCCAGATAACAGAACACATCAGTAACAATAAAGAAAGATTACCTGATCTTCGAGTTTCGAAAGGTTTCGTATATAAGAAGATCAGGCATTGTACAGGAAATCCGCTTCAAGACCCACAAGTCTGGAAGTTATGGATTCCATCGTCGCTGACCGAACCAATGATCTCTCGGGCTCATTGTCCGCCAAGAGCTTCTCATGGAGGGGTGGCTAAGACAATGTACCGACTCCGTCAACAGTTTTACTGGCCAGCGATGGCGTCTCAAGTAAAAGCGTTTATAAGTAGCTGTGATACTTGCAAAACAACTAAATCAGCTAACGTGATTTTACGAACGGAAATGGGAGACTCATATACCGTGGAAAGACCATTCCAACACGTGTATGTAGATTTTCTCGGACCATATCCTCGATCACGTAAGGGAAACACGTATATAGTGATTGCATTAGACCAGTTAACCAAATTTGTATTTATCAAACCTTTGAAGAAGGCATATGCTAACGAGGTTATTAAGTTTTTAAAAGATGAAATATTTTTAATTTACGGCGTACCCGAAAGTTTGTTGTCCGACAACGGTTCTCAATTCTTGAGTAAAGAATTTGCGAAAATGGTAGAAATGTTTGGCATAAGACATGTAAAGACGGCTGCGTATGCTCCACAGGCAAACGCTAGCGAGCGAGTCAATCGCTCAATCTTGTCCGCTATCCGTTCTTACATTGATCCGCGACAATACAACTGGGACGAGTATTTGTCCTGTATAGGCAGTGCTTTACGTACGTCAGTTCATTCTGTTCTGGGCATGTCGCCATATGAGGCATTGTTCGGGCAGGGAATGATCGAGCATGGTGCCGATTACAAACTCTTAAAGAAACTTAATGGACTTAACCAAAGTGAGATAGACTGGTTACCTAAGACAGCGAAAATGAACATTTTGCACACCCATCTTAAAACAGCGTTAGAACAAGCACACGAAACGTATAGGAACAATTATAACCTTAGAAGTAGGTTCGTTAAATTCGACGTAAGAGATATAATATTCAAGCTCAACTTTGTGCTTAGCGACGCAACGAAACATCGAATTGCTTAACTCAGTCCTAAATTTTTAAAAGTGACGGTTGTAAAAGTTGTAGGCAACAATCTGTACAGAGTCAAAGATGATAAAGGATTCGAGTCAGTAGTTCATACTAAGGATTTGAAAAGATAGTTTTATTAGGAGGCAGTAGCCCGGCTAGTCAGCTGTGCATGAGACTCCTGTTAGGATGAAGACACAAATTCCGTTTCTTTTCTTGTTCTTCAGACGAGTTAGAAACTAGTCGGAAGAACAAGTTTTGTAGGAAACAGGGCAAAATCGGATAGTCGAGATTATTTAAGATAGTCGATACATCAAGCTCATGCATACGTGCTCAGTGTAAAGATCCAAGTCTGTCAAACATTTGAAGTGTAAATCTGCTTTGAACACACTCAATGTTCGTAACAACATCAACGCGAATGAACTAAACGACTGACTATAAATGTAGTAGTCTTAAGTCAGGGAAAAAAAGTGCTCAAGAACTAAATTGATAGACATAACCGACAATCGCAAATAAAACTAATTCTATTCAGTCTGGTATTCCAACAAGAGACCAAAATAAAGTTGAGATAATTCTAGATAGAAGAAACCGGCATTCTAGCTAAGAAAATAAACGCACCCAATCTGAACATATCCTAAACCGGAAAAACATTCAAAGACTCATAAACCCTATTGTGAATGAGCCTATCACATCGAACCAATTGGAATTCCAATTCCAATTGATTCCATGTAGCCGGCGACTCGCAATTGGGATTTCTTTCGTACGTCGATGGCAGACATCTTTCCTTTTACTGTCTGGCCGCCGAACGCACAACATCGTTCGTTTATTCTTTGAAAAAAATTCCTGAAATTAGGGTAAGTTAATAGTTAATAAAAATTCAGAAAAAGAGCTCCAATTAATATAGACGACAAATTTTAATAGGAATCAAGAAACGAAAACCAATATCAAGAGTTTTAAAGTCAAGCGAAGTAAGAACGCAAGAGTACAACGCAAAGTCATCGAAGTGTGGAATATTCCATCTGAAGAATAGAATATTACCTACTGCCGCATCCAGAATTCAAATAATTTTCTCTACAATGAAGAGGTAACAAAACTTTTAGTTTTCTTATTAATGTTGGTAGAAATATTATAACCTGAAAAGAAAAGAGTAAAAAAAAGAGAAAACATAATATTTTTGTGTGGCTCACGTGGTGACAATATTCTAAAGTTACTTTCATTCAATTCAATCCCCACAGGCGCGACGAGGTAATGCAACGCGGCTGTAGATCTTTCAAGATAAATAAAACACACGGCGGCCAGACATCAAATTTATATAGCCCGATATCTAACTCACATAACTAGATATCCAAACTATATATCAAGACATCTAATTTATATATCTATATACACCAAAATTCTAGATCTATACATCGAATTTCGATGTTATATATCAAAATTAAAAGGCAGACATCAATTTCAAGATCATACTTCAAAGTGTAAAGTCAAGCATCAAATCTCAAGAGCAAAACGCAAGAACATGATAACAATGTCAAATCTTCCATAATTGTCTTAGAAGAAAATATAACGTTTCTTAACAATAAATGGCGAAGCTGTTCATTGTAAAAATCATTTTTCTTTAAGAACTATCCTCCGATATTAGTTTTGCTTCTTTTATATATATCAAGTATACATAGTTATGTAACATCGGCTAGACATATATATTGCCAACCTCATAACAAATTTTTCTTAGTGGAGTATAAGTCATATACTTTCTCTAAGTGATTATGTTTGGAGATTTCATCTCTCAACGAGGACGCTCTTAGAAACCTACGGAAATTAGAGTATCGAAAACATAAAATAAAATTTGTCTTGTTTTGCGGACAAGACACTAGAAAATATTCTAGCTAATCGTAACGCAGTTCCTGAACACACTTCGAAATACATATCGCTTGAAAGTACCTACTAAACGCCCGTCAGTTACCCGTCAGAACAAACAGTGTAAAAATTACTACAGACAGGAATCTTGCGAGATAAATTCTGGTTCATCAATTTTGAATCAACACTAAACACAACGCCAAGAGAATACATCAAAACACCTGAGCTTTGAAGCATAGTGAAGCAAACGCACAACTTTATGCACACCTGTAACCAGCGAAGGTCTACTTGTGGATCAGTAGTGAAGTCTGAAGAGGAAAGATTTTTTTATCCGCAGCAAGCAGAAGTGGTGATATTAAAGTGATATTAATTTGTGTTGTATATATGCTTAGATATACATGTAGAGTTTTAGAGCTAATGCAGAATTGTGAAGAAAAGTGTTAAGTAGATTCATAAAGTCAAGGAGTGAAGAGTACATGACTTCAGATTCCTATTTCTTTTGGAAAAGAGAGGTAATAGTACAGTCAAGAGGCTAGGTGACTTAGTGATTGGAGTTGGAAATTAGGTAAAGGAAGTAGATAACGAAAGATCGGGAAACTGAATTACTGAAAAGAAAAGAAACTATAAGTTAGTCGAGAAAAATTTATTAGTTGTGTTTTGGACAGAGAAAGTATCTGAAAATATGATACCAACATAAAGAGTAGGATGGAAAGTATCTGAAAATATGATACAGTAATAATGAAGAGCAGAGAATATTGAAGAAAGTTACAGATAGAAAAGAATACCTTAAGATAATTTTTTTTGTAGAAATATAGTAGATTCCATAGGTTCAGGAAGCGAAACGAACGCTTCGAATATAAGCTAAAGGAAACTTAGGAAATCTAGTTTGACGAAAAGGATTTGTGAATATGAATATATATGTCATTTGATAAAATGAATTAACAACAAATTGAAATATTTAATGAAAGTGGACACCAGCAGTATCCGAGTTCGAGTGCACTTCAACGAGGAGAATTACAGAAATATGGTGAGTGAACAATTTTTCCTAATTCTTTTAAATACTATATTTTTGGTTGTAAACATATTTTTATTATCCTTTTTACCAAATGATATTTACATATTAAGACATATCTTGAATCATATTTATTGTGTGTTGAGAATTTATTTGGATACGTAATCGATTGTGAGAGATTATATTTGGAAGTTTAGTGAATAATCTAAAGGGAGTTTGAATTTGATAGTCTGGGAAAAGAATACGATTTGTTTCGCGACAAAGATACGAAAACAAGATAGTGGTTGCGAACGTTTAGGATTATGATAGATTTAAGAACTAATACAGCGAGACGTGAATGTAAGAGACGATTCTTTCATTACGTCGTTAAACAAATCCAACATTGAAGTTTTATCATTGCGATATTCGAGTTATGAAAGTTTAGTAAGAAAGTAGAGGTTAAGACAAAGAGTTATAGTTTAGTTAGGAAGTGTATATAGGAGATACATTAAGAATATTTAGAAGATAAATATTAAGTTAAATATGGTAATAAATCACATTTGTAAAAATCAAGAAACGAACATACTGTTGTTGTGAATTTTTGAGGAATATAGAAAGTATAAACTATTCGAATGGAGTATTCTGAGATGTAACGGAAGGATCATGACAATGTAAGTAAGGAGAAGGAGAGTCGAGAGAGAGTGGATCGAAACATTTGAGAGGAGTTAATTTTTGACTTCTCTTATACAATAAGGGGATTCTTGAGAACATAAAATTAATGCCTGAGAGAATCATTATAGGAACTTTAAGAATGGCTATTCTTTAAGTCATAGGGTAGGGTAAAGAAGGCAGAGAGCACAACAACAGCCGTGTCTCTCCAATAAGGGGTTTCTAGAATTTAAGAACCAAATGGAAACCACAGGTTCGTGTCAGGTCGTACTTCTGACATGATAGGGAAGGGTCAAGTACGGTTCAGAGGACATGACCATCTGTGTTCCTCCGCAATAATTCACGAAAATTCGGTCAATTCACAAAATCAAATATCACGAAGGATAGGTACAATCTTTCAACTGTCATATACATAAGTTACTTTCTTCGGGTCCTAGGAATTTTAAACATATTTTTCTAGTCTACAACATCTAGATTAGTCGGTCTGAAAACAGTGTAACACCGTCTCCGCTCCAGCTGCAAGATCCCTCCCCACCGACGAGCTAAGCAATCGTGCACCCAGCAGGCCAGGTGGCTGTAGAGCGCAGGCACCCTTGTCCGAAAACGGCGTGGACTTTCTCAGTAGTTTCGTGGGAAATAAACGTCGACAGTAAGATGAGGATAGATTCCTTTAAGAGAAGCAGGGAATTAGAAGGCAGTTCCATGGTTTCTTTTCTGAAGCTAAAGTTGTTTAATCGTAGCTTATTACTTTCTTAATACATCGCTCTTTAATTTCCTCCGCTCTCTCATAGGGATATGGTTCGATGACTTCAGCGAGTTATAGTAGTCAGTTTGGTTGAGAATGGTCAGGAGAGTCAAACAAAACCATTTGAGTTATTGTAACTCGTGTACAATAATAGGGGTATACGACGATTTGAAACGACAAGTAACTCGATTGTTGAGTCGACATTTGGTGTTTTAGAAAGTTTATGCATAACATCGAGACATATTCACTAAAGGTGGATGGAAGAGTTTCTTTCTCAGAAGGGTTGAGAAGGTTACTCGGCTGTTCACTTCTGTAAAGGAGTCTATGTGCTTACGTCTTGTGGATTGCTGTGGTCTTTGGTTTGGTTGTCGATGATGTTTCGATGATTTCGGAAATCGATTGGCAGACAAGCTGAGGGCGATGGAAGGAAAGAAGTCGTGAGTACTATAATGAGGTTATAATGGAAGTGAAATGTGAGGATAGTAGTAGTATTCTCGGCGATGACAGTCGAGGATATGATAAACAGTTTTTCTTTAGTCCTTTATAACTCCTTACAGATGATGCTGGTCAGATGTAAGAATAGGAATTATATTTCATTTCTTATATTTTTAATTTCATTATATCTTATCATTATAAAGTTCGTTACAGGTGTTACAATTGTAACAAGGAAGGGCGTGTAGCTTCGAAATGTAACGTTCAGAAACGTTGCTTCGGTTGTGGAGCTATAGGAGTCTATCGTAGGGATTGTAGTTGTTCGGGAAATGGGAATCGGGCCCTTGTGTCAGCAGGACAAGGAGTCCGTCGACGTTAGGGAGATCGTCTGCTGACGATCAGCGTGTAGGAGTTCATCTGAGTTTCACATTAGCGGCAAATGGTAGGGACACTAGACCATATTTAGGAGTTAGGGTTTATGGAATCAAGTTTTTAGGACTTCTTGATTCAGGAGCCTCTCGTACCATTGTGGGTGGTGACGGGTGGAACATTTTTAAAGAGCTAGGGCTTAAGTTAGGAAAGAGTAGTGTTGCGTCAGTAGCGTTAGCAGATGGAGCAGGTGTAGGTGTAGCTGGATCTGTTTCTCTACCAGTGGAGGTTGAGAACAAATCCTTTTTGATAGAATGTCTGGTCATTCCAAACCTTCCACACCAGTTGATCTTGGGTGCCGATTTTTGGGCACTATCGGGCATAGTCCCGGATTTGAGATTAGGGGTGTGGAATTTTTCTAGCCAAGAGAGATTGGCCTCGATGACAGACATGGTAGCTATTAGGGAAAAATCGGATTTGAACGATTTTGAAAATAGGAAGTTAGAACTAGTGTAAGGAGAACTTTTTAAATCAATGACCGAAGGTTTAGGGTGCACCAACTTAGTTGAGCACAAGATTAGGACGTCTGTAGAACCGATAAAACAACGATATTACTCTGTTTCGCCAGCGATTCAGAAACATATCGATCAGGAGCTCCAGGAGATGTTGGAAGCTGGAGTGATCGAGAAGTCAAAGAGTCCGTGGGCATCGCCGATTCTTCTGGTTAAGAAGAAAGATGGTAGTTATCGGTTCTGTGTCGACTATAGGAAGTTAAACGAGGTTACTGATAGGGATGCTTATCCACTACCATTTATTTCAGCAATTTTAGACAAGCTTCGAAACGCGAAGTACTTGTCTTTGTTAGACATTAAATCTGCTTATTGGCAGAGTCCAATGGAGAAAGAATCGCGAAAGTACACAGCCTTTACCGTGCCAGGGCGTGGCCTGTATCAATTTTGCAGGATGCCCTTCAGCTTGCACAATTCCCCGGCAACTTGGCAAAGGTTTATTGACGACGTTTTAGGTCCTGACTTAGAACCGTTCGTCTTTGTGTACTTGGATGACATTATCATCGTCACCGATTCTTTCGATAGGCACCTAGAAATTTTAAAAGAAGTTTTTAAAAGGTTAGGAGAAGCAGGTTTAAAAGTAGGTAGGGAAAAATGTAATTTTTGTAGGCCTTCTTTAAAATGTCTAGGTTATGTAGTCGATAGGAACGGGCTTCATGTTGACCCGGAAAAAGTGGAAAGCATGATTAGGATTCCTGCACCGAAAAATGTGAAGGAAATTAGAAGTTTAGTAGGGACAATTTCGTGGTACCGTAGGTTTGTACCAAATTTTGCAATTTTAGTTAAGCCTCTTACCGATCTCTTAAAGAAAGGTAAGAAATTTGAGTGGACACAAGAATGTGAGGAGAGTTTTAGGAAAGCCAAAGAGTGGTTGGTTACGGCACCAATTCTGACATGTCCGGATTTTTCAAGGCCGTTTGTTGTACAAACAGATGCGTCGGACTATGGTATCGGGGCCGTATTATCTCAGGAGTTTGAGGATGGCGAAAAAGCCATATGTTATTTAAGTCGGTCATTGAATAGGAATGAAAGGAACTACTCTACGACCGAAAAGGAATGTTTAGCGGTCCTTTGGGCGGTTGAAAAGTTGCGGCCGTATCTCGAAGGTGTTCGATTTACAGTCGTAACTGATCACCACTCTTTGGTCTGGCTAAGCAACCTTAAGGATCCACAGGGTAGATTAGCTCGTTGGGCCATTCGGCTCCAACAGTTCGATTTCAAAATCATCCACAGAAAGGGCAAAGGACATGTCGTTCCTGATATGTTGTCGCGAGGAGTTCCAGAAGTAGGTGGTGTCTCTGAGGCGGATTCGGACCCTTGGGTGATTAAAATGAAATCACAGGTAGAAAAGAGCCCGTTAGAATACCCATCTTGGCGAGTTGAGAATGGGCGGCTCTATAAACATGTTAGGTTGAACCATATAGTCGTTCATGATATTGGTGAGGAGTGGAAGTTAGTGTTAGGGAAAAGTGATAGGATGAAAATTCTTAACGAGTGCCATGATGCTCCACTCTCAGGACACATGGGCGTTAAGAAAACTTTTGCTAGGATAGCAGAAAAATATTACTGGCCCAAAATGAGGAGTGATATTACGAGGTATGTTAGGAGTTGTAAAATTTGCCAAAGTGTGAAACCGGTGAACAGAAAACCAGCTGGTCTAATGACCGAACGAGTCGGTAATTCCCAACCGTGGGAAATGATTTGCGTGGACTTGGTAGGTCCACTACCAAAATCGTCGCGAGGGTTCGTGTATATTTTAACGGTCGTCGATTACTTTACTAAATTTCCCTTGTTGTACGCGTTACGGTCCGCAACGGCGAAAGCGGTATGTCGGGAGTTGGAAGAAAACGTGTTTCTTCTTTTTGGAGTTCCTAAGTGGATCGTCTGTGACAACGGTCCCCAGTTCCGTAGCAAGGAACTGAAAACGCTTAGCGAAGCGTACGGGTCACAACTTCGGTTTACGGCGAATTATAGATAGATAGATAGATAGTTAGATAGGTAAGTTCTTTATTTTTTCAATTTTCTTATAAGTACAATATTTCATAATAAAAGATATACAAAGCATGGCTTTATAAGCCGTCTGCCGGAAAAAAAACTAATTAAATAAAAAAACAAAAAAATACAATATTTGAGTAAAAAGAGAGAGTATTTCACAAAATAAGTTTCATAGTTAAAAGTATGTACATATAAATATTAAAGAAAAAAATAAATATTTTTTTTTTTTAAATTATTATTTTCATAATGTGACTTTTAGTTTAGTCAAAACAAAAAAAAAAGAATCTTTGAACCATAAAGAATTATGTTCATCGTTAAAGTATAGCTATTTTGATATATGTATATATAGTATTAAAAAGCAATAACAGGTAGTTATGTATATATTCAATAAAAAGTGTGACTTTTAGTTTAGTCAAAACAAAAAATTAAAGAGAAATGAAAAATATTGTTAATTGGCTTTTAGTTTACAGATAGTGATTTGTAAATGAGAAAAACAAAAAATAGGAAGAAGAACCGCATATTTCTCAAGTTTTTTTTTTTTTTTTTTTTTTTAATTATAAGGGCTTTTAGTTTGGTTAAAAAGGAAAAAAAGGAGAAGATACCATCACTTTAACATCTTGTTACAACTCAAAACAAATTCAAATACTCGTTTCGATATTTTCTTGCATGTGAGACATAGCGTATAAGAGGCTTCCAGCCACGATCTCCGTTTGGTACACCGACACATTCCTCTTGAGAAAGAAAACTAGAATAAAAGTAGAGCCTTCGGATTTCCTGTAATATTGGACAAAGTGCTAAAAAATGCAAAACATCTTCGTTTTGACCAAGGTTGCAAAGGGAACACACAGGGTTTAAGTCTGTTCTATGTGGTCTATAATTCAAATCGAGCATTTCCGTTCTGATCTTGAAGATCAAGCTCATTTCAGAAACTGTAAACTCTTCCTAAAATAGTTTCCTTCACCAAGTTTTAGATTAAGTTGTCTGTATATATTCCTGGATGTTGATGCAGTTCCTCGCGCAACACAAAGCCTATACATCGAGTCATCTATAACAGAGATACATTCATATAAAGCATTTTTTAATGCTTCCACATTGTCCACTGGCAATGATATTGAAAGGTTATGTGCTACAGCAAGATCATACCAGTTTTTGACCGGACTATATCCACAACTTAAACAAATTTTAAGGAGTCTTTTTTGCAAGTTTTGGTCGGACCGCTTCATAACTTTGGTCATAAAATTGGCGTTAGCCTTTAAGTTTTTCAAGAAAATTTGAGGTAAGCCTGACTCTAGGTGGATAGCATAATTAGGAGTGTTGATAGGTAACCTAAAAATTCGCTTGAAAAAATACCTCTGTATATTTTCTATTTCCTCCAACAGTTCGAAACCATATACTTCATTACCATAGCAAAAACAAGTATGCACGGTGGCATTGAAAACTTTGAATTTTGAAATTGGATCTACGAGTTTATGTGCGAAGAACTGGGACCACATTGTATTTATTGCAATTTTTGCAGCGGTTGTTTTTTCTTTTATAAAGGTTTGAATGTTAAGATTATGTGTCATTGTATACCCAAGATACTTAAATTCATTTACGACCTCAATTATCTCACCATCTAAAGTCCAATTCCGCCTATAGCCAATTGATCTATTTCGGGATCTGAAAACCATTATTTTGGATTTGGTGGTATTTATTCTAAGATCCCATAGATCACAAAACTGTTTAAGCTTGTTAATCTGGAGCTGTAGAGTAAGCGGATTGTCTGATAAAATCACTAGATCGTCAGCATAAATCAAGACTTTAAGAGTAATATCCCCGAACTGAACTCCCCCAGGTATACAGTTTTCGACATCGTTCATATACAGTGCAAACATGATAGGGCTTAGAACACATCCTTGAGGGACACCTGCTTCACAACTAAATTCTCCAGATACTTTTCTACCATTCTGAACAGATGCCATCATGTTTTCGAGAGTTTTTTCGTAGACTCTGATAAATTTAGTAGATAGGCCAATTGCTGAGAGCTTATAAAGTAAGGACCTCCTATTAATAGTGTCAAAAGCCGCTTTTAAATCAACGAAAAAGGCATACAAGTTCTTTTTTTATCAATAAAACGCCTAGCAGTGGTGCTGAGTACAAAAATTTGATCAATAGCTGAAAGGTTGGCTCGAAAACCAGCTTGAAAGCAACTAATCATATTATTATCTTCTACCCAGGTCGTAAGTCTAGTATAGAGTATTTGTGTAAACACTTTTCTTAATGAGTTAAGCACAGCAATTCCTCTTTAGTTCTCTGGCAAATCACGGTTACGTTTTTTAAAAATGGCTGTAATTCGAGACAGGCGAAAATTTTCAGGCACTATCTCTTCAATGAATATTTTATTTAAAAGTTCTAACAGATATTCCAAAAACTCAGGAGTAGCATGTTTATAAAACTCTATTGGGATCCCATCAGATCCAGATGCTTTGTTATTTTTCATTTTTTTTAAAACAGCTACTAGTTCAACCAGTAGTACCCGTAGCGTGATGGTTAGTGCGTTGGACTGTCATGCAAGGGGTCTTGGGTTCAATCCCTGCCTGTGCCACCTAACTTTTTTCACGGGTACTGCCTCTTGCGAGGAATTGACAAATTCTCCAAGAGTAATTCTTGTCATGAAAAGTGCTTTCTCAAATTAGCCGTTCGGCATATAAACTGTAGGTCCCTTCCATCTCTGACAACATTACTCGCACACAGGAATGGTTGAGAGTTGTAAGTCACTAGGCCCTGGTTCTTCATGGACTGTTGCGCCACCTAATTTATTTATTTATTTACTAGTTCAACCATTGTGAGATTGGAATCCAGTTCAGGAATAATGACATTGGGGAATGCAAAGCTCATTGTGTTTAGATTAGGGGCAGGCAGAAGTAGAGTTTCAAAATAATTTGCAAGTAGATTTTCATCAATTGTGAACAATACCCTCCTATTCCGCCCACTCAACACTTGTACTGTCTTCCAAAAAGATTTCGAGTCCTTGCATTCAACGAGCTTAGAAGCCGTGTTTTTTAAATAAAGTTATTTTTTGATATTGCATAACCTTTTGTATTCTTGGTTTGATTGTAATACAGTGAATTTAAGACTGCGCTATTTGTTTTTCTATATAGTTTTAAGAAAGCAAAAGATTTTCTCCTACTTTTTTTGCATTCTTCGTCGTACCATACAGACTTAAAGGTATTTCTACGTTGGGAAGAAAGTTCTGCAGACTGTCTAATCACTGAAGAAACTATGTTAGTTATAGAATCTATAGAGTCAGATGTCACACTTGTCATCGTAACTAGCTGATAATTAAGTTTAATTTTATATCTATTTGCATGTCTTTCATTCCATTTTAATTTATCATTGCCGGTTGTTTGTAGATTTTTAGATTTTTAATTTAAAATTATTAGAGAAAAAATTATTAGTTTGGCAGACGGCAACACTATCCTAACTATAGCTGGTACCAGCACCTCCTTCATTATAAACGTTCTGACATCCAGGTGTCCCATGTATCGCAAAGTTGCTAAATTGCTGTCTCGAGTTGACGTTTACGTTGTTTATATCGTTTATGTCAAAGAAACATTCTGCATCATCTCCAAAATTTGTTTTCATATATTCGAGTTCTCTATTTGTTTTTATCTTTAAGCCGCGGAAAGTATTGTATGCAAAAGTGTAATTGCCTATTTGCATTTTTGCTCCTTTTACGAAAATTTTGATGTTCGGGTTCTTCGCATTAAGCTTGCTTTTAACGTCATATAGATGTCTTCTTTTGTTGCGATAAATAAATGATTGTTCTCGATGAATAAAAATTCCGGTGTTTTTAAGTTTGGGGGCTGCAATCATGATTTTGTTGACAGTGTCGGTGTTATCAAACTTCAGAACCATTGTAGTTTTTTTTGTTTCGCGGTTAGTGAATTCTTGTGAATTTTGTATATTCAAATCCATATTTTCGTTGAGACCAAGAAGGCCTAGACAAGTTTGTGTTGCATAATTAAGCTTGATAGCCGTCTTGTCTGAAGGAAAGTGCATGACAACAGTGTTTTCATTTGTTCTTTGTGCCACCATTTCAAGCTGTCTCTCCAGGGTCTCGCAATAGTTTTCAAGGACAGAAAGCCGTTCAGTTAAAAGAGTGTTTTGTACACGAAGAAGCTGTATGTCTTTTGAGACAGCTGAGACGTCTTCTTTCGTCGCAATGTTTTTAAGATGTTCGGCCTAATAGGCTTTTCACACCAAACCCAAAACCGGGTTTTCGGCAAAAAGTTTTCGAAAACCCGAAAATCGTTCACACCGAACATTTACACGTTTTCATTTGACATTTAAATTTGTTTGACACCGGCTGTCAAATTTTGTATTGATGAAAAAATTTGTGAGTAAAAAGTTTTGTTTTTCTCAAATTATTTGTAAAAATAAAATGAATTCTAACCAATTGAAATTGGTTTTAATACATAAAAAGAAAGTTGAACAAAATATAAAGATTTTGTTTAACTTTTTTTCATCATCTCAAGCCTCTATCATAAAAAAAACGTCGTTTTCTTTTGCAAATCCTGGAACTTCGAAGGAAAAGAAAAGTTTTAATTGATGCAATTCAAAAACGTGATCGCCAAAGAAATATGTGGACAAAGGTAAGCTTGTTATAACAATTCAATTAATAGGAAGCTATGAATATATCTAAATATTTTATGCAGGTACGTACCAGCACTTTTTGGGAACGTGAAATGTTAGTAAACGATGATGAGTATTTCAAACAACATTTCAGAACGAGCCGCAGAACTTTCGATATACTCTGCAATGAACTAAAGGATCTGGTAATGCAATATACAAACTTTAACCTTATGTAGGTACTTATCAAGATGATTTTCAGGAAGACAAAGATCTATACGAGCTCCAAAAGAACAAATGGGATCCCGTCATTGAGTGGTTTAACAAACGTTTCGATACGAACATACAAAAAACTCCCAGTATATCACCACCCACCGTCTCGGATGCGGATAAAATGAAAATATCCAAGTAATTCCTTTCACACAGTGAAGATGTTCTATATGGTATGTATTCTCTCAAGATTCAATTTTTTGAAAATTCTTGAAGTGCAAGCTAAGGATTTTTCTTTGCCGTAGACACCATTAAGTCGATAATCCTTTCCTGTGCTGTGATAGAGCAGCATATCAGCGCAGCCAAGGCCGTAACACTAGCTCGTCTCGAAAAAGAGTTTCAACTGGGGACGGGTGCAATGGGCTCAGGATATGAACCAACAAGAACTACAAGCTCGCTTGGCTGCTATCCTCTTTGCTCACTTCAACCGGTAAGAACAATTCACCAAAGAGAAGCTAATTGTGTAGAAATTATACGATCAAATCAATAAAAAACAAAACTGTTAGGTACAACAAAAATTAATTTTATTTAAAAAAATTTCTTTTTTCTATTGCTTCTGTTGGCCAAATGTGCCTTCAGAATCGCCATGTATTGTGGCCGTCCAAGCAGCTTATAGGCGGGGTTGAGAAGATTCTGAATGATTTCGTGTAGGTCCTTATGGCCGGAGCAGAAAAGGTAAATTCCTAGTTCCAGATTCGTACCAAAATCACACTCGCCTGGCTTGTCCAAAGCACTGAGGATCTTCTTGATGTTGGCATCGCTGTCCATCAAGGGGCGATAGCACACTGTTGTGGTTTTATTCACTGGAACAACGATTCCACATTATGGAATGTTTTGGTGCAAATTTTCCTAAGTCGCTGCGACTTAGCCTCCACCAGACATTTCCTTTCATATGAATTATCCTCCACAAATAAACTTATCGCCTTTCTCATATCTTTCAAACCCTTGTGATTGAACGGAGTTACCGGAAAGTCTTTCTCCAGGTAGTAAGCGAAAGCGTCGAACATATTTGTGGCGACGAATTCGAAGACGCATCCTTTTTTTTTTTTTAATTGTATTATTTCGTTTCAAGTTTATTTTCTTTTATTAAATTTTCCATAACAATCATTTTTTAGGTGTTCTAAAATTTGTTAAACATAATGCTGTTGCTTATGACAATCCCACCAGGCCTAAGTTAGATGGTGCTTCCAGAGCACAAGTGGAACTGATGCTAGTATATTTAAATACTTTTTTGGTGGATTGTTGATTTGATTTTTTAAATCGCGCATCTATAGATTTTTTTCTTAATTTTTGTTTTATTTTTATTTATAAACTTAGGCTTAAAATTAAAAATTTATATTGAACAAGAAATGATCATCGATGAGTTGCTGTTGAACGGCCTTCTCCATGCCGGTCAATGGGTAGAATTTACCCTTCAACTCGCCTTCCAAGCCGGACAAGGTGATCGAGACCTTCTCTTCCATTTCCTTGTATTGGGCCTCGGATAGACATGGGTTGAATGGACAACCTTGCAGGGAGCGACCGCAACTGACACGTGTTGACACAACAAATTCATTGTTGGGGTCGACATTGGCGAAGGTGGTTACATCACCAAAGTCACGAGCTGGATGCTTGTCTGTCTTCTTGAATCCAATCCACCATGGTAGTCTTCAATGATGGGGTCGAAGAGTTCAGATAATACTGAGTAGGCTTCAGCGTCGGGAGCATAGATACCGACACCCGAGTCGTGGTTCTCCAAACCAGATTGGATAACATCCAATAAAGTTGAACCGAATGATGGGGTCTTCTTGTTTTTAAGATTGTCGAAGACTTCCTTGGTCAAGTACTTCTTCAGCAGAGACTTTGAGTCAGATGCAGCCAATTTGGCGAATCCATCTTCCAATTTTTGTAAAACAGCGGCGTCAACCATGGTGTCTGATTTGTTTCTTTCGCAACCTTTGAATACAACGTTCAACGAAATAATCCCTTGGAAACGTCATTATATTCTGTAAATAAAAAACAAAAAGCAATAATTGTTATTTTGTAAGAAAATTGTATAAATAATATTACTTACCACGACCAAATTTATTTCAAAATGAAATAATTTTTGTTTTGACAGCAGCCATCAGCTGTTTTGTTTACATTAATTTGAGCGCTGAATGTTCCGAAAGGTTTGTTTGTTTTGTTCAACTTTGAATTCCAACTAGTTTTCGAGAGGTTTTATATAAAACATGGTGTTTACGAAAACTTGTGGTTTAACAAAAATGTATGGGAAAACTTGAGTTTTCGATGTAGGTTTTCGGCGAAAACCGATAATTTCGCGAAAACCGGGTTTTGGGTTTGGTGTGAAAAGCCTATAACATTGGTTTACAATTGATTTTAATTCTTCAGCATTTATCATCTTTAAGTTGGTTACGGTTTTCTTGCTATTAGGTGTTTTTATCGGAGATATTTCCGTTGATTTTCTCTTTGGTTGCATATAGCGGGCCAGTTAATAAAAAGAAAGAAGTGCCGGTCTTCTGGGTTGGATTTAAAAAGACTTAAATTAATCCTACCTTTGTTTGTTTCTATATTTTTTTTTAACTTTTGGATGCACAACAAGCTTATAAATACACCAAAGTAATTTTGACTTTTATAGTTACGATTTAATATATATTTATTGAGAAAAAACTAGAGCACTTATTAACTATATGTGTTGCACTTCACTCTCTCTCTCTAATCGGTTTACGGCGAATTATCATCCGCAGGCGAATCCGGTGGAACGGATAAACCAAATTATAAAGACTACGCTCCGGGCGTATGTATCGGAAAACCAGCGGAGTTGGGATTCGCAACTGGCAAAAGTAGCCTGTGCAATCCGAACTTCGCAACACGATGTTTTAGGTGTGTCGCCATACTTCGCAAATTTCGGTAGGAACATGGTAACTAGTGGCCATGATGTAGGACTTAGGGAGAGCGGTAGGGACCAAGATAGAACGGGAATTGATAGGCAGTTTCGGAAACTGAGAGAGGATATAGCTAGGAAGTTGGAAGCAGCGGGAAAGAAGGCTGCTAAGACTTTTAATTTACGTAGGAGGGACGCGCAATATCGCACGGCTGATCTCGTTTGGCGTAGGAACTTCGCGCTGTCCGATGCAGCAAATTATTTTGCGGCGAAGTTGGCGACCACATTTGTAGGACCTTTCAAGGTCAGCAAGAGGATGTCACCTTGGACATACCTATTAATAGATGATCGCAGTAAGAAGCGAGGAACGTGGCATTGTAAAGATTTAAAACCGTTTGTTGATGTTTGAGTCAAGTCAATTTTGTAGTAGTATTTTTTTTTTGGTTTGTCATTGTAATTTTTGTTTAATTGATATGCCACACTAATGATTTTTTTTCTCTTTTTTCTTTTAAATGTATTGTAGGTAATCCTTTGTTGTTGTTGTCTACCCCTGGCTGAGCCTTAAGAAATGGTTTACTTTTCTTGAAAAGTAAACACATTTCTTGGGAGGTAAGGGTGGTATTTGTTACGGTAAATTTTACCGCAACAAAAACCAGTCTTTGGCTGTTTTCTTTTTCTCGTTGTGGCTGCAAAATATCGGCAAAGTTGAGGGCAACCATGGTCTCATCAACCACAGGTGTACCTAGCCTTTATTTTGCAAAAGCAACAAAGCAGGTGATCGAGTTCGAGAACGGGAATGAGTTCTTTCGACAAGGTCGAAAATGCCGGCGGATGAGCCGAAGAAGTATGAGGTCAGGCGGACCCTTACTTAAACAACAACAACAACATATTTGCATTTTAACATTTTAACTTTTTACGTAAATTTAATGAAATTCACTTAGTTAACTTTTAATTATTAATGTACAAAATGGGTTCTTAACGCCGTGTTTTTAATTTAATTTAACTTAATTGTTGGTACCAAATTCACACCTCGAACCTCGCGCGTAATTAATAGTAATAGGAAAATGCCTAGTTGAGACTTCTTCTCGATTTTTGTTTTTCTTTGAACTTTCTTGAAAAAAATAGCAATAATTGGGAAGGGGTCTGAACTCGCCATTATGTTTCGGCAAGTTTTGGAAACTCATCCCACAACTAGTCGAAACCGTGATTGTGTGTGTGAAAGCAAAGTTTCGCTGAGAGTCAACAACGGTGGCTTTCCTGATGAGCGTAAAGCTTCCAGGAAGCCGTGATGCTGTGACCGACAATCACGAAAACGAATGCTTGTGTTGGATGAATGTGTGTGACTGGAATGGTCGAGGGAGGAAAAATAAGTTTAGTTAGTGGAATTAGCTTGGAAGGCACTCTTCAAAGAGCCCTACAAGCGACAAGATAATTAGAAGAAAAGTTCGAGGAATTTAAAAAGGAAGAAGAAAAAGATTGAGAAGAAGGATAGGAAATCAAAAAATCGAGGAAATCTAGGAAGGAGAAAAAAAAAGAAAGATAAGTAGTTCGTTTCTTTTGTTTCTTTGTTCGTTATATATAATATATATATATTATATAAATCTACGCGTCCGGTGTTAAAAACCTATTTTCTTTTGCCATTTTCGTTTACAATTTGCTTTTCTTTATTAGTTCAATTCATTGTAATTTTCACTTATATTTTGAAAACATTTTGGGTTTTAGTCCAGGGATCTTCAATCCCACGGTTTCCCAAAGCAATAAATTTTAAATTCATAAACAGACGTTCGTTGTGTTATTTTTCTTTAACCGTTTCACTTATCACAAAGAGTCTTGGAATTTTCTTTTTCGGTTTTAAAAAAAAATTCCTGGCGCCCATTTTATTGCATAGTATCCCACTGTAGGTACTTGTAATAACTTTTTTCCAAATGGTAACAATTTGATTGATTTTAGAAATCAATCAACATTGTTTTAATTTATATAAACAAATTCTTCCAAAAGAACCCAGCCCAGCTGAGCAGCCGCGGTTACAGCTTCGTCAACGAGCTGTATTGTTGCACTTTTTTTGTTCTCTTCTTTGTGTCGCATTCGTACTCGGTTGAGTGCGAGTTGCTCGAATCGTTGCGTGCGTCGTCGTTCGTCGCTACGCAGTCGTCGTCGATTTAGTTTGTTTATCGGTTTAGTTTGTTTTGATAATTTGTGTTAAATAATTAATAATAAATAAGATTATAATTCCCTCGCGATTAATAAGAAAAAGTGTAACAATAGGAAATTGAATGAGGATGAGGTTACAGATAGGGATGCTTATCCACTACCCTTTATTTCAGCGATTTTAGACAAGCTTTGAAACGCGAAGTACTTGTCTTCGTTAGATGTTAAATCTGCTTATTGGCAAATTCCAATGGAGAAAGAATCGCGCAAGTACACAGCCTTTACCGTGCTAGGGATTGCACAATTCCCCGACAACTTGGCAAAGGTTTATTGACGATAATCTGGGTCCTGACTTAGAACCGTTCGTCTTTGTGTACTTGGATGACGTTATCATCGTCACCGATTCTTTCGATAGGCACCTAGGAATTTTAAAAGAAGTTTTTAAAAGGTAAGGAGAAGCAGGTTTAAAAGTAGGTAGGGAAAAATGTAATTTTTGTAGGCCTTCTTTAAAATTTCTAGGTTATGTAGTTGATAGGAACGGGCTTCATGTTGACCCGGAAAAAGTGGAAAGCATGATTAGGATTCCTGCACCGAAAAATGTGAAGGAAATAAGGACTTTTGTAGGGACAATTTCGTGGTACCGTAGGTTTGTACCAAATTTTGCAATTTTAGTTAGGCCTCTTACCGATCTCTTAAAGAAAGGTAAGAAATTTGAGTGGACACAAGAATGTGAGGAGAGTTTTAGAAAAGCCAAAGAGTGTTTGGTTGCGGCACTAATTCTGACATGTCCGGATTTTTCAAGGCTGTTTGTTGTACAAAAAGATGCGTCGGACTATGGTATCGGGGCCGTATTATCTCAGGAGTTTGAGGATGGCGAAAAAGCCATTTGTTATTTAAATCGGTCATTGAATAGGAATGAAAGGAACTACTCTACGACCGAAAAGGAATGTTTGGCGGTCCTTCGGGCGATTGAAAAGTTGCGGTCGTATCTCGAAGGTGTTTGATTTACAGTCGTAGCTTATCATGACTCTTTGGTCTGGCTAAGCGACCTTAAGGATCCGCAGGGTAGATTAGCTCGTTGGGCCATTTGGCTCCAACAGTTTGATTTCAAGATCATCCACAGAAAGGGCAAAAAACATGTCATTCCTGATATGTTGTCGCGAGGAGTTCCAGAAGTAGCTGGTGTCTCTGAGTTGGATTTGGACCCTTGGGGGATTAAAATGAAATCACAGGTAGAAAAGAGCCCGTTAGAATACCCATCTTGGCGAGTTGAGAATGGGCGGCTCTATAAACATGTTAGGTTACACCATATAGTTGTTCATGATAATAGTGAAGAGTGGAAGTGTTAGGTAAAAGTGATAGGATGAGAATTCTTAACGAGTGCCATGATGCTCCATTATCAGGACACATGGACGTTAAGAAAACTTTTGCTAGGATAGCAGAAAAATATTACTGGCTCAAAATGAGGAGTGATATTACGAGGTATATAAGGAATTGTAAAATTTGCCAAAGTGTGAAACCGGTGAACGAAAAACCAGCTGGTCTAATGACTGAAAGAGTAGGAAATTCCCAACCGTGGGAAATGATTTGCGTGGACTTGGTGGGTCCGTTACCTAAATCGTCGCGAGGATTCGTATATTTTTTAACGGTCGTCGACTTTTTTACGAAATTCCCCTTGTTGTTCGCGTTACGGTCCGCAGCGGCGAAAGCGGTATGTCGGGAGTTGGAGGAAAATGTGGGGACAACGGTCCCCAGTTCCGTGGCAAGGAACTGAAAACGCTAAGCGAAGCGTACGGGTCACAACTTTGGTTTACGGCGAATTATCATCCGCAAGTGAATCCAGCGGAACGGATTAATCAAATTATTAAGACTACGCTCTGAGCGTATGTTTCGGAAAACCAGCAGAGTTGGGATTCGCAACTGGCAAAAGTAGCCTGTGCAATCCGAACTTCGCAACATGAGGTTTTAGGTGTGTCGCCATACTTCGCAAATTTCGGTAGGAACATGGTAACTAGTGGCCATGATATAGGAATTAGGGATAGCGATAGGGACCAAGATAGAACGGAAATTGATAGGCAGTTTCGGAAACTGAGAGAGGACATAGCTAGGAAGTTGGAAGCAGCGGGAAAGAAGGCTGCTAAGACTTATAATTTACGTAGGAGGGACGCGCAATATCGCACGGCTGATCTCGTTTGGCGTAGGAACTTCGCGCTGTCCGATGCAGCAAATTATTTCGCGTCGAAGTTGGCGACCAAATTTGTAGGACCTTTCAAGGTCAGCAAGAGGATGTCACCTTGGACATACCTATTAATAGACGATCGCGGTTTTTGGTTGTAATAGTATTTTTTTTGGTTGTTCATTGTCATTTTTGTTTGATTAATATGCCACAATAATGATTTTTTTTTCTCTTTTTTTCTCTTTTAAATGTAATGATGGTAATCCTTTCTTGTTGTTGTCTACCCCTTGCTGAGCCTTAAGAAATGGTTTGCTTTTCTTGAAAAGTAAACACATTTCTTGGGAGGTAAGGGTGGGATTTGTTACGGTAAATTTTACCGCAACAAAAACTAGCCTTTGGCTGTTTTCTTTTTTCTAGTTGTGGATGCAAAATATCGGCAAAGTTGAGGGCAACCATGGTCTCATCAACCACAGGTGTACCTAGCCTTTATTTTGCAAAAGCAACAAAGCAGGTGATCGAGTTCGAGAACGGGAATGAGTTCTTTCGACAAGGTCGAAAATGCCGGCGGATGAGCCGAAGAAGTATGAGGTCAGGCGGACCCTTACTTAAACAACACCAACAACAACATATTTGCATTTTAACATTTTAACTTTTTACGTAGATTTAATGAAATTCACTTCATTAACTTTTAATTATTAATGTACAAAATGGGTTCATAACGCTGCGTTTTTAATTTAATTCAACTTAATTGTTGGTACGAAATTCACACCTCGAACCTGGCGCGTAATTAATAGTAATAGGAAAATGCCTAGTTGAGAATTCTTCTCGATTTTTGTTTTTCTTTGAACTTTCTCGAAAAAAATAGCAATAATTGGGAAGGGGTCTGAACTCGCCATTATGTTTCGGCAAGTTTTGGAAACTCATCCAACAACTTGTCGAAACCGTGTTTGTGTGTGTGAAAGCAAAGTTTCGCTGAAAGTCAATAACGGTGGCTTTCCAGATGAGCGTAAAGCTTCCAGAAAGCCGTGATGCTGTGACCGACAATCACGAAAACGAATTCTTGTGTTGGATGAATGTGTGTGTGACTTTTATGGTCGAGGGAGGAAAAATTAGTTTTGGAATTAGCTTGGGAGGACTCTTGAAAGAGCCTTACAAGCGATAAGTGATATAGAAGGTTAGGTTAGGTTAGGTTGTAAGGGGTGTGCACAGCAAGAAGCTGTTGCGTACATGGGGACCTACTGGTCCATTGTGATCCTCTGTAAAAGTAAAAATTTAGCATCGTGCTCCTCAGTTCAATTCAATTCTGTCGATTAGCGTAGACTGGCTCGTTAACGAACCAGCCTGTGCTATCTTTAAATTTCCTCATGCTCGCCACTGAGACCTGTGCTAGATCATCCAGTTCTCCAACAAATCTGTTTCCGAAATGACGGAGTCGGCTGGTTTGCAGAGCAGGTGTTTAATGGTTTCCATTTCCTCCTCATCCTGACAGCTCCTACAAAAATCGGGTGCAAATGCTCCTATTCTGTTAGCCATTGTGCCAATGGCGCAATGACCTGTTAGTACACCTATCAAGATTTTAATGTTCTTTTTACTCAGCGATAGAATATACCGAGTTTCCTTTTCATTTGTGTTAGGCCATGAACTCCTAGAGATTACACAATCATCTCTGGATTTCCAGGAGATATTGATTTTCTCTTTTAATTGAAGGTCTATCTTCCTCTTGAGTACCCCCATCGGGACGAGTGGTCCCCAACTGAATGGTCGCTACTACTTATGTCTGCTTCTGACCCTTTCCTGACTAGTTCATCTACTATATCATTCCCTTCTATATTGCTATGTCCGGGAACCCAGCAGAGCTTTACCTGGTTAGTGTGGCAGATTTTGTTTAATTTCTTCCTACAGTTTAAAACTGCTTTTGATCTTATGGTCTCACTGGCTAAGGCTTTGACAGCAGCCTGGCTGTCCACGAAAAAAGTAATCTCCGAAGAGCTTAGATTTTCTTGGTGTGCCAAGTCAGCTGCTTTTTCAATGGCAAAGATCTCGGCCTGAAAGACACTACAGTCAGCCGGGAGTGTATATGACGCTCTGATGTTGAGAGATTGGCAAAACACTCCAGCACCTGTTCCTGATTCCATTTTTGAACCATCAGTGTAGAAAAGGATACCCTGTTTACTTATAAGTGAATTAGGATCCCAACCCTGTCTTTCTGGTATGAAAATAGAAAATTTCCTGTCGAAATCTAGTAAAGGGGGGATGTAATCGGTGGTCTCTCTCAGTCCTGGAACCGTGTCATATCTTTGTAAGATTGACCCGTCTCCATAAGTGCTGTGCCTCCAAAATCTCAGTTCCCTTAAACGAATTGCAGTTTTGGCTGCCGTGCACTTTATGAACTCATCCAGAGCCGGGAGGTCCAAGATCATTTCCAATCCAGCTTGTGGTGTGGATCTTTGAGCCCCTGTTATTCCTACACAGGCTAGTCTCTGTACCTTATTCAGGTTCTTGAGATAGCTTGATTTTTCCACCGCCTTCCAATATACAATAGAGCCATAGGTAAGAATAGGTCTGACTATCGCTGTGTACATCCATTGGATGACTTGCGGTCGCATATCCCAACGTACACCGAAGGTCTTTTTGCATGTGTAGAATGCACATAGTGCTTTTTTCATTCTTTCCTCAGTATTACGCTTCCATGTAAGCTTGGAGTCAAGGATTACTCCTAGAAATTTAGCTTCCTTAGAAGGTTTTAGAGGAATGCCATTAAGTTTGGGAGGGTTGAAGCCCTCCAGTTTCCTTTTCTTCGTGAACAAAACTAGCTCTGTCTTGGCGGGGTTGACCCCGAGGCCGTTCTTAGTTGCCCAAGAAGATAAATCCTTTAATGCATTTTCCATAATGTTTTTGATGATGGTGAGAAACTTGCCTGATACCAAAACCACTATGTCATCTGCATATGCTACTATTTTAATGCCCTGATCTTTTAACTTTGTGAGAATTTTGTTGACGACGAGGATCCAGAGCAGGGGTGAGATGACTCCTCCCTGTGGTGTGCCTCTAGTAACTGTTTTCTCGATAGTGCTAACTCCTATTTGAGAGTTGATAATTCTGCCATTTAACATGGTGAAGATCCAATCGACAATGACAGATTCAACCCCGACTTCAACTAAGGCAGTCTTGATCGACTCCGTTTTAACGTTATTAAACGCACCCTCGATATCAAGAAATGCTGCCAGGGTATATTCTTTGTGTTCAAGACTTTTCTCAATATGTGAAACTACTTCATGCAGAGCAGTCTCCACTGATTTACCTTTAAGGTAAGCGTGTTGATAGTTGCACAAATTGTTTTCGTTGAGAAGTTCTCTAACATGTAGATCAATTATCCTCTCTAGTGTCTTAAGGAGAAACGAAGAGAGACTTATTGGTCTATAATCCTGAGCGGTCGAGTGAGTCGGTTTCCCTGCTTTTGGGATAAGGACTACCTTGACCTTTTTCCAGCTATTAGGGACGTATCTAAGTTTGATACAACTTATGAAGATTACCCTAAGACACGGAGTTATTACTTTGAGAGCGTTTTGAATAAGAGCTGGGAAAATCTCGTCCGGTCCCGCTGATTAATAGGGTTTGAACGTGTTTATTGCCCAGATAATCTTCTGCTCAGTAATAACCTGATTTAGTTCTAACTTTGATTCCGTGTGAGTAAAATCCAGCGTGTTCGATTGCAAGCAATCGGAACTTTCTGGGTTTTTACAGCCGGGGAAATGAGTTTCCATGAAGAATTCAAGCGTCTCTAGGCTCGAGTTCGACCATGTTCCATCAGGGTGTTTTATGTACCCCGGGTTCGTGGAATTAAGGACCAGGGTTCTACGGAGCCTTGCCACCTCGCTTGTTTTTTCAATGGATTCACAATGTTTAGCCCACGAATCCTTTTTGGCCTTCCTTAACTCTTTGGTGTAAGTGTTAAGTGCGGCTCTATAAGACTTTAAGTCCTCTTCTAATTTACTCAGTTTAGCCTTATTGAAAAGTTTTCTAACCTCTGTTCTACGTTTCTTTAGTACACCATTCCACCAGGGTGGGTTAGTGGAGTTATTGGAACGAGATAGAGGGCAGTGTTTTTCAAAAGACATTCTCATTTTGCTAGACAAGTTTTGGACAACAGTGTCAATGGTTGAAATACTTAGACTTGTATTGTCCTCTGGTGGATCAATACAGTCTTTCAGCCATTTTTCGTACTCTGTTCAATTCGTTCTAGTTGGGTTCCTGTAAGTTTTCTTTTCAGTAAAGTTCCTGTCTATAGAGAAGAGTATCCTAAAGTGATCCGAAAAAGATTCTTTAGGTGAGACTCTCCAGTCCTCAACTGAAATTTTACTATTATTGCTAATAAGAGTCAAATCTATGATTTCCTCCCTGTTTTTGTTTCGAAAGGTATTGTAATTACCACTATTACATAACGATAAATTAGAACAGAGAATATATTTAAAAATTGACTCACCCCTTTTATTGATATCCTTTGAGCCCCATTGAGTGTGGTGAGCGTTGGCATCACATCCTACCACCAAAGGTGTATCGCTTGCTGTGGCGTGGACCACAAGATCACGGACAGTTTTTGATGGTGGGCTCTCCTCCTCGTACGGCATGTACGTCGACGCTAAAATGAAGTTTCCTTCATTTGATTCGACGCTGATTGCCGTGTTGTCCTTGTTGCTGTACCTAGATAGGAAGAAAGCGTTAATTGATTTTTTCACTTGGATACAACTTCTAATATCACCTTCATCTGACGTGGAATGGAAAAGGTTGTAGTGTTTTGACCTCAACCCTCGGATTCGGTTTTTGCCTAACCATGGTTCCTGGATCAAGACCACATCCACGTTCTCGTGAGACATGTAGAGCGTAAGGTCGTACGTTGCTGCTTTAGCGTGGTGCAGGTTTATTTGCACCACTTGCAGCTTTTGACGCCCCTTTACCCTCATGCCTCTTAACCTTTACGGTTCCGAGACCATACCTCAACACGTCTTTTCTCTCTTTCAGCAGAAGGTCAGATTTCTTGTCTGCCACAAACAAGAGGTCCTTCCCTTCGCCTCCATGACTCTTTCTTGAGCGTTGGAGCTTCCATTCTAAAATGGGAAGCTCTTTGTTCTGTTTCGCCAATAGCTTTATAATGGCTGCGTCCTCATGTTCTGCAGGAGGGGGGATCCATATGCTAAAATGCTGTTGGAGTGGTAGAGCTGTGGCGGGTAGAATCTCAAGGGAGGAACCTTCCCATAGTTCGCCAATGTTGGCGATTGTACGGTTCAGAAACTCCCGTGATTTCTGGTCACCGCAGCAGACCACTTTAACTCCTTGCCGCCATCCGGCACAATCAAAGATATAGTCTTCAGAACTATCGTTCTCTGATGGTGCCATCATAGCTTTGAGGATCTCGTTTTCTACAAGAAGCCAGTTTTTTGCCGAGATCTTCCCATCTGGGTCGTCACGGCTTATGATGGCAATTTGTAGATCGATCGGGGTGGTGTCGAAGCTGTTGGTTTTATTTTTGTTAGCACCTTCTTGCTTGACTGTCTCCTCCGATCTTTGTCTCTTGGACGTTCCTGGTTTCATTCCAGAAGAGGTGCCTGCCGGTGCTTGGTCTTTCCTAGCGTTGGCTGGCTGTTTCTTGCTGGAAGTCGCATGAAATGGAAAAATACCCGTAAAAATTCTGAATACACGTGATTCAGCTGTAACTCTAAAATGGATGGAACCCATATCATTCTCTCCTTCAGAACATTTTATTTTACATTATAACCATATGGATTAATCAATAAACAAGCGAGTTCAGGAAATTCTAAATGAAATAAATTTTGGGACATTAAATAGCGAAAAAAAACCGAGATTGAAGCAATATGTACAAAATTCCAAGATATTTTTCACGTAGATGGTGACAAACTCTAGTATACCCATATTGGAAAGGCAGACATTAAACTTAAAAATGAATCTTCACCGAAATATACCAAGCCGTATCGATTACCACATACTCAGAAGGAAGATATAAAGGAGGAAATAAAAAAAATGTTGTCAGATGACATAATAGAACCATCCATCTCCCCTTGGAATTCTCCAATACTTATAGTGCCGAAAAAGAAAGACCCAGTTACCGGTCTACAAAAATTCCGAGTGGTGATCGACTATCGTCACGTTAACAATCGAATCGAAGATGATAAATTTCCACTGCCAAACATAACGGACATCTATGATCTATGATATGATCGGAGGAGTAACTTACTTCTCATGTATAGATCTAAGTCAAGGATATTACCAAATGGAGCTATATGCCATTAGTAGACCAATAACGGCATTCTCAACAGAGGATGATCACTACCAATTAAAACGTCTACCAATGGGTTTAAAGATCTCACCCAGTAAGTTCTCAATAATGATGTCTATAGCCATGTCAGGACTAACATGTTCACGATGTTTCGTTTATTTTGTCGATCTTATAATTTGTGGTAAAAATTTAATGGACCACAACAAAAACTTGATCCAAGTCTTTGAACGTCTGAGTGAAGTAAATCTCAAAATACACCCGGGAAAATGTTCTTTCTTGCCAAAAGAAGTATTATACCTCGGACACCTTATATCGGACAAAGGAATTTTACCTGACCCCACCAAATCTGCCGCAATGAAAAATTATCCAACTCCTACTAAAGCGGATGAAGTAGGAAGATTCGCAGCATTCGTAAATTATTATCGAAAATTCATTAAAAATGTTGCTACTATTTGCATCCCATTAAATCGGTTATTGTAAAAAGATGTTGAATTTAAGTTTTTTGTATTGAACATATAATTTTTATCTTTATGCAGAGTGGAATTTTTTGGGCTTGATGTTCAAAGAAAAATGAATGCAATCAAATAAAAAGTTAATCTATTCTTTTCCCAACGTTTCTCCGGTTGTTTTCCGGCATCATCAGGGGTTTTTGAATTTTATTAAACCTTATGAAATACAATGATTTTATTAGATTTTGAATGTAAATTAATAAATAAATAAACATACTTTTTTACAGTTTTACATAACACAATTCAATAAATAACACTTAAATAAATAACACTTATTTGACAAAAAGAAAAACAAACTAGCAAAATAAAAATAAAAACTAATATCACAGACTACTTATTTCTTATGGCAACACTATATATTGCACTTATATTATCACTGTCTTCTTTGTGGTTCATGGTCTTGTTTATATTCCTTTGGATATGAAGACTCTCTAGCGTGTAGCGGATCCCCATTCGTCTCTCCTTGTCAATAATCTTCACATTGTCAAAGTCCGGTTGATGTTCTAGTTCGACCATATGTTGTGAGAGAGCTGTTGCTGTTTTTTTCTTCCTTATGTCAGATGTTGAATTTAATTTTAATAAAGATTGCGAAAAATCATTCAATTTGCTTAAAGAAATCCTTATAAGTCCTACAATTCTCCAATTACCAAACTTTAGTGAAGAATTCATTCTACGTACAAACGCCTCAGGTTTCGCTTTAGGAGCTGTTTTGTCTAATTCCGATGACAGGCCAATTGCTTACGCAAGCAAAACTCTTAATAAGGCAGAGAAAAACTATTGTATCATTGAGAAAGAATTACGTGCTGTAGTGTGGGCTGTGAAAAGATCGCACCAGCGCCAGCGACCACTTAACTAATTGCCGCCAAACAATTAAGAATACATTCAACCTGCTTCGATACTTGATACTCGGTTTCCCGTCCATATCCATCGCCCATAATTATGTACTTTGTCCCGTCGCGTCGGTCACCGCGTCGGCTTTAGCTATAGATATAGAGCCGAATCATATTAAAAAAAGTATTCATTTTTCTGTTGGCACACTTTGTGCATAATATACTCATAAAGTTCAACCGGCACCTTCAGTGCACGAACTATAGGAGAAATACAAAATAAACAAAAATACTCATATGACACTTTTAGTGCACGAGTATTTTTGTATTTCCAATTTCAAGTGTCGTTGATTTTTGAAGCAAATGCATGGTAAGGTCAAATGCTGATTGTGCATATTGTGGAAATATCGATAGAACATTATCGATTATCGAAGTATGGTGCGATGTATACGAAGTCAAATAATTTTGTGTATAAATAGGAATCATAAAAATATATTAAAACACTTCAAATTCTGAAGTCAACGAAGTCGATTCTTTTATTTAGCAACTCGATGGAGGTTCGATTAAGTTAAATTCAGTAGTTCAGACGCCCTACAGAGCTATCCGCTTTTGGGTTAAGGTACACTTGGCTACTCGCCGGACCAAGTCTGCTCTACGGAAACAATCAATCAGGGGTACAAACATTACATGGTGATCTTGCCAGGAGCAGCAAAACATTGTCTATTAGATGTCCCGGCAAACCCAACTGGCCCTAGCAGCCAATTTAATTAAAGAAGCCCAGGCACTACTAATTGAACCAACAAGGCCCAAGGTTAGGTCAGGTTAAAGTGGCTGTTGGTTGGGAAGTCCAAAACACTTAGACCAAAATATGGTCCGTTGTGATACCACATGGATCAGTTAATCAGCTTAACTCGTTGAACCAATTGGAGCTTCGAATGAAGCGTAGGAGACAAATAATGCCTGAATTTTTTAGATCACTGGTATCGTTAAAGTAGTAGTCTCCAAGGTGGATTCTACGTCTTAGTGGTAAGGCAGGGCATGTGCACAGAAAATGGGAGATTGTCTCTTCTTCTTCTTCGTCCATGCAACTCCTACAAAAATCATTTGCAGGGGCTCCAAGTCAAATAGCATGCCTATTTAGCAGTGCCCAGTCAGGACACCTATAACGTAGCTAATGTGCAATCTACACAGAGAGATTAATTGTTTTGAGCGCCTGGCACTAAGATTAGGCAAAATTAGTCGCTACACAGGTGGTGGTGTTATTCCACCTGAAGTTTGTTTTCTCTATGGTATCTTGCTTTAGCATGAGCTTACATGTAGCTAAGGGGATACCTATGCTAGCATTGTGAGCAAGCAGAGGTAAAGTTGTTCCGCTTTTTGCAAGTTCGTCAATTTAGGGCTGTTAGTGAGTTAGTGGAGACAGAGTCTAGGGACTTTAACGCAGCTTGGCTATCAGAGAAGATGCGTATATCATTAGTTGATATAACGTTTTCTCTAAGCCAGGATAGGACTTCTTTTATAGCCAGGATTTCAGCTTGGAACACGCTACAATGATCGGGTAGGCGAAAGGAGAGACTTAAGTTTAGTCTATCTGAGTATACGCCTCCACCAACCCCATCCTCCGTTTTTGATCCGTCTGTATAAAAGTTTATAGGACCATCGTTCAAAAATGATGTATTCTCCCAAGAAGACCTGGGAGGTATAGTCACTTTGAAGCTATAGTTATTAAACTGAGGATGGGGTATGGTGTAGTCAGTATTACTGTTTATAGTTCTGAATGAGTTCAAAATAGTGGTGTGGCCAATTCCATTATTGATCCACAGAGAGGAGGCTTGAAGCCGTATGGCAGTATTAGCGGCCGTTTGCTTGCTGAAAATGTCCAGCGGTATTAGATGGAACAGAACATCTAGTGAGGCGGAGGGGATAGAGCAAAGTGCTCCTCCCATACACAGGCAGGCTGTTCGTTGGACTTTGCTGAGTTTATTGCGATTTGTCGCTGTATCTAGCGCCGTCCACCATACCGCTACTCCATAAGTAAGGATCGGCCTTATGACCGCGATATATAGCCAGTGTGTAATGCATGGCTGTAGGCCCCATTTATTACCAATGGCCTTTTTACAGGAGAACAGGGCTACTGTGGCCTTGTTTATTCTCTCTTGAATATTAGGTTTACAACTTAATTTCTTATCCAAAATGAGACCCAAGTATTTTGCTTGTTCAGAGAATTTAAGTGGTACACCGTTTTAAAGTGTTTATATCTATATATATAAAAATGAATTGTTCGTTTGTACGTTTATAACATGCGAACGTGAAGTCCGATTTGCTTGATTTTTTGGTATGATTTCATTATTTGCCTGTAGAAGGTTTGTGTGAAATAATAATTTAAAAAAATTTAATTTAAAAAAAATTATTTTTGTGCATTATTTTTGCATAACGGAAAACAGAGGAATCAAAGTAAACGCGTTTCGATTTTGCAAGCGTTGCATTGTGTTGTGTATTAGCTTTGAGTTTGTATACATAGAGGAACCACGCTAGCTTGCGTTAAGACGTCGATAGGTGTCACCAAGTAAATAAATCGACATTTGAAATTTCAAAGCAACAGTTTTCCTGTACATTTCTCCATACCCATGACGTTTTTCCTGTTTCTCTTTTCTGCTGCCTTTTTTTAAGTCAAATTTCTGTGGAGAGCATTCCCCCAAAAATTTCAAATGTCGATTTTATTCACTTGGTGACATCTACCGACGCCTTAACGCAAGCTAGCGTGGTTCCTCTATGTATACAAACTCAATGGTATTAGCACGAATGAAAAACAGCAGAGTAACAGTAAAAAAAATCGTTGGCTGTGCACTAATACTGGTGTGCGTTGCTTTCGATTGTGGCATTGTGCTGTGTATTAGCACGAATGAGAAACAGAGTAGCAGTGAAAACACAGCAATCGCGTCTGTGTATTTTTGTGAACATCGTTGGTTGTGCACAATCATTTCTTAGAGTAGACGCCGAATAATTAGATTTTCTGCTGGCGTGTGTCAAGTCCAAAACAGTGTTACGTATGACAGAAAATATGGAAGCGTTTAAAAGTGATGAGCAGCAAACCGCAGCGAATCAAGAAAAAGACGAACAAGTTACTATCACAGAAGTCTATAAAATCATTGGTTTGGGTGATGACGCGAACGATTCAGCCAAAAATGAAGAAAATCAGGCAAATGATGAGATGAATATTGGAAGTGCACACGGAACTTCGACGCCGCAAAAAGTTGGAATGGCGTTAGAATTCGGTAATAAAATTCTTTATGGTTTGTTCCTTTTGTTTTAATTAAAAAGTGAATTTATTTCAGATTGGAATAGTGAACCATTGGATTTTAACGAAGATTTAGTTGGTAAAACCTATCTGACGTTCATATTTTTATTCAAAATTATTCGGTTTTTTTTTTGTTTGTCTGTAGATGATTTAATCTCTTCGCAAAAATTGAGCTCATCATTGGTGGAGTTACCATCATCGCAAAATGTTAATTCGTCAAAGACAGATTCTTTGCGAAATTTGAACTTATCAATGGTGGAATTGTCCTCATCGCAAAATGTTAATTTATCAAGTGCTTCGAATGCCAGCGATTCAAGTGTGAATTCGAATAAAATGCAGGCGAAAATACGGAAGGAAAATGGATTGCGCATAAAGAATATGATTGGATTCTTCAAGAACGAAGGCGTTTCTTTTTTTAAAGCCAAGCGTAAGTATAATTTATTTGCAAGTAATTTGAACGTGTTTTGAAAGTTTCGTTCTTTAGGTGTATACCAAGCACTGTATGAAGACCGAATGGATCTTGATGTTTTGATGTGCTTTGTCATTACTGGGCAAGTGGTCATCATCGATCAGAAATTAATTCTGCCTGAATGGTTACAACGTAGACCATTGTCAAAGGTTAACAAAGTTGGTGTCAAAAATTAACAATTTATTGTGCGCTGCAATTTTTGTAAGCTGCATTTAGTTATTCAATTTTTTTGCTTTTAAATCATTCTTTGTTAAACCAAATTCCTTGACGGAACCAAATTAATGAACCAAAACGATGGACAAAACGATGTCTCTCTAATTTAATTTAGAATTGAAATACAGTTATATTTGTATTTTATTAAAATGATTTATGAATATTGATTTCAAATAAAGCAACAATCAAATATTGTGTGTTCTAAATGTTATTTCGTGAAGTGTGTTGATTTTATGTGAAGCAAAATTGTTGGCGCCAAATGATTGATGTTTTTGCCGTAACTGTAAACAATTATCATGTGTTTCTCTGATTCTTTTGTTAATTTACAGCTGAATAGTATAACCGAAAGCAACGCATATCAGTATTTGTGCTCAACCAATGTGCTCGCAAAAATACATAGACGCGTTTGTTGTGTTTAATTTGTTCTCTGTTTCTCTTTCGTGTTTATACACAGCAGATCAGCACAACCGATGGCAAGGCACACCAGTATTTGTGTACAACCAACAATGTTTTCAAATCACGTTTCTATGTTGTGATACGAGCAGCATTTGTTGTGTATTGGCAAATAATGTAGAACTGAGAATTACAGCAAACGTGTCTATGTATTTTTGCGAGTACCGTTGGTCTTGCACTAATACTGGACCATGTTAACTTCGTTTGTGTTGTTGTGTGCGTACCGGCAAATTAAGCGTATCAATGTTCTGCACCGATTGGGCATTCCAATGGGAATTTGAGTGAGCGTGCAAGTGTTATCTCATATATCTGCTATTTTTCATCGTCAATAAACATATTTTTTCTTGGATTTTGGTAATTGAATAAATAGGAATTAAAATTTAGTTTCGACTGTGAGTTGATGTGTTTTATTTTTGTGTATAGTTATAATTATGCCGCGACCGAGACGTGGCGCCAATATTGGTCGTCGTACTCATAATGCAAGACGAGTTGCATCTGCTATAGCAGGTGAATCTGAAGCGGAACGTGAAGTGAGACTTGAACAGCAAAGAGAGCGTCAATCGAGATCGCGTTCTGCTCAAACAAACGAAGAACGAGTCGCGAATAATTCTTCGGATCGAGCGAGAATGAGTCGCAATCGCGCTGTTAGAAGTCGTGCCAATGACAATATTAATCAGCGAGTAATGCGTGCTGCTTTCAATTATGATAGTGAAGTTGACTATTGTTCTCTTCCATGCCTTTCAATCGGAACTATGACTAATGTCTGCGAACAGTGCAATGCATTGAAATTTCCATCGGAAACTCCTGGAATGTGTTGTGCAAATGGACAAGTAAAATTGCCTGTTTTGAATCCTCCTCCTGAGCCTTTGAGGTCATTAGTTTCTGGTTTGACTCCAGAATCGAATCATTTTTTGTCTAAAATACAGCAGTACAATTCATGTTTCCAAATGACGTCTTTCGGCGCCTCAAATATAATCAGAGATGGATTCATGACTTTTAAGGTAATTACTGAACACGACACTAACAATGAGTTCTATCGTGAGATTGCATCAAATGTTTCATGTATGCAGATTCAAGGTCAAATCTATCATCGAATTGGATCGTTATTACCATGTTTGGATTCCAATCATTCCTTTTTGCAAATATATTTCATGGGAAATTCAGATGTTGAAATTGAACGGCGTTGTGTGGTGTCACAAAATCCAAATGATGGTAATGCAGTGAGAAGAGGAATAATTGAAAGATTGCAGCAGTTTTTTCACGATGAAAATTGTTTGATCAAATTATTTCAAACTGCCCTTGATCAAATGCCTTCGGATTCTCATAGAATTGTTATTCGGGCCGATAAGGCACCTGGTGGAATTCATGCTGGAAGGTTAAACGCACCAACAATTGATGAAGTTGCCGTATTAATTGTGGATGAAGGAGCGAGCAGTCGAGATATTGTACTTCATCGTCGAGATCAAAGTGTTGTGCATGTTTCGGAAACTCATCGTTGTTATGATGCGTTGCAGTACCCAATTTTGTTTTGGCAAGGCGAGGATGGTTACCATTTCAATATTAAGATGAAACATCGTTTAACTGGTTAGTTACAATAAAATGCATCACACATTTTGTGAATTATTGATACTTAATATTCGCATTTATTTCAGGCTTGGAAATAGCAAAAAAAGTTAGTGCGATGAACTATTATTCGTACAGATTAATGGTTCGGCTGAACGAAATTAATCATATCGTCCCCTTAGAAGCAAACTGTCGTAACTCAAAATTCTTAGTTTTCCAGAAAAGCGATTTGAATAATTTTGAATCTTAAAAAATGATTTTTTATCTGGATTTTATCTAAGGAGCTTAAAGTGGTAGAACAAAAAAAATTTAATTTTTTGTCCTCTGGGGCATTTCACGTGAAGCGGACAGGGAAAAAAAAGTGACATCTTGGATTTCGCTCATATTTAGGTCAATTACAGTATTTGAGAATATAAAAAAGTAATTTCATTTTTTTTATTCTACGGCACTTAGTTTAGGAATTACGGACTACCAAAAAATTGACCCACTATGAAAAGCCATTATTTTAAATCAGTGCTGTAGGTATTAGATATAAAGTAAAAATATATTGTAGGTATGTTTTAACAAGAAAAAATGTGTATTATTTTTGTGATAAAGTCGGTGCAAAAAAAAATTTTTTTTTCTTGCTCAAAACCGGAAGTAAAGTTTTCAAAGTAAAATTTCAGTAACTTCGACCATTTTTTTTTTAATTTTTATTTCTGCAAAATAAAGATAAAACTATGTAGATATTACATAAAAAGTTTCAAAATGGAGACTTAAGTCGTTTTAGAGATATGGAACATTATGTCTCACAGAGCGTATTGCACGCGTAGCCAGGTTGGGGCGGTTGGACGAAATTTACTTTCCTATATTTGTCAATTTGTCAGGAGATTCTTTAATTAAACGTATTCTGCACGACGCACAAATGTAAATCTTGGATGAAATTTTCCACTTTTAGGCTAGATTCAGCGAAACTTTTCATAGATTGCCACATTTTCGATGCCGTTTTAAATTAAACGGATTGAAACATCGGTCACCAAACGCCGCCATAATGAACGAAAGCAAAAAATACACTGTTATCGCAAAGCGGTTCCAAGAGCAACTAATAATATCAATGAACGAAAGAACTTGGCGTCGTTTAGCTATCTCTGTCTAGCATTTAACGGGATTTAACGTGGCTAAGTAATATTTAACATAGACAAGAGATGGCGCTGTCAGTCGTGTTCTTTTTTTGTACTATTGGTTAATATTTAGGCCCTTATTACGAGAAGCGAATCGAACGTTCGACTGTTAGCGAACGTTTTTGAAATCACTCATTTCGTGAATACCATTTTAATATTCACTTCAAAAGCCAACTTTTTTGTTAACCCATTTGAACTTCGAAATTAATCCATCTTAATTTTGCTCTATTTTCGATTTCTCAAACGTTCGCTTAAGTCGAACGTTCGATTTGCTTCTCGTAATAAGAGCCTTAATAATTTATTTCTCTATAATATGTTTGTGAAAACTTCCTATAATAAATGAAATAATACTTTTGAAAAACATTGTCAATATGTACTTATGGATTTTAAACATACAGTGTCTTTTAATAAGTTTTGGCCCCAACCGTTAACCTATATGTATGCGCTAAGTACAATGCTAGGCGCGTAATATTATATTCAATGAACTCTATCTTAAAAACGACTTAAGTCTCCATTTTGAAACTTTTTATGTAATATCTACATAGTTTTATCTTTATTTTTCAGAAATAAAAATTTAAAAAAAAATGGTCGAAGTTACTGAAATTTTACTTTGAAAACTTTACTTCCGGTTTTGAGCAAGAAAAAAAAATTTTTTTTTGCACCGACTTTATCACAAAAATAATACACATTTTTTCTTGTTAAAACATACCTACAATATATTTTTACTTTATATCTAATACCTACAGCACTGATTTAAAATAATGGCTTTTCATAGTGGGTCAATTTTTTGGTAGTCCGTAATTCCTAAACTAAGTGCCGTAGAATAAAAAAAATGAAATTACTTTTTTATATTCTCAAATACTGTAATTGACCTAAATATGAGCGAAATCCAAGATGTCACTTTTTTTTCCCTGTCCGCTTCACGTGAAATGCCCCCTCTATCAAATGGTATAATTAAATTTTTAAAAATCTTTAAAAAAAACAAAAAATTGCAAGACTTATGACGTTTGGATTAAAAATAATTACGGTTTTGGTGTGAGAAATGACGTATAACGAAAAGTGTCACTTTTCCTAAAACTTAATTTTCATACTTCAATAATATTTTTTTAGATAAGTGTCACAAATAACAAAGTGTCACTTTTCCTAAAAATTAATTATATCATACCTCAATAATATTCTTTAAGATAAGTGCCACAAATAAAAAAGTGTCGAAAATAAAACTGAGCTCTTCGTTTCATTCATTCATTCTTCGGCTGACATAGTGACATGAAACTGAAAATGTCATTTTACTGATGAATAGTTCAGGGACGTTATTAAAAATGCACAACGACACTTTCGCCCTCACGCCTTCAGTTTAAGAAGTATTATTATGACAGTTTGACCAAAAGATAGCATTTTTTTTACTGATTTTTTCTGTATACTTAACTCAAAATCGCAAATTTTTGAGTTATGACAGTTTGCTTCTGAGGGGACGATATATTGAATTGTAGAAGGCTTTGCAACCAATTTATAGTTGATGTTTACGCTAAAATTGAGTCTGAACGATTGAATTTTATTCGATTTAATCAGAAAAAGTTAAAATCCGAACAATATATTCATTTGCGCGATGCAATTCAGAATGATGGGAATATCAACGATATTGGCCAAATGACAATATTACCAGCAACATATACTGGAAGTCCACGACACATGCACGAGTACGCGCAAGACTCAATGACGTACGTTCGGCATTATCATCGACCCGATTTATTTATTACATTCACCTGTAATCCTCAATGGAATGAAATAAAGCAATATATGTTTCATGGTCAAAGTGCTTCTGATCGCCACGATATTGTTGCGCGTGTGTTCAAGCAAAAATTGAAAACGCTTATGGATTTTATTGTCAAACAACAAGTGTTTGGAAAAGTTCAATGTTGGATGTATTCTGTGGAATGGCAGAAAAGAGGACTTCCGCATGCACATATTTTGGTTTGGTTAGTTGATAAAATTACGCCAAATGAAATTGATAGCGTAATATCAGCTGAAATTCCTAATCCAATCATTGATCCAGGACTGTTTGAATCAGTTACGAAGCACATGATTCATGGACCATGTGGGGCATTAAATGTCAACTCACCGTGCATGGCTGAAGGAAAATGCACAAAACGGTACCCAAGAGCATTAATAGCGGAAACAATTTCTGGTAATGATGGTTATCCGTTATATCGTAGGCGTTCACCTAAAGATGATGGCGAAACAGTTATGGTGAAATGCAAAAATCAAGCCATTAAAATTGACAATCGTTGGATCGTTCCATATTCGCCGCTATTGTCCAAAACTTTTGGTGCTCATATAAATGTTGAGTATTGTAACTCAGTAAAATCTATCAAGTACATATGCAAATATGTTAACAAAGGAAGTGATTTGGCCTATTTTGGAATTGCTGGGGATAAAAGTGATGAAATCACTTCATATCAATTAGGCCGTTATATTAGTACAAATGAAGCAATATGGCGAATTTTTTCATTTGCAATACACGAAAGGTATCCAACTGTACTGCACTTGGCAGTTCATCTTCAGAATGGTCAACGTGTGTACTTCACCCCTGAGAATGCGGCGCAACGAGCAGAACAGCCACCGAAAACAACGTTGACTTCATTTTTTGATCTGTGCAGAAATGACGAATTTGCTAAAACGTTATTGTATTCTGAAGTGCCACGATATTTCACATGGAATGAATCTGCGAAAGTTTTTCAAAGACGGAAACAAGGGCAACCAGTACGAGGCCATCCAAATGTATTTTCTACAGAAGCATTGGGTCGTGTGTATACCGTTCATCCAAATCAGGATGAATGTTTTTATTTGCGTTTATTATTGATTAACGTTCGTGGTCCTACGTCATTTGAAGATTTAAGAACAGTCCATGGTGAATTGTGTGCGACTTATCGGCAAGCATGCCAGCGTTTGAATCTACTTGAAGATGATATGCATTGGGAAGCTACACTTGCTGATTCCGTAATTTCATCATCTCCACATCAAATACGAACATTATTTGCAATTATAATATCTACATGCAGTCCATCAAATCCACTTGAAATATGGCATAAATTTCGTGATGACATGACGGAAGACATTTTACTTCGAGTGCGACGTTCAGTTTCAAATCCTGAATTAGAAATCACACCGGAAATGCATAACGAAGCTTTGATTTTGATTGAAGACATGTGTATAATGATTGCAAACAGAATATTAGTGCAGTTAGGAATGATAGCGCCTAATCGTGTAGTTCATGATGTTATTAATCAAGAAATGCATCGTGAACAACAATATGATCGTAATCAATTGAGAACATTTGTGCAGTTAAAAGTTCCACAATTGAATAGTCAACAGAAATATGCTTATGACAAAATCATGGAAGGTGTGAACAATGAAGAAGGTGGATTTTACTTTATTGATGCACCAGGAGGCACTGGAAAAACATTTTTGCTGTCATTGATTCTGGCAACCATACGATCGGATAATAAAATTGCTTTTGCAGTTGCTTCATCTGGAATTGCTGCTACCTTATTAGACGGTGGTCGAACTGCGCATTCTGCATTTAAATTGCCTTTGAATATAACAACGATTGAATCTCCTACGTGCAACATTTCCAAAACGTCGGCAATGGCAAAAGTTTTGCAGCAGTCTAAGATAATCGTATGGGACGAATGTACAATGGCTCACAAAAGATCATTAGAAGCATTAAATCGAACCATGCAAGATCTTCGAGGAAATGAAAGACTTTTTGGTGGCGCCTTTATATTGTTATCAGGTGATTTTAGGCAAACTTTACCTGTCATTCCACGATCTACTGCTGCTGATGAGCTAAACGCATGTTTGAAGTCTTCAGTTTTGTGGAAATATGTTAAAACATTGCGTCTTAATCAAAATGTACGTGTACAATTGCAAAATGATCCTTCTGCAGCTGAATTTTCAAAACAACTTTTGGAAATTGGGAATGGTAAAGTTGCAGTCGATAAATCAACCGGATTAATAACATTACCAAGCAATTTTTGTAATATCATTCAATCGAAAAAGGAGCTGGTTCAACGTGTGTTTCCAAATATATTGCAGAACTACAGGAATCATGATTGGTTGAGCGAACGCGCAATATTGGCAGGAAAAAATAAAGACGTGAGCGATTTAAATGCAAGTATTTTGCAAGAAATAGATGGCCAATTTTTTGCATACAAATCAGTGGATACGATAATAAATGAAGATGAGGTAGTGAACTATCCTACTGAATTTTTGAACTCACTTGATTTGCCAGGCTTGCCATCGCATTATTTGGCATTGAAAGAGGGAGCACCGATAATAATGCTCCGAAATATAAATCAACCACGGCTTTGTAATGGCACCAGACTTTCCGTGAAAAAACTGATGGCCAATTTAATTGAAGCAACTATTCTGAGTGGTAAATATAGAGGCGAAAACGTTCTAATCCCCCGAATTCCAATGATTCCATCAGATATGCCATTTGAATTTAAACGGCTTCAATTTCCTGTCCGTCTTGCCTTCGCTATAACCATTAATAAAGCTCAAGGTCAGACTTTAAATATTTGTGGCTTAGATTTGGAGCAACCTGTTTTCTCGCATGGACAATTGTATGTTGGTTGTTCACGTTGTGGTAAACCCTCTGCATTATTTATAAACACAAAAGATGGAAAAACTAAAAACGTTGTTTATCAAAGAGCATTAAGTTAATTTTTAAAGTATTTTCATTTTCGACCTTTTTATTTGAAAATAAATTATTGTAAGAAATTGATTGTGGATGAGTTTTACTGAAAATTGATACATGGGAAAATTTCGCAAGTTTCTTTTGTGTATTCGCCCTGCGAAGCGGGCGAGGGTTTCGCTAGTATATGTATAATATTATGTACAACTAAAAGAGAACACGGAGTCAAATAAGTTTTTAGGTCTTTAATGGTTCGCTTCTTCTTATAGACTACCTTAATCTAATACATCATTCTTATATCTACTTAAAACTATGATAGTATACCTTCTATACACATATATATATTTATTTTAAATACATATGCAACACTCCCTTCACCTAAGATATAAAGTTCAAATTACATTATTTTTTTTCTTTTTTTTCATTTATTTATTTTTTGTATTAACTTTAAAAGATTAACTGACATAAATTTCATATTGAATATCTTCAGTTTAGTTTAAGTTTAATTCATTTATGATTCATTTCATTAAATAATTAATAATACATGATATTCTATGAAAATTCAAAACAATAATTTGAGTAAATTCTTTACTTTAGGTACATATATAGTTTCAAAACAATTTTAGCAGATTCTTTACAAATTATTCAGTATATTTTTCAAAATTACATTTCTTTTTATTCCAATTATCTTGATATCTAAATGGCGGTTTTAAAACTCTTCTAGACTTTTCTCTTTGAGGTAGAATAGGAATAAACTCATCGCCTGAATTACTACTATCTCTTTTCCGTTTCCTCCCTTCCAGCAAGTCTTCGCTTTCAGGGGGTTCAACTTTGTCTGTTTTTATTATTTCATTTTCATCATTTAATTTTTTTGTAGTATAAAAATGTACAACTTTGCTTACACGTTTTCATAATTGTTGACCGTGAACCTTACGAAAACCATAGTTATCGATTTTTACAATATAAACCGATTTTGAAATTTGTTTGTGAATTGTACCCGATTTCCATCTAACCGTATTATTATTTGTTACTCGATACCAAACCCAATCATTTTTCTTAAATAAAACATCTGTTTTTGAAGGAATTGTTACTCTTTCACTGGTTTTAGTAATATTTTTCTTTGGAGCTATATCAAGTGATTTGCTTTGCGAATTCTTTAAAAAGTCTAATATTGTTCTTGGAACAAAGTTAAGAACTTTTGAAGATGGCGTTAAATTATCACAAGTTGTTGGTGAATTCCTATAACGAAACAAAAAATTATCCAACAAAGTTTGGATAGGCAAAGAATTTGTTTTTGAATCCAATAAATATTTTTTAACGCTGTTTTAACAGTCTGAACAGTACGTTCAGCGCTGCCATTGGATTCAGGATGATATGGTGGTGTCTTTGTCAATCTAATATCGTTTGCTAAACAAAATTCTAAAATTTCTTATGACCCGAAAGGTGGTCCGTTGTCAGAAACGATTTCTTTTGGAAGCCCAAAAGTGGAAAAACAACGTCTGAATGCAGATATAACATCAGAAGGCATTCGTTCTGATCATTAAAATGACCTCCATCCATTTTGAAAATGTATCAAACATAATAAAAAATGATTTTCATTGAAAATAAATCTACGTACAATCTTTCAAATGGGAACGAGGTTTGTGCCCAACTAGAAAGACCAATAGGACCACTTTTCTTTTCTAGCTGCTGACAAACCAAACAACTTCGTACAAGACTTTCAATGCATAGACACACCATATAAAGACCGGAATCTTTCGTACGTTTTACCCTCCAACACCCATTTGTTTACATTGTTGTATTTGTAATTTTGACATTACGTCCATTTTGAACAACAATTCGATGCGGTGTATTTACTTGTTTTGACAGACGTTTTTTTTTTTATTAAATTGCTGTGGTGAACATAAAAGTATCAGCTGTTCGGGAAAATGAATTTCCGTCAAAATAAGAAATAAAATAAGAAAATACATTTTTAGAGAAAAATAAATGCGCAATTACACTTTTTTTTCTCAAAAAAATTCTTTGTATGATTCCCGATCGATCAGTACATAATTTTCATTTCTAATCAAAGGGAATCACCGTCAAATATCGATTCAAATTTTTAAATTTGCAAGTAGACACAATATGGTATCCTCATTTGAACCAATTTCCGCACCAAATTGGAACTCACTTGGAAGTGTTCTTATAAGTTTTTTTGATTGTAACTAAAAAGTGTGAATGCAACTTTCTTACTCACACTTCAAGGATTCCAGGAAGGTATAAACCATTCCTGTAGGTACATTATTGTACCAAGGACACGACCGAATGAGTTCGAATGTTTGCATTTTTAAACATTTTTGATATGAAAATACAAATATCGGAACTGACTTCGACGTGTTCTTATAAGTTTTTTTGATTTTAACTAAAAAGTGTGAATGCAACTTTCTTACTCATACTATAAGGATTCCAGGAAGGTATAAACCATTCCTGTAGGTACATTATTGTACCAAGGACACGACCGAATGTTGCATTCACACTTTTTAGTTACAATCAAAAAAAACTTATAACAACACGTCCAAATAAGTTCCAATGTTTGTATATTCCTATAAAAATTATTATAAATTCTCTCTGTACCATTTGTGCGTAAGCCAAGCGTTTTCAGTCTGTAAATGATACAAAAAAAGTTAAAAAGAGAAACTCAAGCGATGATTTCCCTGCAACTTTACCTGATTGGCAATTACCCAAATGACGATGTAAGCCCAAGTGCTACTGCCTGGAATTACCCCAGAGATAGCATAGCAACTTCAAAGAACATAATAAGGCGACGAAATGAACTCAAAGAATCCACCTTCACCTTGTGGCATGAAGTGTTTGTCGGTGATTGTTTTGCCAGCGGCATCCTTACGCAGATTGTCTAAAATCATGTTGGACTTCTATTGCTGTGACCAGCTGAAATGGAAGCTGAAGCAGCAAATGTACTGCATGAAGGTGATTTTCGGGATTGAGAATGACGATGGTGTTGTTCCTGAAACGATAAAATATCTTTTACCCAATTGAACTTGCGACAAAGTGTTGTGAATCACAAACCCCTTACGAATCCCTCGGTATTGGCCAATACCGCTGTTATGCATCCAAAATAGTAAAAGTATCCAACGATGTAGTGTGACAAATTGATTTTACTCTTGGGCGAGAAGATTTGTATGAAATTTGTTTTCCTAAAAATGCAAATGCAAAATGCTATTTGAGATTTAAGAAATCTGAATTTTTGTTGACGTTTTCAAACTCACCTCAAAGAAATAAACACTTATGTTATGTGTGATGTTGAGGTGTTGTCACACTTTTATAATTTGTTTTATTTGAAAAACTTAACTTTTTGTTAATTGTTAAAACTTGGTCACTGTTTTGTAATTATCAAAATACTTTTAGGAAATAGTAATCGTTTTTAAATTCGAGAAAAAAAAATTATTATAACATTCAAAAAAGATAATTTTTGGAATGTATAATTTTACCTGAATCACAAGTCTTTGTATTACATTTAAATTTAAAAAAAAATACAACAAGGTTTTACATTTTTGCTTTACATAATATGTACAACAAATGCCTTGTTCAGGCAATTATAGCTTTTTATTGAATTGAAAACTGTATTATACGTAGTACACACTTTTGAATATAAGGCGTATTTTATTGGTAAATTATTAGCTAGTAATAAGCTAGAAAGTAAGTGCAGTAATGGAAAGTGTGAATAAAACATATGTATGTTCACTATTATATGCACTTTTATTTTAAATCTTCAAGTTGGTATCTGTGCAATCATACTTATGTCAAGATCAGCTGTTGAAAATACGTACTCAAGGGATGTGTTGAAAAACTATTATTGTTTTTATGTAAAGTTGAATAAGAGTTCAAGTTAATGTGTACATGCAGGTCCAGTCAGAATAGAGCTGAGTATGAATTGAAAGATTGAAATGACATAAGAGTGTCTGTCCACATTTAATTTTTAATGTTAGGTGCAAGCAGTGAGACAGGTAGATTATGTGAGTGAAAAAGAGAGAGATGGGTAGATTACAGCCCAAATGCAAACAATATTCTTGGATTCAACATAAAAGATTTTGTATTGTATGAGTGAAAGATAGATAGATTTCAAGGGTATGCGATTGGGATGTGCAGATTGATTTTCTCTTCATCGTATGTACACAACGAACATAATAAAACCCAGCATTAAAAATCCAATGTAGACAGGCACTAAAAGCCAAAAGAAGGGTGTGAGGCGAGATTTTGTCCTTCCCCGTAAGCCCGTCTTGCCAACAAGCTCCCAGTTGCTGGCAACTCAGTTTTCCTGGGTGAAAGGGGACAAATCAACGCGAAACATTGAGCGCCACAATTAAACTTTCTCTTCTCAAAATAAACTTACACTGCGATAACTGACGCGAAGCGAATCCGGGCGAATCGTTCACAATGATAACAAAAATGACAAATAAACAATGCCGCGTCGGCGAATGTACCACTTTCGCGTTGGTTTGGGAGAGCCTTTAAACCCGACTAATGACGAAAGTTTTGTTTTCGCATCAAATGTTTCGCTTTGGTTTTGGGCGAGTCCTAACACACATCACACGTCAATGAATTTAGAGCTAGCACTGTGATTATTGATGATTTTTGGGTGATGTCAAGTAGTCAACGCATTGAATATTTACGTTGACAGTCTAATCGTAGATTAATATTTCAAACCAATTTATTTTTATTCTAGTGAAAACAGAGCACAAGAAAAATACGAACGCATCCCCAAAAAATAAAATCCTGCCAACCTTTAAGTAAAAAATATTTCTGGAACTGGATGAAGTGTCATTCTATTCCAACATTCCAAAACTTTATCTGAACTATTTATATGCACTATTTTTGCTGCCTTATTTATCCGCACTATTTCTTTGTTGTTGTTTAGTGTGTAAGATTTTGCTGCGCTGCGTATAAATTTACCAATAAAAAACGGCTATAGTGAAGTTAAAAATTAACAATTTCTTGCCACTTTCAATCACAAAGTCTTCTAGCCAAAGTTTCTTTTGTATTTAAATAAGCTGGATTTAAGAAAAAATAATTTATTCCGGGTATACCTTAATCCATATTCGATTATTACTATCAAAATAAGACTACGTAAATACTCAAGCAAAGAAAAAATAATTTAATTAAAATATTTTTTTTTTGGAATTTTTCTCAAGAACAAGACATAAAATCATCTAGTTTTCAATGTTTGATCAAAAACAAATATAAGCAATGCATTCTAAAAACAAAAGTCAATAGGTAATCTTAAAGTTTTAAAAATTACACTTTAAACCTTTTTTTTTTGCCCAAATTTTGAGTTTAAAACAATTTTTTTCAAAAAACTATGCAAATTAACACACGTCTGTTCCATTAGTAATTAGAAAATATGAACCAAAATATAATAATAAGCAATAAGTACGATCTTCTGGATCATAAAGTATGATATTAAATATTATGTTACATTTCAATACAATCACGTAGGAACATGTTGTTTTCCTAATAAGTGATTCATGTATAAGAAACCATAAGATCTTTGTTTAACCATATTTGATGACAGTTTACAGCAAAAAAGTTTTTCGAGGATTAATAAATATTTATTAAAAATATAATATCTCAACGAACTATTCTAATTTACATAGTTTTGACTTGATTTAAAAACAAGCTAATAGACAAAATTGTTGTCTTTAAAAAAATGTATAAAACTTAGTTGTAAGTATTACCATTATTTTTTCCATTTAACGTACATATTTTTTAAATTGCCCCTAACACCTAAAAATAGAGAATAGACCCCGCTCCCATAGTAAAAAATGATTGTTTTTAATGTCGATTTCCATTGAACCACATGAAGTAGACGGCCCGTCGTCGCTACTAAAAATCAATATTTTTTGGTTCCAATGGAAAGAAAAAACGTAGCAATATCTTTTTGTAAGTGTATTAGTGTAGCAGATGTCAGAAGCATAATAAAATATTTACAAAATTTTTAATTTAATTTCTTTCATTCCTGGATAAAAATGCATTAGCTTGAACAATAGTCGAAGTCGTCCAATTGATAATTGTCAGGATATCTTCGTCCTCGGACAAAGACGAATCTAGGAGCAAATCCAGCATTCTGTAGTCCATGCCCTGAAAATGAAATAATTATGCTTCAACCATCTCAAGTATTCAATATTACATTTATAATTACCTGATCCTGGAAGCACAACAGTAATATTGCTAAGAAATTAATCAAATTTTGTATTGTTTTCACAGAAAATTAATTATTTATAATTACAACAGAACCAAGCCGAATTCTCTTCAATTATTTTTTCCACAAACAATAATTTCATTTGACGTTTGCAAAATTGTCAAGTTTTTAGTATGTATTAAAATGAGTGTGAAAATCTGTGTAGATTCGTCTCAAAAGACGAATTAAAAACGAATCAATTCGTCGGGAAAAAACATCAATACTTTTCCCATTGGAAAACGTTTAAGAAAAAAATATTGCCGGCTCGTCGACGGCACATCAATGTTTTGGTTCAATGGAAAACCACATAACTGTTCTATACAAATCCGTCATTAAACTTTGTCGCCTGAGTTATCGTACTCTTCCCAAAAAATGCAATACCTAATGTCGATGTAGCCACTAGGTGCCTCCCCTAAAGAATTTCTTATCACTATACCGAATTTTCATGGTGAATTGATGTTAGAGGGTGGTGAATTGATGTTAGCCGTGGTGAATTGATGTTAGAATTAGAAATAAGGGTGCGTGAGAAGCAGCGTTGCCAAAATGTGCCCGATCGGGAATTTGTACAAGTTTGATAACTAATACCGTAAACAAAAAGACCTGAAATACAATAAGTTTATTTAGAAAAGACAAACTGTTATTATTTTCTTAAACAAATTTTTTCCACGGTAGTGGGATAGTGGCCCGCACATTTTGGAAATGGCCCTCAAAATTGCCCTTACAATTTTTGTCTTCGCGGCAACGCTGGTGAGAATTGACGTTTCAGCTTGTAGGCAAAACCAGAATGACAGATTGGTTTCCGGTCTTTATATGGTGTGTCTATGTTTCAATGTCTCGGTCTATGTTCAACCACCATACACTACCTCTCGCTATACTTTTCATTCTCACCTATACCGATGTGTCCTTCATGTAAACAAGTAAGTATTTTTTCTTTAAAACAAACAACCAGTTGTCAGTGAACCTTTGTTGGGGAAGGTTGCCCCTGTGTTGTGCGTCTCCGTTCTGTCTGTGCTCGTTTGTTTTTATTTTTGTATTGTTTTTAAATCGGGTCGTGGAGCAGTCTATTTTGTACCGTCAACTAAACTATAATATACATATACACAAAAAGTTAAAAAAAAATAAAACAAACAAAAAAAACAATAATTTGTCACAACAATTAGTCACACATTAATTAATAAATGGTTCCAAAAAAAAAACAACAACAAAAAACAATAACAACAGTGCACCCCCAAATAAAAAAACACAATAAAGAAATCACGCCACTCAAGAACAACAAAAAAACACCAATAACAAACAAAAATGATAAGCCACTCAGCACAGTACATCACAGTGAGTACCATCCCATCTTTACTTTCCCCTTCTTCTTCCACAGTTTCACAGCCTAGTTTATGTATCAATTGCAATTGGAATTGGTGCTTATGCTAATCTGTGTTTCAGCACATTATTTGAACTGAATTTACTGTTTTGCATCACAGGGTCGGATCGGTTCTCGTCGCTGCTAAGGCATAACACTAGCAGTGAAGGGTATTGATAATTATTCTGTGTTTCAATTCAGTGAATTTAATTTGTCGTCTCTATCTGTATTGGTTTTAGAAATTTTTTTATTTGCAATGACTGGACAATTCAGAGTAGATTGTTGTAATATTCGTGGGCTAAGGGCAAATTTTTTATTGGCATACCGCCATACTGTTTCATACAGGCCAGCTAAGTGAAACCCAATTAGGTGAGGATTCCGATCCTGCTGAATTTTTTATTCATGGGTATAGCTTAGTGTCTTTATTCTTTTCCCACCATGGTCTCGCCATATACATTAGGAATGATGTTGCTTATCAGCTCTTACCACAATATGGTCTTTGCACCAATTCCTTTTTTAGTTATATGTGGTTTAAATTCTCCGTAAATAAGCAAATCATTCACTACTGCTTTCTTTATCGAAGCCCAAATTTAGACAGAGTATCAACTTCTCGTGAATTTGATGCTTTGTCTGACTCCATCCAAAGAATTGTTTCGTCCTATCCTCGCACTGAAATCGTTGTTACGGGCGATTTCAATGTACACAATTCTTCATGGCTTCAACATTCAAGCCAGACAACACCCGATGGAGTGTGTGCAGAAATCTTCGCTGAGTTGAACCACCTAACTCAGCTGGTCAACGAGCCTACCCGAATATCGGACGTTGAAGGTCGAGCAGAAAACACTCTTGACTTGTTTCTTACCTCTGACCCTGATAAGTACACTGTTAGTGTTCTATCTCCTCTAGGCACATCTGACCATTGTGTCATATCAGCTAATTTCTCGTGTAAAAACTCTCCAGTTAAAGAAAGAGCTCCTACGAGAACCGTTTGGCAATACGAGAAAGCCAACTGGGACGGTCTCAATAATTACTTTAGGATCTTTAACTGGTCACTATGCTTCCTCGATAGTGAAGTTGACGCCAGCGCTGATATGATCACAAGTTTAATTCTCCTGGGAATGAGAACTTTAATTCCGAATAGGGTTAAAAGTATCAGACCTAAGGAAAACGCATGGTTTGATGCGAGCTGTAAAGAGGTTATTAGGGCCAAAGAGGTAAGTTTCCGTTGCTATAAAGCCAACCGTACTGAGGAACACCGGAAAAAGTTCAAACAAGCCAGGAAGGCCTGCAACGCCCATATTCGACGGATAAAATTTGTACATGACCAAAAATTACGGCAAAAAATACTGCAATGTCCCAAAGGCAGTAAAAATTTTTATTCATTTGTAAAAAACATGAGGAATTCTTCCTCTTCCTCGGTTTCTACGCTCGTTGTCAATGACACTCCATTTGTAAGCTCTTTAGAGAAAGCTAATCTCTTTGCTAGGCAGTTCGCCGCCAATTCTACGCTGCCAGTGAGTGTTATGACTCCGCCTGTACTTGAGCGAGTTAGTGATTCTATGGGACCAATCTTTTTTCGCACTCGTACTGTATTGTTCTGAAGAGGTGTTCTTCAACGCTGGCAAAACCACTGCGTAGGCTTTTTCATCTGTCCTACTCATCTGGTCTCGTTCCGAGCGGATGGAAAACTGCATTTGTCCAGCCTATTCCCAAAAAAGGCGAATCTTCCTCACCCTCTAATTATCGACCGATTGCACTTACGTCCCTTCTTTCCAAGGTCATGGAAACGCTGGTAAATTATCAGCTTAAGAAATATCTCGAAGACCGAAAGCTTCTTAATGGCCGGCAGTACGGCTTTCGCAGCAATAGGTCCACTGGTGATCTCATGGTTCATCTCACCGAACAGTGGAGCAAATCTTTACATCGCTTTGGAGAAAGTAAGATTATTGCACTTGATATTTCAAAAGCATTTGATAGGGTTTGGCATCAGGCTATCTTATCGAAAATGCGTGCTTTCGGTTTTCACGAATCCCTGCTTCATTGGATTAGTAACTACCTTTCGGATCGTTCAATACAAGTCGTATTGGATGGATTCAAGTCTGAAAACCACAAAATAAATGCTGGTGTGCCCCAGGGCTCTGTTCTATCTCCAACACTCTTTCTCATTTTTATTAATGATCTCCTGTCTGCAACATCTAATCCAATACATTGTTTCGCTGACGATAGTACTCTTAGCTTTTCACATTCGTTTTCAGACTCACATCCCTCTTCTTCGGATGTGGAACTGCAACGACAAAATATGATAAGCTCATTAAATTCCGACCTAAACAGCATTGTTCAATGGGGATTAAAAAACCGCGTGGAATTTAATGCTTCGAAAACGCAATGCTGTCTTGTATCGTTAAAGCGAGATATACCCCCGTTGCCATTATCCATGGATGGCACTTGCATCAATGAGACAGAACACCTCGATATTCTCGGTATGTGTGTCACCAACCACCTCTTGTGGAATGATCACATACGCGATGTCGCCAAAAATGCCGCAAGGTGTTTGGGTTTCCTTAGGCGATGCAAGAAATATTTCACCCCTTCTGATCTGGCTGTTATCTACAAGACTTACATACGTCCAAAGCTTGAGTATAACTCCCATCTCTGGGCTGGTGCTCCTGCAACTTACTTAAGCCTCTTGGATAGTATTGAACGTAGAGCATTTAAATTGATAGATGGTAATATCATCATAAGTTCATTTGTTTCGCTTGAACATCGTCGTAAGGTCTCTTGTCTGACCCTTTTTTACCGTTATTTTAACGGCTTATGCTCTAGTGAAATAGCCAGTTGCATTCCTCCCCTTAAACAGTTCAACCGTAATACTCGCGCTTCTAGGAATGCTCATCAGTATACCCTCGAGCCCAACTTCGGCCGTACTGTCAAATACAGAGATTCGTTCTTTAGCCGTACTACGCGAATGTGGAATGCCTTACCACACTCTGTCTTTCCTAGTCATTGCAATATTCAGGAATTCAAAACCAATGTGCACCGACATCTCCTTTTAAACCCTCTCTCCTCTTCCTAGTGCTCACACTGTGCATCTGCATAATAAGGGAAGTAATATCCCCTTGAGTGTTTGCTTATTATAAAAAAAAAAAAAAAAGGAACTACTATCCTACTACGCATCAATAAACACCCATCAGAATAACATAGGGAAACTCTTTTATTATAAAATTTTTGAAAAATGTTATTATTGAAAGAACTTGGCCAACCTTCTTTAATATATTCAATAATTTTGGATAAGTATTTGTCTTTTAACGTTTCTCGAGCAACATCTTCTCTTTTAATGGGAAGTTCTCCAGCGATGTTGAAGAAATTAATAAGATTACTGGAAATGTTTGTTTGCTCTTGTAATGGCAGCCTTGAAAGAGCATCGGCATTACCCATTTTTGAACCTTTCCTGTATGATATTTTATAATCATATTGCGATAGGGTCAACGCCCAGCGTTGCAACCTTGCTGCTGTAATCGCATTAGTACTTTTAGTACCGAAAATGACCTCAAGAGGCTTATGGTCACAAAAAATTTGAAATTGCCTTCCGTACAAATATTTATGGAAGCGTTTAACTGCAAATATAACCGCGAGAGCTTCTCGCTCAATCTGCGCGTAACCTTTCTCAGCCTTCGTAAGCGAGCTAGATATAAACATAATCGGACGCTCTTCACCGTCATCTTCAATATGGAACAAAACTTTCCCAACTCCATACGAACTCGCATCATAAACTAAACCTAATTCCTTATCCGGATTGTAATACGTGAGTAAACTACTTCCTAGAAGCCACTGTTTACTTTCTTGAAAAGTTTTTTCACATTTATCGTCCCATTCAAAATTTGTTTCCTTTCTCAGGAGATTATAAAGGGGTGACAAACGCGCAGATAAATTTGGAATAAACTTATTATAGAAATTTAGGAGACCGATGTAAGCCCTTAGAGACGTTAAGTCTTTAGGCGCAGGTGCATTTAAAATAGCATCCATCTTTTCCTGCTTTGGACTTATACCTTGCGAATTTATTTTGTGACCAAGATACTCCACCGACGACTGAAAAAATTTGCATTTTTCAAGTTTAACCTTCACATTATAGGTCTGGAATCTCTCTAAGACCATGAAAAGTTTCACTCTACAATTTTCTTTACTATTCCCTTAACTTTAGTTACTTACTTAAGGTGGCGCTACAGTCCGGGCGGACCTGGGACTATTTACTTTACTATTCCCACCTATAATAATGTCATCAATGTAACATTTCACATTCTTCAAACCGTGGAGAATGCTATCTGCTGTGGCTTGAAAAGTGGCTGGTGCTGATTTGACACCAAAAGGTAATCGCGTGTAACGAAGAAGTCCCCTATCTGTAATAACCTTCATAAATTTTTGTGAATTCTTAGACAAAGCTAATTGTTGGAAAGCACCTGCTAAATCCAAAATGCAAAAACATTCACAATCATAAAAACTTGACAGAATTTCATCCATTCTTGGGAATGAATGATGATCTGTTTTGACATATTTATTGACAGTGGCTTTACAGCCAATACAGATCCTTATCGATCCATCTTTTTTTTCAACCGGGACAATTGGGGAAGCCCATTCACTGAACTTCACCGGGACTAAAATCTTTTTTTCAATGAGTCTATCTAATTCGCCGTTTACCTTATCACAAAGTCCATAAGGGACAGTATAAGCCTTATGAAAGATTGGAGTTGCATTCTTCTCAACGATAATCTATGCCACGTGATTCTTTATAATTGAATCGAAATTATTATCGAAAACAGTTGGAAACTGTTCAATCAGCTCATTTTCAACACTAGTCATGCAAACACTCTTTAAACTAAAATAATCTCTCCAGTTAGAAAAAAATTACATTTAACCAGTTTCTGCCACACAACGGAACAAATTCAGTTTTTGATCGAATAACAAATAAATCAAGATAATATTCACTATTACCATATAAAACGCATGCATTAAAAAATCCTAAAACCGAAACAGATTCACCTGTAACCACATTTAGATTCTTCGAAAATGGTTTAAGTTCACTAGAATTTTTAAAATATTTATCAAAAGTAAAATGAGAGATAATAGAAAAGCATGCACCTGAATCTATCTCCATATCTACAATGAGTCCATTTATTTTAAGTTTAATCAACAAAGAATCGCTTATATGTTTTCCGTTATTAAAATGTACATTACCTAATGTAAGATGAGACAGATTATTACTAATACTATTGCTAATATCTACATTATTTAAATTGTTGTGTCTCTTAAATGTTGAACTTTTTCCTCTCTTATTTTTAGAATCTCTTCCATCGCAATAACTAGCATAGTGGCCCCATTTCTGGCACCTGTAACACTGGATGTCTTTAAACCTAGTTGCTTGCTTGCTTTTTTTTCTATAACTGGATCTATTTCTCAAATTTCTATTTCGACTAACTGATCTTCCTCGCCTGTTTCCATTGTAATCTGACCGCTCCGTTATTTTCCCAACCAAATTATCTTTGGCTGTACCACCAACACCGCTGCCCCCACCATTATTTGTCCCCTGTATGGCCTTAACCTCTTTCGCTCCATTGTCAGTGCAGTCTCACATACTTCTAAAAATGACTTTTCCATAGGCAAATTCAAAAGACTACGCTGAATAACCTCGTCTTTTTGCGACCAAATAAATTTGTCACAAAGTGCTTGGTCCAGATATTGACCAAAATCACACCTTTCTGCAAAAAATTTAAGTTCCACCATAAAGTCACTCAATGATTCATCATTTCTTAAAGATCGAGACATAAACTTGTGTCTCAATCAAAATCAAAAGAATCGATCAAAAGATTAACAGACTGTCGCATGTTGACGAGGACCATGAGTACTTCATGAAGAATTACTTCAAGGAGATTGCAGCATTGGTTAAGCAGTATATCAAACATTTTGAAGATGGAATATTAGCCTTTGATAAACAATCAAAGATAGATCAAGTAGATCTGCCTAAGCCATCAACACGAAGCATCGAAGTACTGGAGCCATCAAAAATGACGAGTGCTATTCGAAGACAGAGAGCAATAATGTGCTCTCTTGAAAGATTGCTAGATGGGTTATCCATAAGTATTGATGAGTCATCACAATACCACGAGATCAAGTTTCGGTCTATTGAATCTGTCAACTACACCATATGGGAACTAAGTGATGATCCAATAGTAGAAGGCTACGACCAGACCGACTTCATCAATATGGAACAAAGAGTTCAAGAAGCACTTGTAACATTATCCATGAGAATACAACCGCAAGGCAGTAGCAGTCATGAAGTGGGTCTCATCAAGAACAATTCCCTCCACTTGCCGAAGGTAACCATTCCAAAATTTGATGGCGATTATATGAAATGGCGACAATTCTTCGATTTATTCTCACAAATGGTGGATAAACAATCAATTCCAAATATCCAAAAGATGTGGTATCTTAAAACACATCTTAGCGGAGAAGCTGATAATTTGATTCGTCATTTATCATTGACCGAAGATAATTACAAGACGGCATGGACCAGCCTTCAAGACCGATACAACAACATCAGGGTTCTCACTTCTACCCTGTTGCAAAAGATAGTTGGACAACCTAACCATACACAACCTCATCCATCAGCAGCGGCCATCAAGAATCTTCACAATACCACACAAGAATGTTTGAGGGCTTTATGCAACATAGGTGTGGATACCGCAACTTGGGACCCCATTCTACTACACTTACTGGTGAGCAAGCTTGACCAAGGTACCAAAATTCTTTACGAGCAATCTCTTACGAAGCCAAAGGAACTGCAGTCCATTAAAGAATTTTTGTCATTTCTGGAAAACCAATTTCAATCGCTGGAATCAGTTGGACAGAAAAAGAAGGATCCAACTCCTCGAGCTTGTGCATCTGTAACATCAAACCGAAAGGGAACCTGCATTGTGTGTAAATCTGGAACACATCCTATATTTGCCTGCAAACAGTTAATGCAACTACAGACATCAGAACGGATTCAACTAGCACAAAAACAAAAAATTTGCCTCAATTGCCTAAAGATTGGCCATGGGGTTAAAAATTGTATTTCGAGAGGATGTTTAAAATGCAATCTAAAGCACAACACGCTCTTACATCTTGAAGGCCCTAACAAGGGATCTGTCTCTAATAAGCATACAACTGACATTGAAGGAGACAATAATCCAAAACCCCAAACAAATATAAGGTCATCAGTTACATTATCAGCATCCAAAGATCCAAACAGGCATCATTACATATTCCTCAGCACAGCTATTGTAGAGCTGATTACAAACAATGGACAGAGATTCGAGTGCAGAGCAGTATTGGATTCCGGTTCGCAAGTGAATCTAATAACAGAACGCCTTGTAAAAAAACTAGGTCTTCATTCAAAACAAAAATCAATGAGCATTCAAGGCATTGGCAATGGAAAGAGACAATCCCATCAACGTGTAAACGTCAAAATGCAATCAAGAACAAGTGGTTTTAATACCCAATTAGAAGCATTTGTTCTTCCACACATCATATCTCCACAACCATCTCAACATTTCAACATTTCGTCATGGGCAATTCCAAAGAATGTGCCACTGGCCGATCCATTTTTCAATCGTCCAGACAAAATAGATATTCTTCTTGGTGCAGAATTCCATCATCAATTACTTTCCATCGGGCAGATACGTTTAGCAGATGATCTACCTACACTACAAAATATAGTTTTTGGATGGGTGATAGCAGGAAAGGTAACGGAAGCCGAGTCTAATACAGCAACATGTGGCATCTCTACTTATGATGACAATGACCTCCATCAAATGATTGAACGATTGTGGAGTCTGGAAGAAGTGGAAAAACAAGGTACCAACGTATCAAAAGACGAAGAAATGTGCGAAGCCCATTTTGCACACAATAAAATTCGTGGCAAGCGACCTCAAAAGGCTTATGTGGCGATTTTCTGTTGTTTCGTCACAAAGACAGTACATATAGAACTTGTAAGCGATCTAACTACCGAATCGTTTCTCGGAGCACTGAAACGTTTTATCGGTCGCAGAGGACACTGTCAAAACATATATTGTGATAACGCAACAAATTTTGTTGGAGCAAATAACCAACTGGCTCAATTATATGATACAATCTACTCAGAAGGTGCACGTGAAACCATAACAAAAGAATGCAGTGGTCATGCAATACAATTCAACTTCATTCCGCCCAGGGCACCTCACTTCGGAGGACTGTGGGAAGCAGCAGTCAAATCTGCAAAACATCTCTTAAAAAGGAGTGTTTCTACAGCTTCCTTAACATATGAAGAATTGGAAACTGTTCTTGTTGGAATTGAAGCGATCTTAAACTCAAGGCCATTAACACCACTATCAAGCGATCCTAATGATCTTACTGCCTTAACTCCAGGACACTTCCTCATTGGGGAACCTTTAACTGCCAAAACTGACGTAAATGCAATCCCCATGAAACAGACATTACTATCAAGATGGAATCTTGTGTCCCATCTAAAAAACGAATTCTGGAAAAGATGGTCACAAGAGTATCTTCAAGAACTTCAGTATCGGTACAAGTGGAAGGAATGCTCCTCAAACATAAAGGTAGGAGATATGGTCATAATAAAGGAAGACAACGTTCCTTTACTTCAGTGGCCTCTGGGTAGAATCGTTAAAACATTCCAAGGTAATGATGGCGCAGTAAGAGTTGTAGAAGTAAGAACAGCATCTGGGATTTGGAAGCGCCCAATCCACCGATTAGCTCCATTACCAGTCGAGGAGGAAGTGGACGATACAACTCGTGCGGACGATAAAAACAACACTAAATCATCAGAAAATGAGATACCTACTAAAAGAAGAAAAACATCGACTGCTATGGGTATTACATCATTGTTAACAATTCTCCTAATTATTCCATTAGTAATGAGTGATGAAATCCAGATCAACAAATTTAAACCAAATCTTGGAATACATTTCGAAGAAATTGGAACAGCAAAAATAGCAACAAGTGAATGGAACTTTATAATACATTATAACTTAGATCCATTATTAGAAGAATATACATCATTTGCCAACGGAAAACTGACGTTGAATCACTTGTGCCAACAAATGCAGCAAAGAAGTATATGCATCAACACATTAAATCAGTTTCAACACATGCAGAACGAACTGAAATCGGAAAACACTATTTTACCAATCAAAAGAAATAAAAGAGCAGCAGTTAACTTCATTGGAAACATAGCCAATTCTCTTTTTGGAGTTTTGGACTCTGAATATGCTGACCAAATGACAAGGACAATAGACCAAGTAAAGGAAAATGAAAACCACTTACTTCATCTATTAAGAAACCAAACTTCAGTCATAGATTCAACAATCAACATTGTGAGCCAAAACGAAGAAATCATCAACCATAGGCTTGACCAGATCAATAATCAATTAAGAGAAATAACATCAAGAATACGTGATAATGGGGAAGAAAGTCATCAACTCAAGATATTCCAGATTTTTACATCTCTTTCCTCACAACTCATTATTATGATGATTAATATTCAAAAAATGCAAGCAACATTAATTGATGTGTTAACAGACACACACCATGGTAAAGTAAGTTCACTAGTAATGTCATCACGCCAACTCAAAGACGAAGTTAAAACGACCAAGGCTCATTTACCATCATTTTTAGAGCTACCTGCAGATGAAGAAGATCTACTACAGCTGTTATAACTAATGACAGTTAAAGGAGGAGTAACAGACAGGCGAGCGGTATTTTGGGATCACACTGCCACTATAGATCAAGAATTCTACGAATTGTTCAAGATGACTCCAATCCCAAGTGTTGTAAATAACACAATAATAGCTTTTAATCTTTGTGCTCCAATACTAGCCGTAAACGCACATTGCGACCAATACTTTCCACTACAATCATCAGACATGGAATCTTGCACCAACTTAAGATCAGAACAGTTCTTATGTTATAATCTACAAGCCAGATACAGCCAGGGATCAGAGGTTTGCTCTTGCGAATTGAGTTTATTCAACAACGAAACAAAGCCCACATGTTCCTTTAAGAAGTCAGGTACAAATTCAACTTGGATCCAAATGCAACACAAAAACCAGTGGCTATATTTCACAAGATATCTATCTCGACTTACTGCGATTTGCGGAAGAAGAAACCTACAAATGGACTTAGAGGGTTCCGGAATATTAACACTTCAATCAGGATGTCTATTGAAACAAAATCACATTACCATCGAGGGACATAACGTATACTCCACAAAATTACAGACGTCCTACATCAGCTTCGGCAACATCTCTGAAATATCAATACCAATACATTATGAGTCATTACTTCAGAGTTTTAACAGCACTCAGTACAACATAAAACTCAAAAACCTCACTGACCTACACAACATAATCGCTGAGCAAGGAATTCTCGAATTACCCCATAAGCTCCAAGTGTACACTTACCATAACGCTACAATTGGATATGTAGCTCTGCTATTAACAATCACACTCATCAGCTATCTAATCTGGACACGAAAATCGAGATCATCCGGCATTTCAATGAAACCAATTCCTAAGCCTCGACAAACAAAAGCTGAGTCAGATTTCACTGTCACAGTTACCTAAATAGTTGAACCATCGTTCAACGCGGGGGAGAATGTTAAGTTCAATACAAGCTATACAACACCAATTTCATTGAAGCCAATGAATCAGAAAAGCTGACGGTGCAGTTGATATGACATAATTACGGAATATCAACGTCACTGGGGCAACCGAAATGTATTGCTGACGCCAACCTAGATATTTGCATTTTGTTTTGGCTTTTCTTTTTATCCTAAGTTAAGTACATATTTATGTTGTAATATTGTTCTAGATATTAAAATATTGTTACCTACTTTTGTTTGTAATAATTGTAGCTTTAAGGTATAAAAGACTCGCTATTGGAGTAATAAAAATTATTAAATAACAAAATTCAATACTGGTTGTTTGTGATTCAATTGGATTGTCTTCGTTTGAACAGGTTCAAGTGCTTGGTTCAAAACTTTAAGATTATCAAGTTGATGTGCTTGATAATTCAATCTTCCGACAAACGAGTCTGAACAAATTTCAAAGCACACAGACTACACCATCCCCCAACTGCAATTCGATAGAAATTTCCAGATTTCTATACCTCCCAGATCTTTTTGGGAGGATAGGACATTCCTGGAATATAAGTAAATCCATTTCTATACAGATGTATCAAAAACGAACGAAGGGGTTGGTGGAGGTGTGTACTCTGAAAGACTGAATTTAAGTCTCTCATTCCGCCTTCCCAATCATTGTAGCGTGTTCCAGGCGGAACTTTTGGCGATAAAAGAAGTCTTGTCCTGGCTTAAAGAAAACGTGATATCAACATCCGTATCTTCTCAGATAGTCAGGCCGCTATCAAATCTCTGGATTCTGCCTCTACAAACTCTATAACAGTCCATAACTGTCGATCATCTCTAATGGAGATGGCACAACAGTTTAATGTTCACCTTTGCTAGGTGCCGGGCCATAGAGATATTCCAGGTAACTGTAAGGCAGATGAACTCGCCCGGAACGGTACAGTGCAGCCCATTCTACCACGTTTGGCACGTACTGGCATACCAATCGCTACTTGTAAACTGTTGCTAATGCAAGACGCTGTGAGGAGGGCAGGCACCAGGTGGAACAACATCACCACGTGTCAAGTCACAAAAAACATCTGGCCAACACTGGATTTAAAACGTTCAAGGTGCTTGCTCTCTCTAAGTAGATCGCTTATAAGCTCGATAATAGGTGTCATAACCGGACACTGTCTAATAGGAAAGCACGCCACGAGATTAGGCGTATTCTAAAATGATTTCTGCAGAAGCTGTATGGACGAGGAAGAGGAGGAAACAGTTCTTCATCTTCTCTGCACATGCCCTGCTCTGGCTCGAAAACGCAAGAATTACCTAGGAGAATTCTTCTTTAACGATCTAAACGATCTTAATCATATCGGCATAATCAGCCTCTCACGTTTCGTAAGAAACTCAAATTGGTTCCATTGAGCTTAGGAAGAAACCTCAAGATTCATGTGGTATCACAATGGGCCATTAAACTGGCCTAAGTGTGTCTGTTTCCATCTTGGACAGCCACTATAACCTAACCTAACCTAACCTAGGCGTTCAATATATTGCTCAAAATCATCTTCAAGCAAAAAAGGCTCTATATGGCCAATAAAAGATGTTTGGGCACTGTTTCCCGTCACTTGATCTGCTTTTTTATCAGCTGCACTTGTCATTTTTTTTTTTAAGTTTTACAGTTTAAGGGGAATTTAATTTAAAAAAAAAGTTCACGAGAATTTAAATTTTAAACTTTCTCTCAATTTTTTTTTCAATTTTTTTCCTCGTCGCCAGTAAAGTGTTTATATATATAATATTATGTACAATCAAAAGAGAACACGGAGTCAAATAAGTTTTTAGGTCTTTAATGGTTCGCTTCTTCTTATAGACTACCTTAATCTAATACATCATTCTTATATCTACTTAAAACTATGATAGTATACCTGCTACACATATATATATATTTATATTAAATACATATGCAACACGTTTATGAGGGGAGGGTCGATGAGTGGGACTTTGTATTTCCTTGTGATGAGGACAAGGTCGGTTTTTTTGTGGGATAACGCCTAGTCCACACCGATTTGCCCATTTGGTGAGCTTATTTAAAGCGTTTTGTAAGAGTTCTTTTTGTATATTGGGATGTTTACCCGTTACTGCAATAGCAACATCGTCCGCATAAGCAAACACTCTGTATCCCTCTCTTTCTAGAGTAATTAGTAATTCATTTATTACTAAGTTCCAGAGGGGAGGGGATAGGACACCACCTTGTGGCGTACCTCTGCTGACACCCCTTTGTGCAGTAAAATCGCCCAGTTTTGAATTGATAATCCTGCTTATCAGCATCTGATTAATCAATTCGCTGATCGACTTATCTACCTTCAGAAATGTCAACACACGTGCAATTGCAGATGTGTCAACATTGTTAAATGCACCTTCTATATCTAAGAATGCAACTAAGGTGTACTCTTTATGATGGAGGGAATATTCGATTGTACGTACTATACTGTGTAGAGCCGTTTCACCTGATTTCCCTTTGTTGTAGGCGTGTTGAGCCTTTGAAAGGAGGGACTTATCAATACTTGCCCTTAAGTGGATATCGATCAAACGTTCAAAAGTTTTGAGAAGGAATGATGATAAGCTGATAGGTCTTAGGTCTTTAGGGTTAACGTGGCTTGATTTTTCAGCTTTTGGAATAAAAACGACTTTAACTTGTCTCCAAGACATCGGGATGTAAGCCAATTTAAGGCATCCCTTGAAGATGTTTCCTAGGATGGGTATTAGAAAACTTGCTTTTTCTTGCAGTTCAGCTAGAATTATACCATCCGGACCTGCAGATTTATATGGCTTAAAGCTGTTAATAGCCCATTTGAGTTTTTCCCTAGTGACTAGACCTTTTGGGGGATATAATTTATTGTCACAACTATTTGGTACAATGTTATTAATAATATTAGAGCTACCAGGAAAGTGAACGTCTAGTAGCAAGTTGAGCGATTCTTCGCTTGAATTGGTCCAGAGGCCGGAGGCGTTTTTCAAGTTGCTTGGCATGATTGGATTTTTATAAAGGATTTTGCGCAACCTGCATGCTTCAGAGCAATCTTCCACGTTGCTGCAGAAGTTTCTCCAGGACGATCGTTTGGCTTTCCTCAGTTCTTTTTTATATATCTTCAGTGATTCTTTATATGAATCCCAGTCAGACATGTCTCTAGAAGCTTTCGCTCTGTTAGAGTTTTCTGCATTCTTTTCTAAGTGGATCTAGCCCTGAGTTCCACCAGTGTGGTTTCTCTTTACCTCTTACTTGTACAAGAGGACATGCAGTATCTAGAGCTTTGTTTAGGGCTATTGTTAGATTATTGACTTTGTCGTCAAGATCTTCAGTGTTGGAGGGGGTATTAAAGAGTTCAGGTTTTACTAAACTATTTAACGTTCTCTTGTATTTTGGCCAATTTGTTCTTTTTAGATTTCGAAAGATCGGTTGGCAGGGTGGTTCATTTATAAAGTCAAACTGGATGTATCTATGATCAGAAAAGGAGTGATCTTTAGATACCTTCCAGTTCAAAATATTATTATTAATGAAGTCTCAAGAGTTATATCTAAAACTTCTTGTCAATTTTTAGTAATAAAGGTTGGCTCTTTACCAGCGTAACTTATGAGTAGGTTAGTGTTTAGAAGCCTCGGCCCCATCTTTTTTGTAGACCCTCATCGGTATTTCATCAAACCCAAACCTAATCACACCTTTTGATTGCGCCAGAGGAGAAAGGGACTCTGCATTGATGATTACAATTGCACCCTTGTAGGGTCCCTTTGGATCCTCCAATTTCGCAACCTTCCAGTTGTGAGTAGGAAGGGTTGGATTGGAGAGCCGGATTACCTTCAATACGTGGTCTGCTTCCTTAAATATGGCCGGAACCGTGATGCTAGCCCTTGGTCTGCAAGGAATGTCTTCCTTTGCGACAACCTCCAGCTTAGCACCAGGTCAGACCTCCCCAAGTCAGCTAACCGCCAGCGTCAGTAGATCGCACGACCTCCGATCATCACAGACCATCAACTTGATGTGTTCTTTAGTTTAGTTTAGTTTATTTTCATCAAACAGAGTACAACTCTTACAGACTACTTTTAAAAGTTAATATAAAAATTAATTTAAATATAAGTATATGTACAAAAATAGTAATAAATAATAATGGTAGCAATAGATAAACTTTAATTACAAAACAGAATGCGATAACAAAGCAAACATAACATTTTTTTTTAAAACATCTCTTGAAATATTAGAAAAAATATCTATAAACTCAACAACAGAATTCGTTTCTCTTATACAACGTGCAAACGGTTCGTTTCTACTATAATTTCTTCTATGAAAAGTCTCTCGCAAATGAAAATTAGAGCGGAGAGTCCTTGATGGAAAGTAAAAATGTATTCGTTCTAACAAAAAAGAACATTTGATACGATTTCTTATTAAATCTTTTACAAACATTATTGAAAAATATTTTCTCCTTACTTCAAGCGTTTGAATGTCAATAAGCAGGCATCTAGATGGATAAGATGGTACTTCTATATTCCAATTTAATTTATAGAAAGCATACCTAGTAAAACTTTTTTCTATTTTTTCTATTCTAGAAGAATAAGTAATATAGTAGGGGTTCCAAACTATACTGCAATATTCCAGTACCGATCTAACTAGTGCAATATATAATGATTTAAGGGTGTAGGGATCGGAAAAATCCCTAGAGTTTCTTCTAATAAACCCTAGCATCCCATTAGCTTTACTGACTATGTAATCAATATGCTTATTAAACGAAAGCTTTTCATCCAATATAACTCCCAAATCCTTTTTTGCCGTAACCCTATCCAAACTCGTATTGTTGATAGTATAATCAAATATGATAGGTGTTTTTTTTCTATGGCATGTAAGGCTCTGACATTTGGCAACATTCAGGAACAACTTGTTAGATTCACACCATTCAGCCAGTTTTTTGATATTTTCTTGTAGATACAGACAGTCTGTAGAAGATTTTATGAGCCGAAAAATCTTGACATCATCAGCATACATAAGATACTTCGAGTATTTAAAATTTACCGGAATGTCATTTATAAAAAGAATAAATAACAAAGGGCCTATATGACTTCCTTGCGGAACACCTGAAGTTACATCAATACTTTTGGATTTAAACTTTCCCAATTTTACAAATTGAACCCGATTATTTAAATAGGAAGAAATCCATTTTATGAAATTTGAATGGAAACCTAGTTTTGAAAGCTTAAAAATTAGTATACTATGATTAACTCTATCAAAAGCTTTTGCAAAATCTGTAAAGATAATATCAGTCTGAAAACTATTTTCAAACCAGGGAGGTACAGATTCGCACAGCAATGAAAGGTTTGTAGCAGTAGATCTACCAGAAACAAAACCATGTTGGTATTCGGATATTAAATCCTTAACAAAAAATATAATTTTTTACAGACAAGCATTTCGAAAATTTTTGGGATCACTGATAATTTGCAGATTGGCCTATAATTGGTCATATTTTGCTTCGAGCCAGACTTAAATATTGGAGTTATATAAGAGATCTTCCAACAGTCCAAAAACTGGCCACTTTTTAAAGACTGGTTGAAAATCAAGCTGAGCGGTAATGCCAAAGAAACAGCGCAGTTTTTTAGTGCAACTGGGGCTATGTTATCTGGCCCAGCACTTTTATTTACATCAAGACTAGCTAGAGCTTCAAAAACATCAGAAACAGTTAAGTCTATACTTCCAATATCAATAGCATAAGATGGCGAAAAATCAGGGGGTTCACAAGGAGAAGAAGGCAAATAAACAGATTTAAAATAATCGGCAAATAAATCGCATATAACGTTCATATCACTAGATACACAATTGGAGTACTTCATACAGTTTGGAATCCCTAATGACTTTCTTTTAATATTTATAAATTTCCAGAAGTGTTTTGAATCTTTTCTAATTTTTGACTCAGCAGAGAGAATAAAATTATTAAAAAGAAAGCTATTGAGACAGTCATATTCAAGGTGGCACTGAATGTATTTCTGCTTAAGGGCCAGATTATCGTTTGCTGTTTTATAAGCTTTATATGCTTTATTTTTTCTATTTTTCAGATTAGATAATCTTCTGTTAAACCAGGGTGGGTTTGAATTGGGTTTAACTATTTTTTTAGGAATATACATATCAAAAGTTTCATGTAGGTACATTGCAAATTTTTCAAACGCATGATCAAGGCTTAAATTAATTATGGTATTATCCCAAGGAATTGACAATAGATAGTTATTGATTTCAACAAAGTTTGCACGTTTATAATCAAAATAAAATTCTGGTACATCAATTTTATCTTTTATATAAGTTAAAAACTTACACTCTACAGTAAGGCATATATGGTGAATTGAGTTGTTTATAGCAGGAAAATCAGTCTTATCGATATAAGCTTCGAACTCTTTATCCACAAAAATTAAGTCTAATATACGATTTAGATTATTATGAAAGTTATTAACTTGAATTAAGTTAAATTGACTATAAAAATCTATCACTGACAATTCTATTTCAGTATGAACATTAAATGGCACTAAACAATTATCATCCAAATCTGGTTCCCAGCTTATATCACCAAGATTGAAATCTCTTAAAACCATAACATGATCATTTTGACTTAAGTTATTAAGGACTGATTGACAGTTAAACATATGCAAATTATATAACTCCAATGAACTTCCTGGTCGAATATAACTTACGCTCACAAATAAGTATAAGTTTCTATTTAAATTAATTTTAACTATCAACTGATCAACATCGAGATCTGATGGATTGTTATCGGAAATTAGTTCAACTTGACTACAAACAAAATTCTTTCTTACTGCAATAATAACACCTCCTCCTCTGTCAAAACCAGTTGTAAATGAGCATCTATCTTTGCGAAATACTACAAATTGATTACAATTAAATAATTCAGAAGGAAGATGATTCTCGCTCAACCAAGTTTCAGTAAGTACAATTATATGGTAATCTTGAGATGCAAAGTATATATACAGTTGACTCAATTTAGTTCGAATTCCACCCACATTTTGGTAGTAAATACATAGATTCTTAACACCAGTAGCAGGAACGAAATCGAAACCAGCAATTTTATCAACAGAAGGAACAGCATCAGAAATTACAGGTATGTGGCAGACGTCAGCGGTGGCAGGAGCAAGAACAGCAACAACATCTGTATCATCTTCAGCAACAGCAACATCATCAACAACGTCATCAGCATCAACAACAACAACAACATCATCAACTTCATTAGCATAATTATTTGCAATAAGCTATGAATCATTTCTTGGCTTAAAGTCAAATGCACGAATTTTAACTCCATCAGGCCAAAAATCAGAACTAAAAATAGTGTTTACTAGATTTAGTGGGCAACCAATTTTGAAATTTATAAATCTCAGTCCCGACTCGGATTCTCTTCTTTGTTTTGTCAACAATTTGTAGCATTGGAAAAACGAGGGATTTGAATTTGTATTTGCTGCCATATAGGAAGTTATTGAGTCTGGTGTTGTGCTACATTCAAAACTTGATAACTGAAACCATTTTATTTGTTGATTATACACTTTAAGTCCCATATTGTTTTGATTTTTGCCGATTTTTACTGAGGCATACACATTTTTTTTTTCACTATTGTGCATTTCTTCCACATAAGCGGCGGCGGCAGCATTTTGTATATCCACATCATTTTTAGCATATTTGTTTACATCGTCAAATTCATCCACTGATAGAGCTTTGTTATTGTTGGTAGGAAATGCGTCTTCAGCAGAAGCAACATCAACAGCACAACCTACGATGACATCATCAGCGGTGAGGGGGATAACATTACAAACGCTCTCAACAGTTCCCGTAGTTGGTGTGGTCGGAAGAACGGCGAGAGAAAAGTTGTTGTGTTTCTTGTGAGCATCATCTTCCTCATCATTGCAGTTGACCACGGCAGTGAGAAGAAGAGTGAGGCAAAGATAACGATAGTTCACCCGATGCGCTTTCAGAGAGTACCGTAGATTTTGCATTCTTATTAGCTTTTACTTCTTTTGAGTGAGAGGAGGATGGAGACAAATTACTTGGTTTCAGAGAAAGGCGATTTAAAGCGGGAGATGCGCTTAGCAAATTTTGTTTGCCTTTCTGTGAATTTGTCTTTGGTTCAATGGGCTTTTGAATTCTTTGACTTTTTGTTTTATCTCTCACACCTCTGCTCACATCCAAGTTTACTTTATTTTGCAAATTATTTTTTTTCTTTTTGTCTGAGTTCAACAGTTCAAATTGTTTAAGTTCACATATTGAATCTTGAAGAAGAGCGAAATATTTGTCTATTTTGTTTATGCAATCGATCAAGGCAAAGTTCTTACACTTTTCACAATTATAAACAATGTTATCACTTAAAGTTAGCAAATTGAGTTCGTTTTCATTCAACAAAGTACACTTAAAGTGGTAATTGGCCTGGCAAATGCCACAAGACACAGTATCGTTTACGGTCAAATCTGTAAGACACTTTTGACACTTTACACTCATTGTTAAGCTATATGACTATGCATGCGAAGGCAATGAAGAACAAAACTGAACTGATGTGTTCTTTATGCCAACCTCCATCTTTTGTGATGGGTGGTGGTCCCGGATTGTGAGACATGATCTCGACAAAACTGAAGGCCAGCTGTCCTTTGGCCAATGTCCAGTTCTCGGCAGAGATCATGCCATCTACATCACTTCTGTCGATAATCGCGACTACCATTTTGTCCTTCAGAACGTCACTGAAGGACATTTTTGCCTTCCGAGGGTCAAGAGAAGTGCTGGTGTTTAGCACTTTGGGGCGTTTGGGTAGTGAAACACTACCCTCCATAGACCTTTGTCGCTTCGACGTTGAGTCTTGGCTGGTCTTTATATTAGTTTTGGCTAGGAAGCTCTTGGCCCTTTGTCGCTTCGACGTTGAGTCTTGGCTGGTCTTTATATTAGTTTTGGCTAGGAAGCTCTTGGCCCATTTTATTTTGGCGTCGTGCTGAGAGTTTCCTCCAGCGCCTAGTTATTCACCAAACGTCTGGAGAATCCTCTTAGCATTACGCATGTCCCTGTAGTAGGCCTTGGAGGGTCTGAGCTTACGCCCATCTCCCCCAGGACCTTCTTTAGGATTATTTGCTTTGGTGGTAGAAGGACCTGGCACCACAGCCCTACTACCTCCGACTCGCGGTGTTGAAGAGTTGAGAGGTTTACTCTCTGTGGTAGTAGAGGAGCCGTTCTTCACAACTGCCTCACTATAGGAAGAAGGTAATATTACCAGATTATCCGATATTCCACTGGCGACAACAGGACTGTGAGTGTCCACAGCCATGTCAGCACCAGTGGAAGGGGGATGAGCAGCAGAGGGGTTCGTTGGATGGTTTTTTCACCAGCAACGCGGGGTGGGTAGGAGATGAGAGGGTAACAATTGTCGGCTATTTCTCTTCCTATGTGGGAGAGGAAGTGATCGAGGGGGGGTGAAGGTATGTGAGCGACCTTTGGTTTCAGGACTCATCTGGAGATAAATCTCGAGAATCATTGACCCTACTCAGCCTCTACAACATAGAGGAAATATATTATCTAGAGTCCCGACTTAATGGGTTTGCTCTCTTTTTGCCTACAAACTAAATTGAGAGAATTTTGCCCATTAGCATAAGCATGTGTTAGTTGTCCTGTGCATTTCTTATGGGAAAATCCAGATTCTATGTAGTTGTTACGGGCTTTTAAGAGAGTTACCTCAAATAAAATTTGAGGGTGTTTTAGGCAAGGCGGGTACCAGTCGGGACTCTAGATAATATATTTCCTTTATGCTCTACAACTCGACAAGTTCGACGCTCAGGTAAAGGAACAAGGCCCAAGGAAACCGAACAAATCAGAGAAGGCCCCAAACCCCTAACCATCGAAAAGTATTTGAGGCGAAATACTACCCTTGCTGCAGAACCAATTCCAGTACCCCCAACTCCAAAGGTACGAGCGGGAAAGAGGGTGCAGCTCAAGAAACACCTAATTGAACTGTATCGGTTGGCAAACATACCTGGCCAACCCAGCGACGTGAGGCAAAAATACTTGCGCCAGATCCAGCAAGTGAAGGGAGCAATCTGCTTCAACAAAGCAGCTAAACGGAAGCAAAAGAAAGCCGAAGAGCAAGAGTTCCACAAGCTGTCCCAGTCGATAGTGACAACAGCAAATGAAATCAGCAAGAGCAAAAATTAAATTTGTTTTTATTTTTCCGTTCGCAACTTCAATTTTCAAAATTTAAATTAATTTTTATCTCTCAATTTTCAATTTCTGTAATGGGTTAATCCCAGTCTAAAGTAGAAGAGGTCATCGTTAACAATAACGGGCCTCAAATTAATAAGTCCAATGATAATCATGAATATGGAATAGATGTAGCGTCTATCATAATTGTAATTATTATTATTTTTCTCGCCAAATGTATTAGAGACTTCAGTGGGTTGCCAAATTAATAGGGACAGTCATGGATTTGAAGAAAATTGTATGTTTTCGTAACAAAATTAATGAAAATCTTAAGTGTATATTGATAAATAGTTACTTTTTATTAAGGTTGGTTATTATTGCATCAAAATAAGTTAAATAAATAATAATTTTTAGATTAAAAATTAAAAAAAAAATAGCTCTTAATCGAAAGGAACTAAATAAACTACAAAAAATCAATATTTGGTAACGTTTCCTTTTGCCTCAATAACTGCTTGAATACGTCTCGGCATGCTATCAATGCACTTTTTAGCACATTCTTTAATTGCAGGGCAGTGATGCCAGACCTGTATCAGTTTTTCAATAAGTTTTACTTTTGTTGTAATAACTTCTTTGGCAATTTCCCTTTTAGTGATCTCCCATAGGTTTTCTATGGGGTTCATGTCAGGGGAATTGCCTGGCCATGATAAAACTGGTATGTTTTCGTCATTCAAATATTTTGTCACACTCTTAGCTTTATGGCACGGGGCTGAGTCATGCATGAAAAGATATGGTTCGTTGTTTGGGAACCATTCTCTTAGCTGGGGTATGAGTCGAGTTCGCAGAATGTCCTTATATTGGTCCTGTCTCATGGTTCCCTGCACAATTTGGAGACGTCCAACTCCCCTTGTGCTGATAACTGACCATACCATTACTTTAACAGGATGTTTTACCCTTTCTACGATGCATTCGGGGTGGTACTTCTCATTGGGACGTCGCCGCACGAAACTGCTCTTATCAGCCAAAATTTCAAATGATGACTCATCGGAGAAGCACACCTGTAATAAAAGGAAACAACATTAACAATAAAACTAATCACATTTTCAATAACTTTTTAAGATAATTGCATTGGTAACCTACCCTACTCCAGTCATCAACAGTCATGTGACGATGCTCCCGAGCCCAAGACAAACGTTTTTTTATCATTGCCTCTGTGAGACGTGGTTTCTTAGCTGGACGACGACCCGAAAGTCCTTCCTCTGCCAAACGTCGCTGCACAGTTCTTTTGGAAACCAATATTCCCGAATCATGGATAATGTTTGTAAGAACTGATGCACTTTTCTTGCGATTTTGAAGACAGATGTCTCGGATTTTCCTGTCTGTGCGGGGTGTTGTTACTCGTTTTCTTCCACATTTGCCGATTTTTTTGGGAGTAATAGGAATTTTTTGGTCCAAATTAAATTTTAATCTATTAACAACAGATTTTGAAACACCCGTAATAGCAGCTATTTGTCTTTGGGAATGACTCGAATGAACTAATAAAGTTTTTATTTCCGTTTTTTTTCTTGGGGTGATATCCATTCCACGACCCATTCTGTTCCAAAAGAAATGCTTATAATCATTAAATATGATTTTTTTTTAGAAAATATTTGTTTTAAACAAAATAAAATACATTACTTACGTTTCAAATAAAAGAAGTTCAAACAATTTCCACAAACAATTTTCAAAAAAATAACACCTTTAAAGCTCAAACAACATCCACAAACAATTTAAAAAAAACACCTTTAAGAACGAAACTGCTTTCTCCCCGAATGAATCTGGGTTTTCCCCGAATATAACCATTTTGAATATCCTCCGATAGCTTAATATAACCGTCAAACAAGTAGGCCGTGAAATAAAATTCACCATGTACACTTAGAACCAAAAAAACAGCTTAAAAGAACAGTGAAACATGAAATTTGATGAAAATTTACAATGTCCCTATTAATTTGGCAACCCACTGTTAATCGTAAGGAAATTTAATAAGGCAATTAGAAAAGAAATAGTCAAAAACAATATATCCGGAAGAATGTCTGTATAATTTTTTTTTAAACCCACAAATTTTCTTAAAATTTTTATATTGGTTAATGGATTTCTCGACTTTGGAAGAAGCTTTAGGCACACTAAAAAACTGTTATCTAAACCTAAAAAATCCCCAAATCGCAAAAGAAAAGTCGAAGGGGCAAACAAAAAATTAAAAGAAATTTTGCAGTTGTGGAATATTTTCATTGAACACTTTACAATTTTTAATCAAAAAAATCTTACAAAACAGGAACATAAGTATCTGACTCAGTTGACATCCACGGCTAAAGATTATAGGGAGCTTGCAGAAGCAATCGTAAAAAACAATATACAAGAAAATAGTTCAGAAGAACCAGGTTCAGACCAAGAAAATCAGGAAATTAAGTCAGTCCCCGAAACTCACGAAAAAGTGCCAGTATCAAGTTTAAACAAAATGGCCGAATTTGATTTCAGTAAGACACAAAAATTACCTGTACTAACCTGCGAAGAAAATAACAAACGCACCGAAAATATTAGGGATTTTTTCAATAATATTGAATTTTACCATGACACTTTAAAGAAAGATTCACAGACTATGCTAATCAAATTTTTGTTGAAATGTAAAATTCAAGGTAGGGCATTAACTGAACTAGGAGCCGCCAAGATCGATACTTTTGAACAACTAAAAGCAAATTTAGTTTCCAAATGTGGAGACAAAGAAGCAATAGAGAGCATTCAGTCCAAATTAGATAATTCGCGTCAAAGAAACCGACCTATGCGAGAATTTGTTTCTGAAATAGAACAACTGATATCAAAAATGACTGAACTGGAAATAAGTATGCAAGGGGAAGAAGCTCGAGAAACACTTACAACAGCAAATAAACATAGAGGATTAGCTTTTCTCAAACAGGATGTTAACAATAGATATAGAATCATTCTCGATAATGCAAGACATACTAAAATGCAAGATGCTATAACCCATTTGCTAGAGTTAGCTCCCAGTACAGTACCAATAACGGAAACTGTCAGGTATGCCCACAATACCAATTATTCCCAACACCACAATCGAAACCAAAACCGAGGGTATTTTCATAATTCCTATCAGTCAGGTTATAATAATACTAACTATCCCAACAAAAATTTTACGAGACAGAATTATTTTCGTAGTAATAACTACTCTCCCAATTCCCCAAGACAAAATAATTTTAACAATAACTATAATCAAGAATTTTCTCAATCACATCACGGAAATCCGTCATTACAAACTAGTAACAATCGTCTTAACACAAACCGTCCTAATGACAATAGAAGTATACAAAGTAATAATAGGAATAATGTTAATACGAGGACTAATTTTTCCCGAGACAGAAACCGTAGTAGAAATAGCACACCTGCCGGGACTAACAATAATGGTCACAGAGTATTAGCATTGGGAAACGATCTACCCACCGAGGGGGAAGCCGACCCATCGGAGGGGAATTAAATAATCCATCAATGCTAAATGCCATTTGCACTGCTGGAATATCAAACGGCATTTACATTCATTTAAAACTAGACTACGATCAACATATAAGATTTGTATTAGACACAGGAGCTTCAATTTGTGTAGTAAAAAACAGTTCAGTAAATACAAACATACCCATATACAAAAATAAAAGTACAAAAATTCTAGGCATTTCAGGAGATTTACAAACAAGAGGGACATGTAATATTCAAATCCATTTAGAAAATTTTATAGTTCCATACGAATTTCACGTACTACCCGATAATTTCCCAATTCCGGTTGAAGGTATTATAGGGGCTAACTTTCTGTTAGAGTTTAACGCAATACTTGACTTAGAGAAATTCCAATTTACAACCAAAAAGGGAAGTAACATTATTCATCTGCCCATATGCTCCCACGAGAATATTAATACCATCTCAATAGCCCCACGATGCGAAGCCACATATTGGCTGAACACAAAACACACCGAAGCTTGAGTATTTTACCCACAGCAATTATGCGAAAACGTTTTTATGGCAGGATCATTATCCACTGCCATAAACGGAAAAATACCAATAAGAATTTTAAATGTACGGGATACAACAGTAACTCTCAAATGGGCTTCTACATTACATTTTACGTTACAACCAGACAGATAAATCAATAAACACTCGAGTTAATAAAATAATTAACGAAATAAATTTTGACACATTAAATAGCGAAGAAAAAGCTGAAATTGAAGCCATATGTACCAAATACCAAGACATCTTTCACGTTGACGGTGACAAACTCACTTATACACATATTGGCAAAGCGAATATCTCGCTTAAAAAAATGTATCACCAAAATATTCAAAACCATATCGTCTCCCACACACACAGAAACAGGATATAAAAGAAGAAATACGAAAGATGTTAGAAAACGACATTATAGAACCATCTGTTTCGCCTTGGAACTCTCCAATACTAATAGTACCTAAAAAGGAAGACCCTGTTACCGGTCTACAAAAATTCCGTATGGTGATCGACTATCGTCACGTGAACGAGCGAATTGAAGATGATAAATTTCCACTACCCAACATAACCGACATCTACGATATGGTAGGAGGAGCAGCTTACTTCTCATGTATAGATTTAAGCCAGGGATACTACCAAATGGAGTTGTATGACAATAGTAGACCAATCACAGCGTTCTCAACAGAAATTGGTCACTACCAGTTAAAACGACTACCCATGGGCTTGAAGATCTCACACAGCAAATTTTCCAGAATGATGTCCATAGCGATGTCAGGACTAACATATTCACGATGTTTTGTATATCTCGACGATCTCATAGTCTTTGGTAGAAGTTTCATAGACCACAATAAAAACTTAATACAGGTGTTTGACCGGTTAAGAGAAGTCAACCTAAAAATACATCCTGGAAAATGTTCTTTCTTGCGAAAGGAAGTGTTATACCTAGGACAAGTTATTTCCGATAATGACATCCTACCCGATCCCACTAAATCCTCCGCAATGAAAAGCTGCCCCACACCCACCAACGCTGATGAAGTAAGAAGGTTCGTTGCATTTGCCAACTACTATCGTAAATTTATCCCTAATATTGCTACCATTTCCATCCCACTAAACCGATTGCTGAAAAAAGATTTCGAATTTAATTTTAATAAAGATTGTGAAAAATCTTTTGAATTGCTTAAAGAAATCCTAACTAGTCCTAAATTTTACCATTCCCAAACTTTAACGAAGAATTTATTTTACGTACATATGCCTCAGGTTTCGCTCTAGGAGCTGTTTTATCCAATTTCGACGATAAACCAATTGCCTATGCAAGCAAAACTCTTAATAAAACAGAGAAGAACTATAGTACAATTGAGAAAGAATTACTTGCTATTGTATGGGCTGGGCAGTTAACCACTATCGTCCCTACCTATTCGGAAGAAAATTCAAAACTTTAAGTTTTTTTTGTAGATGAGAACTCACATTCAGGTACGGTGACGGTGCGTGATACAAAACCTGCACGTACTAGCCCATACGATTCAATATGAATAAGTATTTTGCTTCGTCATCCTCTCTATGTTAATTTTGGGACTCGGTGTGCATGAAATAAATCTTGCACATATGAGATTTAGATGGCATGGAACTTTTTTGTGTTGAGATTTTTTCTTTTTTTCTCTTGCATGGAACTTTTTTGTGTTGAGATTTTTTCTCTTGTATGAACAGGGTGAAGTATTTGGAAATAAGGTAGGTAGGTGTCTTTGCTATAAATGGTCAATGGATGTGTAAGTTTTCTTTTTTGCACACTGAGTATCGAAACTAACATGGGAGATATTTTAAAAAAAAAACGTATTTATACGGAATCATATGGGTCATAGCGTGCAGGGTTTCTTATTGCACAATGTGTAAGAGTTAAGTGCCTGATGGCAGTAGAGGAAATTTTTAATAGAATGGAAGGGAGCATAGAGCTTAAAAATTAAAGAGGGATGATTCTATGTGGAGTCGAATTGTTCTTGCGCAGGCAGTTTTTTTTTTTTTTTGAAAGTTAATGACTGCTGTAACGGCTACTTTTAATGTATATCTAGTCTGGTGCAGAATGCACATTGTTTCAATTGTTTTTTTGCTTTGTTGGTTAATTAATATTAAATAAATAGCTATCAGTTTTAAATAGAAGTGACGTATTTTGTGACAAGACAAGACGGGAATGACTCTGACTCAGTTGATTTTAGACAAGCTTGAATTACATGAAATTTTAATAAGTAACTGTCAAAGCCAAAGTTATGATGATGGTTCGAATATGAAAGGAAAAGAAGCGGGTGTTCAGAATCGAATTCTAACCCTGGAACCAAGAGCATTTTTCGTTCCATGTTGCCCGCATTCCTTAAATTTAGTGGTTAATGATGCTGCTCGGTGCTCATTATATGCAGTTAAATTTTTCGATACAATTCAATGTTTGTATAACCTTTTTTCAAGTTCCACAATAAGAAAAAAATTCCAAGTCATACTTTGAAACCCCTTCTGAGACTAGATGAGAGAGAAGGTTAGATGCAATTAAGAAGAAATACATATATGAAACCCTTATAGAATTAAGAAATCTATAGGCAAAAGACATTGCATAATGGTTAGGAAATAAAATTTTTGATTTTACATTTATTTGCTGCCTGCTTATTTGGATTGATATTTTAGAAAATATAAATTAAACTAGTAAATATTTGCAAAGTCCGTCCGTTAATCTGTCAACTGGCATAACAGTTTTTGAAAATACAAAAACCAGTTTGATTTTAATGCGTTCCGATGAAAAATTTAATGAGTAGGTACTATGTTCAATTAACCGAGCGTATTGCTAGTTCCCTAAAAATAAAAAATATGTTTCCTGTAGCTTCATCATTGCTATGTCAACGGAGAAAAATACTTTATGCTGATGAATGTCCTGAAACTATATTAGACCCGAAACCTAGATTTAAAGTTGATTTTCTTTTTAAATACTTGAAAGATTTCAAACGTATAGTATCAATTTTTCATTTTTAAGTAACATAAGCGAATGTTTAAAAAATAAAAATGTACGTGCTTCATGTCTTAATTTGCAGAATGTTTTAACATAAAAAAGTTTTAAAGATTTAGATGGAGAAGAATTGTTTCAAGAGTTAACCATAATATCCCAGCTTATTACAATACAAAGCTCAAGTTTAGATGTGTTAAATTTTAGTTTTAGTTCAAACCTTGAAGATTTTGCTCCGAATTTGGTAATTGCTCTCCAAATCCTTAATACAATCCCGGTCACGGTAGCTTCAGGAGAACGTAGTTTTTCTAAACTTAAAATTATTAAAAATTATCTTATAGGACAACCATGACTCAAGAGAGATTGGTGGGTTTATCTATAATGTCTATTGAAAAGAAATTATTAAATTCTTTAGACTTTGATGATCTCATTTCTGAATTTGCAAAATGTAAGGCCAGAAAAGTAAGTTTCCAAGTTTAAAAGTTTCCCCTCTGCTCATTTCTTCGCTGCGTTTTAGTTTAATGGTTTAGGCCTCCTGGGGATACCTCAATAAAAAAAAACGCATTGAAAGTCTACCTCCTGGGTAATGTGTGAAAGGCTTATGCTTTTGTATCAGTTTATGTGTAAAAAAAAATATAAAAAAGGGGCGCTTTCTACAAATCTTGCACAGGGCGCAAGTTTTGCTGGAGCCGGGCCTGAGTACCACACACAGTAGCCTCCGATCAGGGAACTGAATTTCTGAACCAGGTTTTCTAAAAAAATATGTAAATTATTAAAAATAGAACACTTGCAATCCACAGCGTATCACCATGAAAGCATAGGAGCTTTAGAGAACCCCCATAAAGTCTTACGAGCATATCTGAGAAGCTACGTTTCCGAAAAGCATACCGATTGGAACACATGGCTACCATACTACGTTTTCTGTTATAATACATCAATACACTCAGAAACCGGATATACACCTTTCGAACTAATATTCGGAAGACAGTGTAACTTACCATCAAATTTGTTTAAGCAGGTAGAACCTGTGTATAACTATGACGATTATGTGATTGAGTTAAAACATAAATTACAAATCGCTCATAAGGATGCTCGAGAAACTCTGATAGGCAAAAAAAAATAGATTTGATCTAGAGGAGCGAACAAAAAGCTCAAATTTTGAAATAGAAAGTTTAGTTTTACTTAGAAACGAAAATAGAAATAAACTTGATCCAATCTACATAGGTCCATACGAAGTTTTGTCCCAAAAAGGTGTGAATTGCGATATGAAATATGAAAACAAAAGGATAACAGTTCATAAAAAAAACTAAAGCCATTTTATATACATTTAACTCTTATCTAAATATTAAAAGTTGACAAGAAAGTTTCTAGACCCAGATGAATTCCATTAACTAATAATAAAAAAAAAACTTATAAAAACTTGTAAACACGATTCTATAAATTAAAAAAAAAAAGGGCGTGGAAGGTCCGCCGTAAATGCCAAAATGTACGAAAAAAAAAGAAAAAATAATATTTATATGATATCATGTATAGATAAACTTGTAAATATAGATTAAGGGAAAGAATATATATAAAATAAAATATATATATAAAATGTAAAAAGCTAAAATAATTTAAACATAACTATTGATAAGCAATTTGAAAAAAATTAAAAAAAAAAAAAAGCATACAATATTCAAGGTTGAAAATCATAAACAAAATAAATCAAAATCCCCATTGTACAAGTGTCGCATAAAAAGAAGAAATCATAATATGCCATGACTTCTCCTTTTTCTCCCTGGAAGGGTGGTGTGAAGGGATCGCACCAGCAACCACTTAACTAATTGCCGCCAAACAATTAAGAATACATTCAACCTGCTTCGATACTTGATACTCGGTTTCCCGTCCATATCCATCGCACATACTTTGTCCCGTCGCGTCGGTCACCGCGTCGGCTATAGCTATAGCTATAGAGCCAAATCATAATAAAAAAAGTATTCATATTTCTATTGGCACACTTTGTGCATAATATACTCATATAGTTCAACCGGCACCTTCAGTGCACGAACTATAGGAGAAATACAAAATAAACAAAAATACTCATATGACACTTTTAGTGCACGAGTAATTTTGTATTTCCAATTTCAAGTGTCGTTGATTTTTGAAGCAAATGCATGGTAAGGTCAAATGCTGATTGTGCATATTGTGGAAATATCGATAGAACATTATCGATTATCGAAGTATGGTGCGATGTATACGAAGTCAAATAATTTTGTGTATAAATAGGAATCATAAAAATATATTAAAACACTTCAAACTCTGAAGTCAACGAAGTCGATTCTTTTATTTAGCAACTCGATGGAGGTTCGATTAAGTTAAATTCAGTAGTTCAGACGCCCTACAGAGCTATCCGCTTTTGGGTTAAGGTACACTTGGCTACTCGCCGGACCAAGTCTGCTCTACGGAAACAATCAATCAGTGGTACAAACATTACAGGGCAGTAAAACACTATCGGCCATACTTGTTTGGACGAAAGTTCAAAATCTTGACAGACCACAGACCCCTAGTATATTTGTTCTCACTAAAAGAACCTAGTAGTAGACTAACTAAATGCAGACTATTATTAGAAGAATACAATTTTTACGTAGAATATTCACCCGGAAAAGATAACTGTACCGCTGACGCGCTTAGTCGCATTAAAGTAGAGTCTGAAGAATTAAAACAATTATATATCTGTGTAGTAACAAGAGCCCAGTCGAAAGTAGAAAATAAAGATAAAAATACACCTAAAGATAATAAGATACAAATCATTGAACAAATGATAACAGAACTTCTGAAACCACCCGAAAGTGGACTAAGAGTTATTGAATTAAAAATCGTTGACAATTTTACGGAAGATTTAGTTAATTTCAAGGACGACATAATTATAGGACCAAACAAAGTTTTGGCGTATATTCCAAAAGGGAATAGTTTAGTCCTTAAGAAGTCCAAGGACAAGGACGGCCGGCCGTCGAGAATATAAAATTAATGAAATAAAAAATATATTAGGAGAAATGTTTAAAGAAAGTAATATAAAGGTATACCTCATAGATAATGTTATTGAAATTACCGATCCTTGTAAGAAGAAATTAATACTAAACGACTTTCACATACTTCCAACCAGTGGACATGTACATGCAGGTATAAACCGTATGATTCAAAATATAAAGAAAGAATACTTTTGGACAGGAATGCAAAACGATGTGACGACATTCGTTAAGCACTCCCCAGTATGCCAACGAAACAAATATAACCAACCGAAGAAACAACCAATGACTATCACATCAACAGCCGAATCAGGTTTTGACAAAATATTTATAGACCTAGTAGGACCTTTAGAAGAATCTGAAGATGGATCTAAATACATACTCACCATTCCAGATGAGCTTACCAAGTTTATCGAAGCTATACCACTCCCAAATAAAGAATCAGGCACGGTAGCCAAAGCTCTAGTAGAAGGTTTTATTCTAAGGTACGGAGTACCACATACAATAGCATCTGATCAGGGAACCGAATTTATAGACCAGGTTTTCAAAAGTATCTGTCAGCTTTTGAGAATAGAACAATTACAATCTACAGCGTAGCATCATGAGAGCATAGGAGCTTTAGAAAATTCACATAAGGTTTTAGGACCATATCTTAGCAGTTACGTCTCAGAAAAACACACGGACTTGAGTACTTGGTTGCCATATTACGTTTTCTGTTATAACACTTCCGTACACTCAGAAACGGGTTACACACCAATCGTTTTGATATTCGGAAAGTAATGTAGCTTGCCCAAAAATCTGACAAAACAAATGGAACCGGTATACAACTATGACGATTACGTAATTGACCTTAAACATACTCGTAAATTACAAGTTGCTCATAGATATGCCCGAGAAACGCTTATAAAGAAGAAAAATGTTAGGAAAGATAGATATGATAAAGAAGGACAAACAAAGAGTAGTAGTTTTGAAAGAGGAAGTTTAGTTTTATTAAGAAACGAAGCCAGAAAGAAATTAGATCCAATATTTATAGGACCATACGAAGTTTTGTCTCAAAATGGTGTAAATTGTGATATTCAATACGATAACAAAAGAATGACAGTACACAAGAATAGACTAAAACCATTTTACATGTATTTAACTTTTATATAATCAATAATTGAATCAAAATCTAAAAAAAAGGGAAGAGAATGTAAATAATAATATATGTTTGTACAAGATAACTACTTCATTTAATTTATAATAAGGTCGGTATAGGATTTAAGTAAATTATATTGTTAAGCAATAAATAAAACGCAACTAGAATATAAGAAGAATAAAATAAGTTACTTGTATGAATGAATGAAAAAAAAAATATTATATTATACTAGCTTTTACCCGCGACTTCGTCCGTATTAGATAGTTTTTTTGGATAGTAGTATGAAAAAACCTGAGCTGTGCTTTTTTGTACGTATGTTTGAATTGTGCCGAGATGGGATGAGGCCATACTAAGTGTGATTGTCATAGGTTAGGTTAGGTTAATACATTTTAAGAAGAAGATAGGTTACTGCAATACATATTTATATACGACGTTTTTTGGTTTTCCTTCCTTGGCCAGAGCGTAAAGATTTTGTGGGTTTGAGACTCGTGAGCACGCTACATATAATTGTCAATGGGGAAAACAGTTTTTTTCCAAATTTACACCTGCATTTTTCAGCGTTTGCCTCCGAGCTTTATTTATTGTTATTGCAAATGCTGCTTTCAGAGGAAACTGCACTCTTTTAAACTGAAACGGCAAATCGGTTGGAATTATTGGAATGCGGGGAATTAAAACATTTTTTTCTTTCCAGTTAATTCACCTTTATACTTGAAAGCATGACAATATTGACACTCTTTGTCCATACTACCTATCGTGATTAGTGCATGTGACGAATAATCTATTTCAGGAACATATTCGAACGCGAGACGATTAAATGATGCTCGTGACAATGCTCGATTATGTTGCACTTGTTGATGGCGATGGTATCTATGTGCGTCGGTAGCTCGTTGACGTGCCTCTCGTTGTCTCAATGCATTAGCATGAAGACGTTGAACGCGTTGCTCTGAATTCTCATTTGCTCGTGAACATGCAACTTGATCTCTTAAATTTGCATTATCCGTTGAGTGTTCTGCAATTGATCTATTTAACCGACGATCATGGACTTATTGGGCGTTCCGAGTATGCCGACCAATGTTTTTTGCTCTTCCACGAAGACGTGGCATTTTTCTGTATAAGGAAAATACTGTAAAATAATACATAACGAAAATGAATATTTCATTTTATGCTTTTTTACTTTATTCATATATTTTTTATTCATTTATATTCAATTATTTAAATTTTATTTGCATACTATTTTATTTTCCCTTAAATCTCGAAACAGTCATAAATTAATGACGCCGATAGTACACAAATAAATTTGTAGGTTAGGTTAGTTATTAACTAACGCACGTGTAAGGAAATATAAGAAATATACTCACTTCGATTCTGCACTGAATTCGCAAAATGTATAGTTTTTTAGGCACACTTCAAAACTCTTCTCAAAACACTCAGTACCTTCTAATTTAATATTTGATCCAGCACATGGTCTACAATAACACAATGATAACAAAACATTTTTTTAATTTGATCGCAGCGCTAACTTTCGTGACAGACTTGATAAAATTTGGTCACGCAGTTGTTGAGATGCTTGTTACATATAACTGCTAGATGGCGCTTTTACAGAAAGCTTACATTGCGCCATAGACCCTCAAGGTGCAACGGTGTGCTTGCGCATGTATCTGGACCATTTTTGCTTAAGTTTGAAGACCACGGGCAGTTATCGAAATGACATCCATGTTTTGATGTTGTAGTAGATACATTCATAAATCTTTTCAAAAAGATTACACAATTCAAAAGCTCTTCATGATGATCTTCCAGTATATTATGATGATTTGTTTTCAGAAACTGTAGAATTTCATCAAAAATTAATAAAAAATCTATGTTAGACATAATGATTGAGTTCTCCACACTGAGGAGATAGATTAAAGACTAAAGTTACATAATGACTGTTTTTAAGTTTTAATAATTAATAGAATTGTCTTCAATTTTCATTTTCAGATTTTTTTTCTTATTATCAATTGTGTCAAACAGTAGTTTCTCAAATTTTTCAACTACTCCATATTGGATGTATTCTTTAAGTTGTTCGTATGTTTCATCAACATATTTTTTGGTAGCAGCGTCTTCCTGTTCTTGTGGTTCTTGAACATTTTTTAACCGTTTAAAAGTGTATGTTGTAATCTCCGCTTTCAGTTTTGAGGAATTCCTCTCCAGCTGGTCCAGGCAAACCTCGCTCTCCCTGTACACCTGGTGGTCCCTGCTCTCCTTGTTTTCCTCTTGGTCCTCTGGGTGGGCTTCTATTTGAGAAACGACCAAATTTATCAACACTCATCTTTTTTTTTATTATTATTCGATAATATTGGCTTCTTTAAGTTCTTCAATGATTGAAATAATTTCGTTAGAGTGATTGTTGTGTCCAGCTTGTTGTGAACCAATAAGAAGTCTCAATCGATCTACTAGTTCATTGGGATTATCCCAAAATATATAGTCTTTTTTCAAATTTGATAATTGCATTATTCCACTTCCTGAAGGTATTTGTAGTGTATGATGATCATCATCAATAGAAGTTTTGGGGGTGGTGAATTCTTCATGAAAATGTTTCTTCTTATCATCATCATTTTCTTGTGATTGAGGATGTTCAAAATTGAGTTTTATTTTCTTTAAAGGACCATTTATAAGGTTATGTTGATCTTGTTTGATATTTGATTTTTTTACTAATTCGTTTAGTGGTTTCGTAAGAGGTTTAAGAGTTTCTTCAATTTGAGTTTCTTAAGCTTCCCTATCGATCTTAAGAGCTTTGTATTTCTTTCGTAGAGCATCTGTAGTTTTAATTAATTTCTTTGTTAGTTTTACATCTATATTCATCATAATGTAAACATTTATTTCTTCCTACAGAGGCAAGTGGTTAATAAGTTTTCGAAGTTGATGAAAGAATCGTTCAAAAGGTTTTAAACTGAATTTGATATTGAGATTACTGATCTTAACTGAAGAATACTGGGTCTCAATCTGGGTGGAACTGCTTTTTACTGCTACTATCTGCTCGCTGTACTGCTCTGTACTGTTCTCATAGAACATTTCTATACAATGGTATTAAATCAAAAGTGTTATTTGTTTTATAAATTAAGAAAACAGTTAAAGCCTTTTCTATAACGACCTTCATTCAAAGGACTATCCTTGTCAATTACCACAAATCCGTATTTTGTCTTCCAACATTCTGCGTTGAAGTCATTAACCTTGAAGATCTTAACTATAAGTGTCCTAATTTAAAAGAACTAAAAAGAATTTATCCAGATTTGAAAGAATCGTTCAAAAGGTTTTAAACTGAATTTGATATTGAGATTACTGATCTTAACTGAAGAATACTGGGTCTCAATCTGGGTGGAACTGCTTTTTACTGCTACTATCTGCTCGCTGTACTGCTCTGTACTGTTCTCATAGAACATTTCTTTACAATGGTATTAAATCAAAAGTGTTATTTGTTTTATAAATTAAGAAAACAGTCAAAGCCTTTTCTATAACGAACTTCATTCAAAGGACTATCCTTGTCAATTACCACAAATCCGTAATTTGTCTTCCAACATTCTGCGTTGAAGTCATTAACCTTGAAGATCTTAACTATAAGTGTCCTAATTTAAAAGAACTAAAAAGAACTTATCCAGATATAACTTTGAAATGTTGGTATCATGGAAAAATATGTGCACTCAAGAATGTTTATCTTTTGAGCAGATACATTAAAGAAGCTAAAAATTGTAATTAATATTTTCAAATAAAACAAAAAAAATCTTTTGTTTAAAATTTTAAATTATTTTTTTATTTTAATATTTGCATAAAGTGCGACTTTTTATTACTATAATGATTATTATGATGATGATGATGGTGGGTTGGGTTTTTTTCTTTTATATCCGTACGGCAGAGAACTGTGATCGTCGAAAAATTGACGTTTTTCGGCTCTTGGTTTATGTGTCTTGACTTCTTCTACAGTAACTACCTGATGTTCTATGGTACGTCGTATATTGTTAGACTTTATGACAATAGGTACTTTCTTCAGAATCTTCTTGTATAGAAGAACTTAAAACCGATTCTTTTATTGAATCGAAATTAATTTGTTGGGGAGATTCATAATTGAGGAAGATACCCTTCACTTTACAGACAGTGTGCTCTTTTTTATCCTTTGTGCTGTATACTTTGTAAGAATAATTTTTTGATCCACCACTTACAAATTCGAGATAGATCTTTTTTTTCCAGAACCTGAAGGGAGCTTCACGGATGTTATACTTAAATTGAAATCATCAGTGCTCAGACCTGTAGAATTACTTTAGAAGATTCTACTGACCATCTTTCCTTCCCTTATCCAGGAAGTAGGCTCCATATTTTCTGGAATAGGTTTTATTTTGAACTGGATTTTTCTTCCGTCCAAACCAAACATTTTAATCCTCGTCATCATTTCGTCTATTATTTCAAATCGCTTTACAAATGGGGAAAAAGAAAAGAGTGAAAGTGAACAAAAATCTTAATTGCTTGAAATAGAAGCGAGGAATAACAAAATATTCTCTTTCTTTCTCAATCCTTCGAAACAAACAAACAAGCAGGTATAGAAAAAAAACTTTTAAAAATTTGTATTCAATTTTTTTTTATTTTAACAAAAAAAACTTTTTTTTTACTAAAAAGAGTTGTAAAATAAATTTCTCTGTGACTGTACAAAGTTATGATGATTCATTACCTCCTCCTCGTCTTCTCTATAATTGTTGGTGTTGTTGTTATTATTGCTGTTACTGTTGCTGCTACTGCTTTCATTGATACTGTTGTTTATTTATTTATTTATTTATTTATTTCGTCAATCAAGTTACAAACTTTTTATAGACTACATTAATAACAATATATATACATACATCTTCGATATTTAAATAATAAAAAAAAAAAATAACTTAAAAATAATAAAAAAAATAATAAAAAAATAAACTGTTACAATAGACTCAATACATTTTTCTTAATTACATTTCTATTTACATTAAAGTCAATAGCTGAGTCAAATTCATTGAAATTTATACAAGCATTTGTGATTGGATTATGTCTAGCATAACTTGTACTATGGTAAGGAACATGTAAAAAATCGCCATCTCTTGGGCGCAAGCTACGAGCTGGAGCGTAAATATTAAACATCGATAATAACATTGGACAATCAATATTAGAACTGAGAACATCATAAGCAAAAAGGAAAGAATACAATTTTCGTCTCAAAACTAGAGGTTTTAAGTCTATAAGAGTACATCTAGTCTCATAACATGGAACATTTGAATTTTTATAAATTTTACGCAAAGCAAACTTTGTAAATTTTTTCTGAACCTTTTCAATACGATAAATGCTCGATTGAGTGTAGGGATTCCATATAACGCAACAGTATTCTAACAGCGGTCTAACAAGAGATGAGTAAAGTGTTTTTAGTGTATAAGGATCATTAAAAAGTTTTGAATTTCGAATTAGGAAGCCCAACATTGAGTTAGCTTTGGAAATGACATGATCTATATGAAGTGAAAAACTCATTTTGGAGTCAAAAATCACTCATAGGTCTTTCTGACTATCAAGTCTCTGCAAAGAATCAAAACCAAGTTTGTATTCAAAAAACAAGGGATTTAAAATTTTTGAATAAGTAACAACACTACATTTACCGTTGTTAAAATAAAGCCCATTTAATTTACACCAAAAAAGTACTTTATTTAGATCATTCTGGACATTTTCCGCATCTTCAAGACATCTTATGCTGCTGAAGAGTTTAAGATCATCAGCATACAAAAGACATTTTGTGTGTAGAAGATATTGCGGTAGGTCGTTATTAAAAATAATGAAAAGGAGCAGTCCAAGATGGCTACCTTGTGGAACGCCGGAAAAGTTAATTATTTCTTTAGAAAACACATTACCAATTTTAACATATTGTTTTCGCCCAACTAAGTAACTTTGAATCCATTTAAGAAGCACAGAGTGAAATCCAAACAATTCAAGTTTTCTTATTAGAATATTATGTTGAACACGATCAAATGCCTTTGAAAAATCGGTATAGATAGTGTCAACTTGTAATCGTTTTTCCATACAGTCAAGGCAGTAGCTAGTAAAAATTGATAAATTAGTTGCTGTCGATTTGCCACTCATAAATCCGTGTTGGAATTCAGAAATATAGTTCCTAACTAAAGAATATAATTTGTTTTTCACTATTGCTTTAAATACTTTAGGGACTAACTGTAGCTTAGCAATAGGTCTATAGTTTTCGACAGAGCTTTTAGATCCTGCTTTATGGAGTGGAGTGATTATAGAAGACTTCCACCTGTCTAAAAATATTCCTTGGCTTAAAGATAGGTTAAAAATGTAGCAAAGTGGGCCAGCAAGGTTGTATCTACACTCCTTTAAGAGAATTGGTGGGAAATTACCAGGTGCTACTGAGTAATTATTATCAAGGGAGGATAAAGACGCTAGCACATCATCAACAGATAAATTAAGAGCATCCATGTCATTGAAAGAATGACAATGTGCCATTCCATCGTAATTTAAATTTAAATTTATGAAGTTTGATTGAAAAAATGAGGCAAAATTATCGCAAATTGTATCTATATCCTCAGATGAGACCCCTTTGTACGAAACGTTTAATGGAATCCCAATCGATTTTCGTTTTGTATTTAAAAATGACCAAAAAAATTTTGAATTACTTTTAATTTTCGATTCCAGAGAGCAAATGTACTGCTTATATGTAAATTTCTTTAAAAATTCGTATTCTCTCCTTATTTGAAAAAATTGATCATGAAAAGCAACTGAAATTTTACTTTTTTTATGCAGCTTGTTCATTACGTTTTTTAATCTTAATAAGCTTTTATTAAACCAAACCGGTCTTTTAGAATTTTTTAGATTTTTTTAAAGGAACGAAGTTGTTGATGTTGTTGTCATCGCTGGTGGTGCTATTGTTACTTTCTTTTGCATGAATGTCTATCACGAAGGTTGATTCGTGAGGAGCTACGACCTCCAAACAAAGTTTAGGTAGCTCCCGCATTTCTTCCTCACCGAAGGAGTCGGCACACCTTTTCGGTAAAAAGACGTCATTAAACAAAATACAAACCACAAATTACAATGAATCATAAAAAACATATTGTGATAACACCATTTCACATTTCTATAACTCACACTGGCACGCGCTCCTAACCACAAAACATCAATACTGATAAGCCATACACAACCACCGCGCCTCACCCAGCCCCTCCACTACGCTGCTAGTTCACAAATCTCAACCAATTTTTTTTTCACACTAAAAATAAACTCTTCCAAAATAAAACACATCACAGTATTCTTCTCAAACAACAACACTCACTTCAATTTTATTTTAAACACTAGTCGAATTTAAACTACACAACCATAACTTCACCATAGCTCACCCCATACCACGTCTGCTTCAGTCGTTCTTTGACTTCCAAAGTGTGAAGAAGTGTTTCCATATTTATTTCAAAGTTCAAATAGTGCAAGTGATTAGTAAAAAGTAAAGTTGGAAGTTTGCCATCATAAAAATTAACAATCGATAGCCCAGTGGAGGTGGCGTCCTTCTTTGACTTCTAAAGAGAAAACAAGTGTGTACAAGTGATTGCTAGTTTATTTTAAATAAAAGTACATTTGTAGGGTTTTAAATTAAGAAGGCAGTTAGCCACAGTTTAAAATAACTATTCGGTAGCCTAGTAGAGGTGGCGTCGGAAGAAGGGCTGATGAGGGCCCTGCAAGCCAAACAGGCCACCATCAGCCAGTTTGAGGAAAGCCTTTAGAAACTTAAGGAGGAGATGGAGCCGCTACTCAGCCAACTGAGGCTGAAACAAGAAGCTCGCCGCCAAAAAGAAGCAGCGGAGCGAGTTCAGCAACAACAGCAGAAACAAACAAAAAAACAAAAACCACAGCAGCAACAGCAAAAGCCCGCAACCATAAGCACAGAGGCGGTGCAAAATAAAAAACCGCCATCAGCAGTGACAGGCCCAATTGCTGAGGGCCCATCGACCTCAACTAAAGCAATGGAGCAGCAACAACAGCAGCCGAAACAGCAGCAGCAGAAACAGCAGCAACAGAAACAGCAGCAGCAGAAGCAGCATCCGCAGCAACAGCAGCACAAACAGAAGCAGCAACACCAGCAACAACCACAGCCCAAGAAAGAGAAGGTGCCACCGATTAGGACCTACCGGGTTGACCTGCAGAACTTGAAACAGGTATGTAAGTCGGCCACTAAGGGCAATTTTGTAATAAATATTCTAAATGAAAAAGAAAAGCGGTATTCGGTACAGTGCTTCTCACTGGCCGAATACAAGCTACTGAAAGAAGTGCTTAAGCAGGCTACCGCTGAGTTCTTCAGCTCACGCCGAAAAGCGAAAAATTTAAGACGGTCCTACTAAAGGGCATAAGTTCCTGCACGGAACCGGAGGCGCTCTTAGCTGAGCTCCGCCAAAAAGCCAACGACGATCTCGATTTCATCGGGGTCAAGCCTTTCACTACGGTGAAGTCCAGGCGAGGGGGTTACAGGCTGCCAATGTTCCTCGTAACATTATCGCCCCAAAGTAGCTTTGAGAGTCTGAGGGAAATCAAATGCCTCGACTATCAAGCCATACACTGGGAGACATTAAAAAGGCACGACGACATTTTACAATGTACGAAGTGCCAGAGGTTCGGCCATGCCGGAGCCAACTGCAATATGCAGTTGCGCTGCGTCAGGTGCTCAGAAACCCACAATGAGGGAGAATGCAAGCTGGGGAATGAGCGGGTTGAGGATTTGACCCAGCTCAAGTGTGTCCTTTGTGGAAACCAAGGGCACCCGGCTAGCTACAGGGTTGCCCTAAGGTCCAAGAAATGAAACAGAAACAGGCCAGTCAAAAAGCCGAAAGAAGTCGAACAGTTCGACAGGCTCCAATACAAAAATTCGTGGATCCCAAATTTTCCTACGCCCAAATGGTGTCAGGGAATGGGAATACGAGACAGGCTCCACCAACGGTTGCCCCAAAGGCCCCTGTGCCTAAGGCACCAGAGGTGCAGCCTGATATTGTAGCCTTGATGTTGAGCATTCAAGGTCAACTAACAGGGCTGCAAAGTCAGATAAAGGAGCAAGGCAAAAGGGTAGATCATCTCTACTCTTTGTTGCCTGGCCTGGCGCAATTTAGACCATAATGGGCACGCTGCCGGAGACGCGCCTAAAAGTCCTAGCTGTGAATATAAAATTCACTGATTAGGATTGAACGAAGAGCCAATATGTTCCAATTGTTGAAAAACTACAGTCCCGATGTGTTTATGGCTAGCGAAACTAAGCTAAACCACAAACACAAATTGACTCATAAAAATTACAATATCGTAAGAAGAGACCGGCCCGACTCCACTCAAGGGGGCGATGTCGCTCTCTTTATACGAAAAGGCATTAATTATAAAGTCATATACAACAATGAATTGCGAAAGCTCAAGACGCTAGAAGTTTGCGTTGTATGCATCTCTCTCACTCAAGGGAAGCGGATGTATATGATTGCGGCTTATGCGGCTGGAGCTCCGCAGGTTACTTACTTTGCTTCAGAACTCGAGATTCTTTTTAGGGAACTTAAACTGAGCTTGGAAGAAAACTATTTCATCTTGGCCGGTGATTTGAACGCAAAACATGAAGATTGGGGAAATCAACATAGTAATCCCAGAGGTAACCATCTTTTTAATTTGATGAATCTTTACAGCGTTGAATATGGCGTCGATCTGCTGGCTACTGAAAAGCCATCGTATACAAGAAGCGGCTCCTTTCTGGATCTTTTGCTGTACGACACAAGACTGACAGTTACAGACAAAGTGGGTAATCACCCTCGAAACTGCTTACAGACAGTCGAGTACGACAGTGATCACTGCGGACTGGCTGCTGTAATGCAGATTCCGAACGAACGCGTGGAGTTGGAGGAATACGTTGCAACGCATTCTTACAATTACAATAAGATGCGCTGGCCTCGTTTCACCAACGCCCTAGCGAGAGAACTTCGTTCGAGTGACATAGCCCCACCAAACAACAGAAACCTGACAAATACAGAAATTGACCAACATTTACAACAGATGGACGAAACAATAAAACGAACGATGGAACGGACAATACCAAAGTACAAAGAACTGGACCAAATGGACGCTTACAGAAACGCGACTATTGACGCACTACGTAGGCACAAGAGTGGCTTACTGACAAGACTCAAAAACTTGTACAGACGACTGACAGATCCACACGACTTGGAGGTTAGGACACTGAAGTCGTCAATAAAAAATGTTAATCTGTTGATTAGGGAGAACTACAGGTTATCAATTAACAAGTACTGGGACCGCAAGATCCGGTCAGTTAATTCCAGTGACCCTAGTATGTTCCCTAAAATCAACAAGATATTCAGGAAAAAGAACGACAATGACCTTCCGTGTCTGAAACTTCAAAGAACTGAAGAGAACAGAGACGTACTCATGACAGAGCAAATAGATCCAGAAAGTGGAGGCGGTGGGAGCTGCTTTCCAGCAAGTGTACAAGGTGAATGTTAGCATTCGCCCCAACCACGACCTGGAAAACAGAGCCCTACTTAATCACTTTTACCTTCGAAATGATATAACACAATGGCGATCTGAGAACCGCGGTTTCATGCGGTTCAATGACGATTCCTTGGCAAATGCCATAATCGCCGAGCAAACGGGACCAAGTCCCTTGTTAGTAACGAAGGTTGAGCTTCAGGTCATCTTCAACTCAATAAAAAATAAAAAGTCAGCAGGTGTCGATGGTATATCCAACGTTGTACTAAGACATTTACCGATGGAGGCAATTGACATTTACACCACACTCTTCAATAATGCACTGAATAATGCATATTATCCAGTGCATTGGAAGACCGCTGTGGTTCATCCTCTCCCGAAAAAGGGAAAGGACAACTCCAACCCGTCAAATCTTCGGTCGATAAGTCTTCTTCCGAGCATCAGCAAAGTTTTCGAAAAGATAATCAATAGGGCTCTGACTAAGTGGGCTACGGACAACAAAATAATTCCGGATAAACAGTTCGGGTTCAAGGCGGGTCATGACACAATTCATGCTGCGTCTAAACTCGTTTCTGATATCCAATGGAATAAAACAAAACTACAATGTACAGGTGCTGTTCTGGTTGATTTGGAAAAGGCCTTTGACACCGTATGGTTAGAGGGTCTTTACCTAAAACTGAGCAGGCTTGGCATAAGCAAGCCATTGTTGTATATACTTTATGATATGCTTAACTGTAGAAAGTTTGTTGTCAAAAGTGGCAATGTAACTTCTACCACAACATTCTTAATTAAAAATGGTCTTCAACAGGGAGCGGTGAATTCGCCGATTCTCTTCAGCATTTACACCAGCGATCTGATAGGTAGTCTTACAAAGGCAATTGCGTACGCCGACGATCTAATTGCGTACAGAACGGCCCGAAAGGTTGAGGTTATTAGAATTCTCTTGCAGCGTGATTTCGACAAGATTCAGCGATATTGCGACGACTGGAAACTGAAAATAAATGTCCAGAAGTCGGAGACAATTCTGTTCCGGACTCCGTTGGCTGGGGCCACGAGGGATACGTGCAAGAATTGGCGCAAGATGGTTATCGTTGATCTTCACGGGCAGCCATTAGCGAGCAAAAGTATAGTGAAGTACCTCGGTATCTGATTAGATCAGTATTTATATTTCGACAGACATATAAATGCTGCTCTGACCAGGGCCAGAGGAGCCTTCGCTCTGACGAAACGGCTGTTTTTTAGCAGTCGGCTTGACCCCAGAGTGAAGGTAATTTGCTACATGGCCCTCATACGGCCGATGATCGTTTATGGTTGTCCTGTGTGGTTCAACGTTGCCCCTTTCCAGATGGAGAAGTTTCGGGTGTTCGAGCGGCAGTGTTTACGACGCTGTACCGGCTTATATCGAACAGCCGAATCTTCTTATGTGCATTACTATTCTAACGAGGTGCTATACAACGGGGCTCGAATCAACAGAATTGACAATTTCGTGATAAAACTTGTTCGAGGTCACATTGCAGGAGCTATGTCTTCGACCAACAATTTAATTTTCGGGGCGTTCTATCCGAACGACGAGTATTTTGAAAGTGCACGCTTGAACGGCTTCATTCCACCAGAAGCATTCCTCTTCTTAGATAAATGCGGTCTGATACAGGATAGATTGGCAGTTCCGCTAATCTACCACGTCAGACGACGAACCGTGGATAGGCGACTCCTATACAATCGGGACGTCATGGCACAAGGCGGAGTAGAGCTCCTTCGGTTCAGTAGGGCTGTGTCCGAACGGGACCGAACTGATAGGGTGAAGCAGGAGAACCAGTTTTGGTGGCTTCAATCGGCACTTGATAGTGGGTAGTCGGGATGGGGTCTTAAGCCTTGGCCGGCTTACATACTTGTTTTATAGTTTTAGGGTTTAGTTTTAAGTAGAATAGGCATGGTGGCACAAAAAAAAAATATACACAAAAAAATAAAAAAAAATAAAACAAAAAAAACAAAAAAAAATACAAAAAAAATAATAAATAAAAAAAAAATAAAATAACAAAAAAAAAAGACATGAAAATATGAAAAACAAAAAACGTTAGATAGTTAGATTTGCTGCTGTGGTTGTTCTAGTTTTAAGTAGTTTATAGGTAGTGTTCGGTCAATCACCATTGACCTCGAGATTTGGTGGTCAACGTCCGCGCTGATGCAGCAGAAAGTACTTGGTACCTCACTACACCCACCACCACCATCAGCCAGGCAGCATCATATCACACATTCCATACTGCCTCGCTATATGAGCAGTCGATTGACATCGAAATGTGTCGAATTAAATGTGCCATTGATTTGTGCTTCATTTCTGTGCCAGCCAAAGCAGATACCTACCCACAGCACAGGCACATATCTAAGTATATAAAGAGCTATAGGTGGTGTCATCACCCACCGTATAGCAGATACACAGCGCATACCATGGGTATGCAGTAGTAGAGCGGACACATAGCGCACACCATGGGTATGCATTAGCATGGCGGATACCTACAACATGATATGGTTATGAATAGGATGAAGCGGCTCGTAGTGTCGCTCACTCAACGACTGGACTGTGACATTCGACTCTTATTGTCACCAGTCAATCATCGCTGCCCTATATTTATCTTGGATAAATACAGCAGAGTGCTGAGGGTTGCAAGACAGTTCTAGGAAGAACAAATAAACAACACCACGACGATGGCTTACCCTCAGATGACGCTCCCACGGATCTTCGCTATTGTTGCTGGCGTTGGCACATTTTTGGTTGTGTGTCGTTGGGTATCCAAGGCATGGGCCTGGTACCAGATTCTGGACTCGCTAAACCTGTGGGCGTTTTGGTGACGCTGCATTCTTGGACAACGGACTGGTGGTGGCTTGGTGACTGACTTGGTCCGTCTCTGCCTGTTCTCTTGGAGTCTTCAACACGGTCGGTCGACTGCTGCGCTATTAGTTATCACATATAATTTAATTGTAAAATTAGACTGAAATTTATAGTCATCAAATAAAGAAATTATCTTAGAAAAATTGGTGTTCGGCAAAGTGCCCTTTGAAAAAGCATTAAAGATCTCTCCCCTTCAAGTTGGAAGTATAATTGCCCAACATTTTGGTGCCTCCTGTGAGGAATAATTGTGACATTTAGAACATTTTGTCGTGTCCCTCGTGAACTTGGTGAATGTGCTTTTGTGGATCTTGGCATCCAAGTTATATTGAATTCGCGATCGTCGTCTTCTTGTTGAGTGTAATTGCGCTATTGTGGTACGCGGCCATAACCCTATCGTTGGGATAGACTTTGAGTTCTCGCGAATATTAGTTTCCAACCCTCTTTATCAATTTGTGAAGTGTGAACATTGCTCATCTAACAAAGAGGTCAGCAGCATGCACCGCCTTGAAGCGGCTGCATACCAACATCGTGTCCGCGGACATGACCAGCTGGGATGTGGCCCGGATCGAGAGCGAACAACGCTCTCTAGACCAGCAATACGAGCGCTTCCAGAGCGCGCATGAAGTAGCTCTGCTGGATGTCGGCGACACCGACGAATCCGACCTTCTCGCGCACGATGCACTGTTGCACATCGTGGATGCGCAGTATAAAGAGGCATCGGTGAGTTTGAGGCGGCACCTCGAGAAGCTGCAACCTCAAATAAAGGAGATTCGGCTGGGCCTCTCAACAGATCCTCAGAAGAGTCGGATCCAATTACTGCGACGAACAATGGCGTGCCAGGCACTCAAGCACCACCACACCACAATACTGACGGCTGATCTAAACGGATGGGACCTTACCCGTATCTACCTGGAAGAGAAAGATCTGGAGTTGCAATACCAGCGGTTCCAGACTGCCCACGATGAAATACTGGAGGAGGTAACAGACGAGGACATAGAGGAGCACGGATTGCTGCAGCAGACGGTGACGCAGCAGTACATCGAAGCATCGTCAGCTTTGAAACGGCGGGTAGCGGTCCTGGACGTGCCCAAAGAGGTTGTGGTGCCGACAATCCCTTCCACATCAACGGCGAAGCTAGAGATGAAGCTGGAGTCGATCCGGATCCCTACCTTCACTGGGGAACTCCAGAAGTGGCTGGAGTTCAAAGACGCCTTCGAGACGATGGTGCATAACGCCGATCTGCCCGTGCCCTACAAGCTGCAGAAGCTTCGGGACTCAGTGAAAGTGACAGACGTGGGTCTCGTCGGGAGTGTTTACTCCGGAGGTTACGAGGAACTATGGGCAGCACTCAAGGAGCGCTTTGACAATCCCAGATTGCTAGCAGAGGCTCACGTATCCCGGTTTTTGGGGGTCGCTGCTGCCACAGAGGAGTCACCCCGCGAGCTGATGCATATCAGGGACACAGTAGGTGAGTCTCTACGCTCACTCAGGGTCATGGGAGAACCAGTCGACAGCTGGGACACGTTGACTTTGCATATCGTCCTCACGAAGCTTCCCCCGAAGACACAACATCTCTGGAGCATGCATTGCCCACCTAAGAAAAAGGCATCATTGGCGTCATTACTAGAGTTCGTGGAACTCCGTGCCCACAGTCTTGGTGCTGAAATAGCTAGGCGACCATTTGGCAGTCACTCGGATGCTGCAAGTAGGTCAGCTCCGCGTCCCTCGGCCCGGTCTAAACCGGTCGCTCGGACACATGCCGCAGCAGCCATAAAGAAGCAGAATAACCGGTGCGCAGCTTGCAACGGAAACCACACCCTCAACCACTGCAGCGAGTTCGGTGGCTGGGATGCCAGCACGAAACTCAACTTCCTCCGAGCAGAGGACCTGTGTTTCAACTGCCTGAAGTCGGGACACCGGTCGGATAGGTGCCCATCCACATTCAATTGCCGCCATTGCAATTAGCGACATAACACGCTCCTGTGCAAGAGTCAGCCGCAATCTTCAAAGAAGCCGTCAGCGGATCCTGCTGCGCAACAAGGCAAACCTTCAGGATCCAAACAACGATTACCAGAACCGTCCAACTGGGTTCCGTACCAGGAGCGGAACCATGGACCACCTGACAGGTTCGAGGAGGATTCGAATTGACTCCTCAACCCCAGTTCGACTGTACTATTGGCGACAGCATTAGTCTATACGTACAGTCAAACGTCGGAGCAGCATTTGGTGCGCGCCCTCTGCGATCCAGGGTCGCAGGTAAGTTTTGCTAAAACCTCTCTAGTCGACAGACTTAAACTCCCCAGGTCTCCAGTGGACATTGCCGTGCAAGGCATTGGCGCATTGAAGCATGCGCCTGTACAGGTACAAGTGACGTTGTCACTTCGGTCGACCCGTTCCTCTTTCACCATCCAACTCAAGGCTCTGGTGATCCCGACAATTACGTCAGTCATCCCTGACTCCTACGTCGATACTACGCAGTGGACCCACTTGGCGGGTCTACCATTGGCTGATAAACACCTGGGAACCCCTGGTGCCATTGATGTTTTACTCGGTGCAGATGTATGGGGATACACAGTCCAGAGCGAGGTTATTCATGGTCAATTTCACGAACCACATGCACAATGTACCCGGCTTGGTTGGGTGGTCTTTGGTCCAGCTGCTCTGACAACACCGCAGCCCATCGCACGAGCTCACAACGCCCGGATGGCTGCGGAACCCGCTTCAGACTTTACCTTAGACGAATTGGTAAAGAACTTCTGGAAGCTAGAAGAAGTTCCTCTCGACGAATCCAGAGAGGATGAGTGCAGTCACCATTTCGATTCGACACACTCACGCACACCTGATGGTCGGTACATGGTTCAGATACCATTTCGACACGATGCCCCGAGGTTAGGCGCATCCTACCGCTCAGCCATACGCCAGTTCTATTGTCTAGAGAGAAGACTCTACAACAATCCAGAACTCCGCGAGAAGTACACTATATTCATGCGTGAATATGAAGCTATGGGACACATGGAGCGGGTGGGTCAACATGGCGACCGCCCCAACTCGTACTACATCCCGCATCATGCGGTAATCACTAAATTCCGTGTGGTTATTCAATGCGTCAGCCAAAACCACTACTGGAGTCTCACTCAATGATGTCTAGCTGGTGGGTCCGACGATCCAAGATTCACTTACCAATGTGATCTTGAGGTTCCGAAGATACCCCATTGCTTTGACAGCCGATGTGGAGAAGATGTTCCGTCAGGTCCTGGTAGCACCTGAACATCGTGATTTCCAGCGGATTCTCTGGAGAGAGTCACCGTCAGACGAGCTCAATGTCTTTCGGTTAACAACCGTTACATATGGTATGGCATCTTGTAACGAATCCTGTCGATTTCACCCTTCATCCTTTACACTCACACTATGAACTATAGCCTACAGGAAGCTATAGTCCAGTCCTGTAAGCAGGAACGAAGGGTGTTCCGGTATCTCTTTGGCTGGCATGCTTGCAATGGGCTTAGCTCGTCGAAAATGGCTGGGTTCTTGCCAAGGGATACCAAAACGTGTGTTACGTAAAATCATGCCGAGTTGGTTGTAGGTATAAAAAACACAGATAATACAAAATTTGGATCTAAAAATATTAGGACCCTAAATTCATCCTTAAGAAAAAAAAATATGAATTACTGTTCGAATTCAGACAAATTGAAAGGATTGATCGAGACAGAAATTTCAATTAACAACCTTAGAGAAGGAAGGACAAGATGTTATGTCCATAAGAGGTATATCCCACCCACGCATCACTAACGTGGCACGACCTTGGCTACTGCTACCTCGATGTCGTTTGCAGTAACCCCCTAATTTCATATGTGGTGACTTACCGAAGGTTTTCTAAAATGATCACATTTACCCTAAAATAATCTTTTAGCAATCCATGAAAATTGCTAACTCGTCAAATTTCATCTGTTTATCAATTTAATAATCATAACTCGTTCACTTTTTAAAACGTTATAAATTTCATTTTATTTTCCAAAGAAAGTAAATAAAATATAGATAAAAGATAGAAAAAAGAAAACTATAAACTGAAGAACAAAAATGAGATAAGAATAATAATAGGTAAATAGGATGAAATATATACATGTATCTAAATCTTATGTTATATGTGTTTATAAAACTATTTATATAAATTTTTTGCTTTTGTATTCGTTTTTAATTTCTCCTTTTTATTTCGTTGTCTCTTTGTATTTTCTTTTAATGTTTTTTCGTTTATTTCTAAGATTAATTTAGGAGAATTAATTAAACAAATTTATTTCTATTAAGATAAAATCTGAAGTAATGTTTTTAAATTTCAAAGGGTTGTAACCGTTTACTTCCTTTAAGCCTACTTTTAGACGATATATTATTTTTTTTTTTTATAGCCTACTTTCAGGCAAACTTTCTAGAAATTTCTGTTTTATTTGTTTTCAAACTAGCTATGTGTGTAATAATTGTGTGTATATATGCTTTAAGCAATTTCCAACAAAGAAATTCACAATCAAATTTAAATAAGTAAAAATCACTTACCGAGCTCTTTCAAATGTATTATGTAAATATAAAAATGAACCTTGTTGTTATTGTGGTGATCGATGAGGTTTTGTTTTTGTTGTTTTAGCCGTCGAGGTGGTGCACCGCTTCGAGGATTAGCAATCAATCCAAAATATGATCGATAAATGTGTACCTATTTTTAATAAGATTTAAATTTGATTGAATTTAATATATTGAAAAATTGCTTTAATTCTCTTTTTTTTTTTTTTTTTTTTTCTTTAGATATATGTAAGTTTGATATTTTGTTACTTTTGATTTAAAATTTTAATTTTTTAATTTTTGTTTTTCTTAGTCCTAAATATATGTACTATATGTAATGATATAAACACAAAAAAAAAATACTATACTAAGATAAATGATAGATAAAATAAAATGGATCATCTGGTACTTAGCTTTTGAGAGGTTGAAATTGAATCATGGACTTTGTTGATAAATGGAGTATGGTATAGATGGTCGTATGTACTTGCTGTTAGATGTTGTGCGTGTGTGGATGGTTGTATATTGCTGCTGTTATGAATGGAGTGAATGTGGATGGTTGTATGATTTTGATATTTCTGTTGTGCACTTGGATAGTTGGGTGGTTGTATGATTTTGCTGATGTGGATGAATGGAATGTGGATGGCTGTACGATTTTGCTGCTTTTGGTGCGTATGCGGATTTTGGATGTGGATGATGGATGTAGTGTTGTATTTGGTGATTCCTGGTTGGATGTTCTTGCTGTTGCGGATGGATGGATGGATGGTTTATTTTGGTGACCTTGTTGGATGTTCTTGGTGTCGTGTGAGCGTGGATGGTTTATTTTGGTGACCTTGTTGGATGTTCTTGGTGTCGTGTGAGCGTGGATGGTCGAGGTAGTTTCGACGATGATTTTCTTGGCTTGTACTTTGTTTTTCTGGGCTTTTGTTTGACCAAATGGTTTGGTGGCGTTTCTTTTGTCCAAAGTTAAAGCTCGAGTAAATCTGGTCCGCTCTTAAAATTGTTGGTTCCTCGTGGCGACTAGACTATAAGTCTTGTTGAATGTCTTTTCTTTAAGAAAATATTAGGAAAGAATTTTTTTTTTATTATTATTATTATTTCACATTTTTAGGTTTCACTTTTGCTTTCACTTTAATATATGTATATGTTTATATGTACCTTTTTTCAATTATTATGTAACTCTATATTATATTCACTTTGAAACTTTTTTAAGACTTTTTAATTCTGTAAACAGTAGACTTACACTTTAATCCAAACTTTTCGCGCACCAGGAACCAAATGAAAGATTTGTCTTAATTTTTTTTGGTTTCTCGGCTTTTCCATTGTCGAACTTATTTGACGAAACTGGGCATTTAAAGATGGAAGTGGATCCGGTTTTAGTTTTTTTGCTTTTTTGAATCTGATATTTATCTATAAAAATCCAATTGCATTTTAAAATTGAATAATGGATTTTTCTTTATATAGATGTGATATGATTTGATAATTTTGGTCAAAATTCTTGAAAATTAAGAGAACGCGTGAGTCCATACGTTACCAATACTAATTTCTTTCTTGGTATTAGTTACCGATCACGTTTCTTTTTTACTTTTTCTTTATTTTTTCTTTTTTTCTTTTATTTCATTCATCCATTAGTTTGCTCCTTCATGTGTTTTGCTTTATCGTTTCATTTTTGATTTCCTTTCGATGTCCTTGACCATGGTCTAGTGGTCTCAACGCTGGATCCCATGATCACTGTCAGACCCCTCGGGTTCGAATCCCACTTCTTCCATTTTTACATTTTTTTTATTGGTTTTAGATTTTTACCTTTATTTTTGTTTATAAGCTCAATTTTAAATAAATTAAATTTCTTTCCTTTTATTTTATTGTGAATTGTGTTCCTCATGATCATTATCGTTATACGACAATCTTCAACTACAATACATGAATGCACTCAAAAACAAAACAAGTCTGAAAAGATATCACCCTGAAAGTATGCATCAACCTACTAGCTTCTACCAAAAACCTTTTCATTCAAATTTCCAAACTGTTATACTCGCTCAAACATTGCTTCATCATACCAAATTAAACAAAATAGTACTGGAACACGCTTGCGTATACGCAATTTCAATTTTTTTATTATCTACTTCAGGATTTTATTTCTATTTAAAAATGCCATTTCTCACAAACCTGCTTACTTTTCCGAAAGCATATGAGGTAAAAGGAACAGGAAATAAAACAAGAAAGAAAAGAGACTCATGCACAGACTGACTGCCGGGCATATGAGATATGACCTTTACCTTCGTATGTCCTTACAGTGGTATATTCCTACACGTTTTCCATTCATGTCTTCTAGTTCGTACAGATTGTTTCCTATAACCTTTTTTATTCTCATTTTCAGAAATTTCGGAGATAACTTAGCGCTGATTTTCTTGGATGCGTCACTCAGTATAAAATTCCTTCTGAAAACTACTTCACCCACGGAAAATTTAATCGCTTTACTGCGAGTATTATACGCGTTCTCATATTTGGTGTGAGCGTTTGCTAAGGATTCTTTAATATGTGAGTGTAAAATGTTCATTTGTGACGCCTTTGACAATGTTTTAATCTCGGAATTATTAAGAGCGTTGAGATCTTTCAGAAGTTGGTAATCAGCACCATGTTCAACCATTGGTTGGCCAAACAATGCCTCGTATGGCGATACACTTGTAGCGGAATGTATTGTTGTGCGGAGAGCGCACGCGATTGAGGGGAGATGTAAATCCCAATTACGTTGGTCTTGATCGATGTAAGATCTAATTGCTGCTAAAATTGATCGATTAACCCTCTCGCTTGCGTTAGCTTGAGGAGAGTAAGCTGCGGTTCTCACATGATTAATTCCAAACGAAACCATGAGCTTTTCAAATTCCTTGCTTGTAAATTGTTTTCCGTTATCGGAAAGAATTGTTTCTGGTACACCAAACAGACATAAAACATTCTCAGTAAGAAACTTTATTACCGTATCCGAAGTAGCTTTTCTCAAAGGTTTAATTATGACGAATTTCGTTAGTTGGTCTAAAGCAATAACAATATGCGTGTTTCCGGTTTTCGAGCGAGGGTAAGGACCTAAGAAATCAATGTAAAGCATTTGAAATGGCCTCTCTGCCGTAAAGGCTTTTCCCATTGGTGGTCTAAGGGAACTGTTCGATGCTTTACATGACTTACAAACATCACACCGTGCAATGTAAGCTTTCACCTGTGTTGCCATGCCAGGCCAAAAGAAACGAGTACGTAATCGGTACAAGGTTTTCGATATACCGCCATGCGATGCTCTCGGCGGCCGATGAGCCAATCCTATCAAACGATCGGTTAAGGCTTCCGGAACCCAGAGCTTCCAAATAAGGTCATCCTCCAACGGATTACCTGTGCAATGTTGGACCTTCTTATAAACGAAATTGTTCGATACTTGAAGATCCGGTAGCTGGTTCTTTTGATTTCTGACTGTGTCGATGATCTTTAAGTATTCCTCACATTGAAAACTGGGGTCTTCAAGATCTATGTGCAGCGAGTCAAAGTCTTCGTTCACAACCGAAACATCGTGGTCCAGTGCTTCTATTTCAAATGCCCTCGAAAGAGCATCAGGGACAACGTTCTGTGAACCTTTCCGATGTTCGATTGTGAAGTCAAACCCTTGAAGTTTCAGGCTCCATCTTGCCAAACGACCGCTTAAGTCCTTTTGACTCATCAGCCACTTTAAACTTGCATGATCGGTGATTATCTTAAACGCTTGACCTTCCACGTATGCTCGAAACTTTTTAACTCCGACCACTGCTGCTAAACACTCGCGTTCTGTTACGCTATAATTGCGTTGTGCCTTATTCAGTTTCTGGGAATGGTAATATATAGGTTTTTCATTACCTTCATTGTCAAGTTGACAGAGAACACAGCCAATGCCTGTGTTTGAAGCGTCGCATAGGATTATAAATTCCTTATTAAAATCTGGGTTGATTAAAACAGGATCAGAAGTCAATGTCGCTTTTAAGTTTTCGAAAGCTTTTACAGCTTCTTCTGTAAATTCAAATTTCTTTCCTTTCTTCAAACAATCTGTAAGCGGGCTGGCCAAAGTGGAAAAATCTTTGACGAATCTTCGGTACCAGCCTGCCATTCCTAAAAATCGTCTGACCTGTCTTGGTGTCTTAGGAACGGGAAAGTCAACTATTGCCGAGATTTTTTCCTGATTCGTTTTAATACAACCATGGCCTACTACGTAACCTAAAAATTTCACTTCCTTAAAACAAAATTTGGATTTTTGAACGTTAATAGTTAAACCTGCCTGCCTAAGTCTATCTGCTAACACTTTCAAGAGTTTTATATGTTCTTCGAATGAGCTTGACACTACCAGCAAATCGTCTACATATGGGAATATTTGTTCTCGCAGTGCAACCGGTACAACTTTGTCTATGACTTCACACATTGTTTGACACGCGTTTTTAAGGCCAAATGGCATGACCTTGAATTGCATTAATGGTCTACCTGGAACCGTAAACGCCGTTTTTTCCTTTGATGACTTCTCCAGAGGGATTTGCCAAAACGCGTCCTTCAAATCGATGCTTGAAATCCAACGAGTATCTGGAAGACGAGATAGCAAACCCTCTATATGAGTCATTGGATACGCATTTCCCTTTGTCTTCGCGTTAACTTTCCTGTAGTCGAGGCACAGTCGATTCTTTCCTGGCTTCCGAACCAGAACTACTGGAGAGCTCCACGCACTGGAACTCTCTTCTATAACACCTAACTCTAGCATACGATCCAACTCCTCATACATCAGTTTTTGCACTGCTGGAGAAATCGGGTAAAAACGTTGTTTGATTGGCTCTGCATCTCCCGTATCTATTTTGTGTTCCGTCAGTGAAGTTTTCCCAAGGCCTAAAACAGCAGAAGATGGAAACATGTTGATGGTTTTTCTTAATGTTTCTGACTGCACATCCGTCAATTCATGGGCGTTCGGATCTAACTCTTTTGACGTCGTTGTGTTCAGCGAAAGTTCTGAGATGAGGCCAGGGGCTATATTAAAATCTTTCCAGAAATTTATACCAAGGTATAAATTCTGCTGAAGTGATGGTACAATATATAAGTACAATTCTTTCTCGATGCCTTTGTAAGAAATCTTGGCCAAGACTTTGCCTACTATAGCCTGATTCTTACCATCCGCGGTTCTTATGTTTTGAGATATTTTGCTGTACTCTATATTTTTCTTGTGTAACATATCGACACCCCCTGCTCCCAAGCAACTAATACTTGCTCCACTATCAAGCAAACCTTGCATCTGTTCGTCAAAAATTTTCACTGTAGCATATGGTCTAGGATCTTCCGCATTATACAATACCGAAGCTTCTATCGCTTTGAATTCTTGTTTCTTAATTTTGAATTTTTGTCTAAGTTTCATCACCTTTTCAGAGACGGGTGTCTTCGCTTCTGGATTGTCAAAAATTCTATTTCTAACTCTATAATAGTTTTCTAATCTCTCGTGTAAGGTTTTTCGAGGTTCGTTAGGTTTTTGAATTTTGTCTGTTTCTATTGTCTTTGGTCTATGTTTGGGTTTTAGAATTGAAATTGGATGTGTTGGTTCATTTGTTGTTTTTGTTTGAATCTGTGATTCATAAGAAATGATTGGGTTTAAGATGTCAACATTAAGTCCAGGTTCTACTTTTTCGAACAGTTTCCCTTGGACACGGGACTGTTCTTCACTTCGTTTCCCGAACAACGCGGGCATTGCGGTACAGTAGTGTTTTCATATCCACACTTATAACAAAAGAGATTTCTTTGAGGCACTTGGCAATCGAAGTAAGTGTGTCCTTTTTCCTTACAATTGAAACATACGAGGTTTCGAACATCCCTACCTGAATTGAAGGCTTCTATATTTGGATCAGCCAAACTAACTTCGTCTGTGTCTATTTCGGAAACGTTCCTACGATTTGTTGAGGGTTGTTGGAACTGCGGTTTGAAAACTCTAGATGAACTCGAGTCTTGAGAATTGTTTAAGTACTTTTCAATTTTTCTACAAACGTAGACCATTTCAGGCAAACTATTCGTATGAAAAGTTATTAGCAATTCGCCTATACGTCGTTTGACATTCAGTTTTAATAACTCTACAATCTCTTTAGGTTGTTTCGGTACTCGTAATCTATGGTTCAGTTGTTGTATCGTAGTATAAAAATCATCGAAAGATTCCGAAGACTGTTGTCTTCGATCGAAAAGTTTTCGAGAAAGCTCGGAGTCCGTTTCTAAACTACGATATTGCTCTATTAAAGCAGTTTGAAGCGCGTTCCAATCTGCAGTTGGGTTTGCGTTTATATAAACCCAGAACCAACTTTCAACTGGCTCTGCCACAAAGTGATGAAAGTTCTGTACTATCTCTTCCCAACAAACGTTATAACTACACCTCACCCTATTCAGTCTAAGAAGGAAGTCATCAACCGTCATTCTTTTCCCATCAAATTTCAACCCCCATTTATGGAAATTATGGTATCGTTTTGTCGATGGAAGCGCCTGAGCAGGTTGGTACATACTTTCTAAAGGATCACTCAAGGACATGTTGTTAAGCTGTCTCAAAAATTCATTTGCATTCGAAGAATGATACTCGCCATGATGATGGGCTGTAGAGTCAAGCTGTGGACGATCATCTCTCGTTGAACTATGCGGTATGGTTGGGTTGATTGGTGGAAGACCGTCAGTTCGTTCTCTTCTCGGTTGGGTACTCCTAGGTACTGAACATTCTCCCCGTTCCGCACTATACCTTCCTGGAGTGACTGCTGTCAATGTCCTACGCACGATATCTGCAACCTGTTCTTCTAGGTGAACCCTATTACGTTCTGCCTCCGCCCTAAATAACTCCATATCTTTGGCGCGGTTTATCCCTATTGCCGCCGTTACCACTTGCTCGATATACCCTCCTATAACCTGATCATCATCATCCTCATCTTCGTCGTCGTCAGCATCCAATTGTGTGTCTTTATTTTCAAGAGAAACCCCAAGGTTTAAACTTCGAATCCTTCGTTCCGCTTGAGTCAACAAAGACTCTGCACCTTCCTCGGGTTCTACTTGATGTCTACCTGTCGGTTGTTGCACTCCATTCAATGAATCTCTATCCGTTGCGCTGTTTTGTTGATCCGTTACATTTTCTGCTTGATTTCCCGCACCCCTATTTGTATTACTACGCAAAGCATGTATCTTTCTATACTTCCCTAAAGTCAGTCTTCTTTCATTTCCCATCTTTACCTCTATCAATGAATTATATTAGACCACAAATAAAAAGGATTGAATCTACGATTCAAAACTAAAAACTAATCCGACCCTGAAGTTTTGAATTCAGACACTCTTTAAAAATCCTCCGAACTATCAAAAAAATATCAAGAAAGCAAAGTAAAATCCTTACAAAATTAAACTAACTATTACAACCAAAAAAAACTTCAATTGTGTTTTGTAAATTCAGAAAGAATAGTATCATAGATTTTCAAAAAAGAATGTATCCAATGTCAAAGAAAAATTCATAAATAAAACTAGTAATAATAAGTGTCTTCAAGGATAATTCACTACCCTACAGAATTTTAAACTTAACAAATAAAAAGAATAAAAAAATCACCAAAAAAAAAAATAATCAAGTAATATAAAAAATTTACTATAAAATATAAATATATATATGTATATAATATAAACAAAATCGAGATTAAATTTTTGTTGTATCAATCATAATGTGTAAGGGTAAATGTGCCAAATCGAAACCTTTTCATTTATTTATCATAAACTTAGGTTTATCACCACTTTTTCTCTCCAGGATGCTCTCTCTTTTCCTCTCTCTCTCAATCCCATCAAATTGCTAAAATTCAAACAATCACCATTGAAAGAAAAATAAGTCAGATTTGTAAATTTTTTTTTTGTTTTTAAATTTTTTTGAAAGGTTAAAGGTACTCGCTACTAACGACTAGTTCTGTGACTTTAAATTTTCAGGACGAGCACTTCAAATTTCTCTTCAAGTTCCTTTATTCAAATATCAAAATTCAACGGCAAAAAATCAGATGAAAACAATCCAAAATTCGGATTAAATTTAACAAATAAACAAAGAATTGTCTATACTTAACGAATTCACCACCATACCTACATTGAACGCTACAGACTGAGCAGCGACACAATCATCCACTCACTGGCCGTCAACTGTTAGCTACAATGGATTCATCAAATGTACTAACAAAAAAAAATATCGAAAATCGAAAAATACAAAAAAAACATATTTTCTTCCTTTGGCATATCCTTTTTCTTTTCTATAAGGACGAATTCGGGCCCCACGTTGGGCGCCACCTGTAACGAATCCTGTCGATTTCACCCTTCATCCTTTACACTCACACTATGAACTATAGCCTACAGGAAGCTATAGTCCAGTCCTGTAAGCAGGAACGAAGGGTGTTCCGGTATCTCTTTGGCTGGCATGCTTGCAATGGGCTTAGCTCGTCGAAAATGGCTGGGTTCTTGCCAAGGGATACCAAAACGTGTGTTACGTAAAATCATGCCGAGTTGGTTGTAGGTATAAAAACACAGATAATACAAAATTTGGATCTAAAAATATTAGGACCCTAAATTCATCCTTAAGAAAAAAAAATATGAATTACTGTTCGAATTCAGACAAATTGAAAGGATTGATCGAGACAGAAATTTCAATTAACAACCTTAGAGAAGGAAGGACAAGATGTTATGTCCATAAGAGGTATATCCCACCCACGCATCACTAACGTGGCACGACCTTGGCTACTGCTACCTCGATGTCGTTTGCAGTAACCCCCTAATTTCATATGTGGTGACTTACCGAAGGTTTTCTAAAATGATCACATTTACCCTAAAATAATCTTTTAGCAATCCATGAAAATTGCTAACTCGTCAAATTTCATCTGTTTATCAATTTAATAATCATAACTCGTTCACTTTTTAAAACGTTATAAATTTCATTTTATTTTCCAAAGAAAGTAAATAAAATATAGATAAAAGATAGAAAAAAGAAAACTATAAACTGAAGAACAAAAATGAGATAAAAATAATAATAGGTAAATAGGATGAAATATATACATGTATCTAAATCTTATGTTATATGTGTTTATAAAACTATTTATATAAATTTTTTGCTTTTGTATTCGTTTTTAATTTCTTCTTTTTATTTCGTTGTCTCTTTGTATTTTCTTTTAATGTTTTTTCGTTTATTTCTAAGATTAATTTAGGAGAATTAATTAAACAAATTTATTTCTATTAAGATAAAATCTGAAGTAATGTTTTTAAATTTCAAAGGGTTGTAACCGTTTACTTCCTTTAAGCCTACTTTTAGACGATATATTATTTTTTTTTTTTATAGCCTACTTTCAGGCAAACTTTCTAGAAATTTCTGTTTTATTTGTTTTCAAACTAGCTATGTGTGTAATAATTGTGTGTATATATGCTTTAAGCAATTTCCAACAAAGAAATTCACAATCAAATTTAAATAAGTAAAAATCACTTACCGAGCTCTTTCAAATGTATTATGTAAATATAAAAATGAACCTTGTTGTTATTGTGGTGATCGATGAGGTTTTGTTTTTGTTGTTTTAGCCGTCGAGGTGGTGCACCGCTTCGAGGATTAGCAATCAATCCAAAATATGATCGATAAATGTGTACCTATTTTTAATAAGATTTAAATTTGATTGAATTTAATATATTGAAAAATTGCTTTAATTCTCTTTTTTTTTTTTTTTTTTTTTCTTTAGATATATGTAAGTTTGATATTTTGTTACTTTTGATTTAAAATTTTAATTTTTTAATTTTTGTTTTTCTTAGTCCTAAATATATGTACTATATGTAATGATATAAACACAAAAAAAAAATACTATACTAAGATAAATGATAGATAAAATAAAATGGATCATCTGGTACTTAGCTTTTGAGAGGTTGAAATTGAATCATGGACTTTGTTGATAAATGGAGTATGGTATAGATGGTCGTATGTACTTGCTGTTAGATGTTGTGCGTGTGTGGATGGTTGTATATTGCTGCTGTTATGAATGGAGTGAATGTGGATGGTTGTATGATTTTGATATTTCTGTTGTGCACTTGGATAGTTGGGTGGTTGTATGATTTTGCTGATGTGGATGAATGGAATGTGGATGGCTGTACGATTTTGCTGCTTTTGGTGCGTATGCGGATTTTGGATGTGGATGATGGATGTAGTGTTGTATTTGGTGATTCCTGGTTGGATGTTCTTGCTGTTGCGGATGGATGGATGGATGGTTTATTTTGGTGACCTTGTTGGATGTTCTTGGTGTCGTGTGAGCGTGGATGGTTTATTTTGGTGACCTTGTTGGATGTTCTTGGTGTCGTGTGAGCGTGGATGGTCGAGGTAGTTTCGACGATGATTTTCTTGGCTTGTACTTTGTTTTTCTGGGCTTTTGTTTGACCAAATGGTTTGGTGGCGTTTCTTTTGTCCAAAGTTAAAGCTCGAGTAAATCTGGTCCGCTCTTAAAATTGTTGGTTCCTCGTGGCGACTAGACTATAAGTCTTGTTGAATGTCTTTTCTTTAAGAAAATATTAGGAAAGAATTTTTTTTTTATTATTATTATTATTTCACATTTTTAGGTTTCACTTTTGCTTTCACTTTAATATATGTATATGTTTATATGTACCTTTTTTCAATTATTATGTAACTCTATATTATATTCACTTTGAAACTTTTTTAAGACTTTTTAATTCTGTAAACAGTAGACTTACACTTTAATCCAAACTTTTCGCGCACCAGGAACCAAATGAAAGATTTGTCTTAATTTTTTTTGGTTTCTCGGCTTTTCCATTGTCGAACTTATTTGACGAAACTGGGCATTTAAAGATGGAAGTGGATCCGGTTTTAGTTTTTTTGCTTTTTTGAATCTGATATTTATCTATAAAAATCCAATTGCATTTTAAAATTGAATAATGGATTTTTCTTTATATAGATGTGATATGATTTGATAATTTTGGTCAAAATTCTTGAAAATTAAGAGAACGCGTGAGTCCATACGTTACCAATACTAATTTCTTTCTTGGTATTAGTTACCGATCACGTTTCTTTTTTACTTTTTCTTTATTTTTTCTTTTTTTCTTTTATTTCATTCATCCATTAGTTTGCTCCTTCATGTGTTTTGCTTTATCGTTTCATTTTTGATTTCCTTTCGATGTCCTTGACCATGGTCTAGTGGTCTCAACGCTGGATCCCATGATCACTGTCAGACCCCTCGGGTTCGAATCCCACTTCTTCCATTTTTACATTTTTTTTATTGGTTTTAGATTTTTACCTTTATTTTTGTTTATAAGCTCAATTTTAAATAAATTAAATTTCTTTCCTTTTATTTTATTGTGAATTGTGTTCCTCATGATCATTATCGTTATACGACAATCTTCAACTACAATACATGAATGCACTCAAAAACAAAACAAGTCTGAAAAGATATCACCCTGAAAGTATGCATCAACCTACTAGCTTCTACCAAAAACCTTTTCATTCAAATTTCCAAACTGTTATACTCGCTCAAACATTGCTTCATCATACCAAATTAAACAAAATAGTACTGGAACACGCTTGCGTATACGCAATTTCAATTTTTTTATTATCTACTTCAGGATTTTATTTCTATTTAAAAATGCCATTTCTCACAATCTAGTCCATACACTTCAGTGCGATCGATGATCCAGTGTGCGCACGATAACCAGAGTTTAGTTGCAGATCCATCACGTGCCCGAGCGGCAATTGAGACGATTGAGAAGGCCTTTTATGTGGATGACCTCCTCACTAGTTGCAACAGTGCCGTCGAAGCAGTACGACTGGCAGGCGACGTCAATAAGATCCTCTTGGCTGGACATTTTGCACTCCGCAAATGGAACTCGAATAGCATACAGGTTGTTTGCACAAATAAAGTCTTTAAAACACAAATAATTATGGTAACAAGTAGGTAATAATTTTTATTAAATAAATTAAATACACAAGTGTTCACTTGGGAATAACAATGATGAGTGATTAGACTGACCAAAGGTTTGCAAAAGGCAAACTAAAAAGTGGTCAGTCTACATAAATATTAAATATCAAATATCAGCGCGTGAGGCAAAACATTGAACTTTTATTGAAGATCATATTTCGTCTGGCCTCACGCTGCTGAGGGAGTTGGGTGGAATATGGGTTGTGGGAAAGGTAAAAATTTGGATAACATAAATAAAATTAAAAATAGTGTATGGGAAATGATAAAGGCATAATTTCCCATCGTGTCAGCATTTATTTAAAATGTAGGTGTGATATTATGGCCGGGTGTTTTTGTGTTACTTAACATACTCCCCCCCTTTGAGGGATCTAATCACTCAAAACTCTAAAATTCTGTATCTATTTCGAAGCGAGGAGCGCTTCTTCTAGGAAGGGGTTTGGGTTTTCTATTTTTTACGTAGTAAAATATGATGAATCCGACCATTGCAATAAATAATATGAAGCTTATACCATAGTGATGGTAATCATGAGTGTTTATATCATTTGCCCAGGTATCCTTATCTAAATCTTTAGCTACTTCATTTATTTTGTCCTTTAAAATTTGTATTTCCATATAATTTGTCTCATTACCCGAAGATGAAATAACACTATTATCTTTAGTGGATGCCGTTGTTTTAATTGCCTCGGAAATTCTTATTGAAGGAACAAATGAATTTTGTATAGTGGTATTGCTTAGAACTCGGCCATTTATAATTATATGTGGGAGTTTCAATGTACATGGTCTTAAAAATTCTATCAAACCACTTCCACTTAAGGCTAAGCTCTTCGTAGTTCCTTCACATACAAGTAAACCAGTTGCAACATCTTCAAGAGCGAATATCCAACTATTGGAACCTCTAAGACTTATCCATTGATCGTGAAGAATGGATTTTGTTAAAAAACAGTGACTTATAGCACTGCTCATATGGTTCAGTAATGAAACTGCACAACTTTTATCACTGTCTCGATGGATCATTGTTGGTAATTGTTGGTTACAAATATAATTTTTGGTTGAAAGAAAATGGCAGGACAGTAATTGATTTTCTGTTAACTCAAAATACCTATCTCTCGTTGGAGTAACTGCTAAATACGGGGATGATAATTCTATAATGAAACTTGAATCATTTTTAAATAGTGGAAACGGAACCAAATTAAAGAGCTGAAATTCTTGGTTATCAACTAAAGGAATCATCATTTCAAATACTATTGAGTCATTAAGACTTCGTCCTTTAATGGATGACAGCTTAAAAATATCTAATACAGATGCTGTAGGGATGTTAAGATAAGGCGGAATATTGTTCCGAATAATTTGGAGTTGTTTGACAAATTGTGATGGCGAAATGAAATGAGGATTCATTTTTACATTATTAAGACTTAGGAGAACGTCAAGTAATGTGTCTTGCACCCTCTCGAGGTTCGTAATTGATAAAATCAAATATGATGTTAACGCTGAAAAACTCTGGCTGACATCAATTATTTCTTGATGCCTTTCAATGTTGTTTAATGATAATTCGAACATAGTCTTAAGGCCTTTATATTTCTCTGTGAGCTGCAAATTGTTTCGTTTAAGCAGATTCACCGTTGAATCTGCGATCGAGCTCTGCCTTTTTAAGAGATGTACTAGGTGCTGTTCATCTTGTTGGACCAAAGAGATTTGCTGCTGTATGTCCTTAGCATCATCCTGATCCAATACCCCGAATAGACTGTGTGCAACATTTCCGACAAAGTCGAAAGGAGATCTAGCAATCCTAACCCGTTTGTTATAAGAGGTATGATAGTTATGGACAAGGTCATTGTTTGATTCAATTATGACTACCCTATGTTTCAATGTGGTTATTGTGGGCAAACAGTAGGGATTAGTTTTTAATTCATCCAAGCAGATTTTATCCATTCTGTCTAAATACGTTTTTACTTCTCCTAGCTCTGCCCAATATGATGACAAATTGTAAAATATATAAATATTCCAAAAACTATTAACTGTGCTAGCCGTACCAATATCCTCAAAATAGATGCCTGTTGGATTGTCGAATTTAGTCATCTTTATGGGTTCAATATCTGCGGCGATTGTTAATGGAAACAATAGCAACATAAAACATAGTAATGTTACCAAAGAATTGCCGATGAATCTTCCACTTCTTAATCTCATTGAGGGTTGGGTTTTTGTTGGTGCTTTTAAAGCCTCCTCTTGCTGCCCTTTATAATCAATAGGTAAAGGACAAAGGTTATGGATGGCTCTTTGGTATGTTCCTGTATCTGTTTTAACATGCGCTACACGCACTAAACCATCCGTTCCCTTCACGACTTCGATTACACGTCCAAGCTTCCATTTCATTGGAGGCTGGTGTGAATCTTTTAAAACAACCATTGTTCCAGGTTCTAAATTTTGGGACTGCGCTTTCCATTTCAACTTCTGTTGGAGAAGATGGAGATATTCGTTTGACCATCTTTGCCAAAAATGCTGTTGAATGTGCTGAACCTGACGAAATTTGTCTAATCTTGAGATTTTTTGATCAGAAATGTTAGGCTCTGGAAGAGAAGTTAATGGAGCGCCAATTAGAAAATGACCTGGAGTTAATGCCTGTAAGTCATTAGGATCGGAGGAGTTGGGTGTGAGTGGGCGTGAATTTAATATGGCTTCGATTTGAACCACAACTGTTGAAAGCTCTTCATAAGTTAAAGAAGCTTCTCCTAAATATTTTAATAATAATATTTTTGCGGATTTAACAGCGGCCTCCCAAAGTCCTCCAAAGTGAGGAGAGCGTGGTGGAATATGTTTCCAATTGATTCCCATTTTCAGACAATTTGAATTGATTGATGTTTGAGTTTCGGGTGAATCAAGAAACTCTTGGAAATCTTTCAATTGATTTCTTGCCCCAACAAAATTTGTGGCATTGTCACAGAATATGGTATGGCATACACCCCGTCTTCCTACAAACCGCTTCAAGCAGTTTATAAAGGCTTCAGTGGTAAGGTTGCTAACCACTTCAATATGCACAGCTTTGGTAGAAAAGCATACAAATACTGCAAGATATGATTTGGTTGGAGTTTTTCCTCGTACTTTATAATGTGTCCGTATTGGTCCACAAAAATCTACTCCTGAATAATGGAATGGTCGAGAAGGAACGATTCTTTCTTTAGGTAGGTTTCCCATTAACTGATCGATGGAACTGGGTTTGGCACGGAAACATTGCATACATTTAGAAAGTACCTTGCGTGTTTCTCTTCCTACACTTAAAATCCAAAACTGTTGCCTCGAGATAGATATAAGTGTTCTATGGGAAACGTGTAGATGTTTTTCGTGTAAATGCTCTAAAAGTAGTGTTGTTACAATGTTATTTTTTGGGAGCAATATTTGGTTCTTTGATTGGGAAGGAATTTCAGCATTCTTAAGCCTTCCGCCTACATGTATCAACATTGTTGATGTATCAAAGTATGGGCTTAGTGATAATATTTTGGAATTATTGTGGAGAGGTTTTCCTGCCTGAAGTGCTTTATATTCTTCGGGAAAACCACTTATCTGTACGCTCCTCCACAAAAGAATTGTTCCCTTCTGGATGTCTTCCAAAGTTAAGGGACCAGTTCTTTTGTTTTCTTCGCAACGAAATTTAAAACTCATTATGAATCTACAACAATATGCAAAGATTTTTTGTAGCATAAAAAATGAATTTTTATGATTAACTGAGGAAAGTAAATCATCTTGGACCGACACAGTCAGCACCGTCTTTTGCTTTCGACGCCCAGGAATTTGTTCTGGTATTAAATACTCCATTTTATTGCTTGACGTGTCAGTTTGTCTTAAAAAATCAGGACCATCAAACCAAATTCTCGATCTGATTAGATCTCGCATTCCTAATCCACGCGATATAAGGTCCGCAGGATTTAATTCTCCTCTAACATAATTCCAATGATTCAAATCAGAATTCGATTGAATTTTAGCTACACGATTTGCAATGTATGTCTCCCATGTGTAGGACGGTGCCTTTATCCATGCCAAAACAGTTGTAGAATCTGTATAATAACTAACGGATGAAATTGTTCGACATATTATTGGGAGTATTTTTTGTACCAAATCCACCAATAAAACAGCCGCCTGAAGTTCTAGTCGAGCTATGGTTGTCGCCTTTAAGGGAACGACACGAGATTTTGAACACAACAATTGAACAAAAACTTTTCCTTCATTGTCAATAGATTTTAAGTAAATGCATGCGCCATAGGCATTTTCACTGCTATCGGAAAATGCATGCAATTCTAATTTCGTTGCTGAATTTATTAAAACAAAGCGGGGTATATTAATTTCCTGCAAAGAAGAAAATTCCGACAAATAGTTTAGCCACGTAGAAGCCTGCTGCGGAGGCAGGTTTTCATCCCAAGCAATTTTGGTTTTCCAAAGTTCTTGGAGAAATATTTTTCCCAATAATGTTACTGGCCCTATAAGCCCCAAAGGATCAAAGAATTTTGCCAAGTCAGCAAGAACGCTTCGCTTTGTTACCTGTACATTACTGGGTGCTATATAATCGTAGCAAAATTTAAACGTGTCTTGGGTTGGGTCCCAAACTAAACCAAGTGTTTTAATCACCTCAGATTGATATATAGTCAACATTCTCTCTCGATTTTCAATAGGAATATTTTCAAGAACGCGTGGATCATTTGAGCAGAATTTTGTTAAATCAAAGTTTCCTTCTCTTAGCAATTTTATGGTTTCATCAAGAAGAGACTTGGCTTCATCAAGCTTATCTGCCCCGGTAAGGCAGTCATCCACATATATGTTTTTTGTTATGATTTTTGATGCATTAGGGTATATATGCTGAAAGTCGTTTGCTAATTTCACTAAGCATCTAGTCGATAAATAGGAAGCAGAAGCCGTTCCATACGTAACTGTGTTCAGCTGGTATGTTCTTAACGTGCTCATGGGATCTGACCTCCATAAAATAAGCTGATACGCTCTATCCTTGGGATGAATTAGTATTTGACGATACATTTTGCTTATATCGCCAGTGAATACATATTTGTAAAGTCTAAAGTTAGCAATTATTGAAAATAAGTCTGATTGGACGGTTGGACCAACCATGAGGGTATCATTAAGTGAATACCCAGATGTCGTCTTTGCAGACGCATCGAAAACTACCCGGAGCTTCGTTGATGAACTCTCAGGTTTAAAAACGCAATGATGTGGAAGGACATAGTTCGATTTTGGTATGCACTTCTCGGGAAGCGGAGTCATATGACCTAGACGTTCATATTCCTCCATGAAACTTGTATAGCTTTCTTTCAACTCTAAGTTCTTCCCAAGCTTCCTTTCCAATGAATAAAAACGCTTTTTTGCCATTTCTATTGAACTACCCAATGTTTCATTTGGTACCCTTTTAAAGGGGAGTCGTACTATGTACTGGCCACGACGTGTTCTTTCCACGTGCTTATTAAAGTGTTCTTCACACTTAAATTCTTCCTCACTGTACACTTTTGATTCACCTTCGACATTTTCAATTTCCCAAAAAGATCGAACTAATTTATCTAGAGAGCTCAGACTAGGTTTTGAGACCGAATGACAGAAAGAACTGTGATTAGAATCTGTGCTGCTTCCTGCTAAAACCCAACCTAACCTTGTATTTCTTAATAATGGAAGGTTGCTTGAAACTTTAAATTCTCCTGGTAAAAGAAGCTCGAAAAATATTTCTGCTCCGATTAAAAGGTCTATTCGGCGAGAATTAATGGAATTAGGATCAGCTAGGAGAATGTTGGATGGTAAATTCCAAGTTTGAATGTCCAGAGGTGCAGCTGCCAGATAGTCACTTATTTTTGGCATTATACTGGCCTCGATTGTCCTTTTGAATGAGGAGGTTCTGGATTCAACTGAAATATTCATAACATAATTAGCCTGACTTTCTTTGCCTCCGATTCCGCTAATTGGAATGTCCTTTCTTCGTTTTGGGTAACCTAATTGCTGAGCTAAAGAGGTAGTAATGAAATTTAGTTGTGAACCTGAGTCCAACATAGCACGACAAGGGATACGCGTACCGTTTGAACATATAATGTTAACGATTGCAGTGGCCAGATAAACCTCACGACCTTTCAATACGACTCCTAACGATGTATTAACAAATGACCCTGAAGGAGTCTCACCCACCCGACCAATATGATCATCACACTTACCGGAAGCTGAGTTTTTTATTTCCTTCTTGGCCGGATAATGCAGTAAGGTGTTGTGTCTCCCGTTGCACTTTTTGCACCTGCTTTGCTGCTGACACGATGAAGAATGATGCCCTTGCAAACAGTTGGTGCATAATTGAAGTTTCCGCACCTTCTGATTGCGATCTTCAACTGAAAGAGAGATGAATTTTTTACAACTAAAGATTTTATGACTATTCGATTTACAAAATTGGCAAGAAACTTCCCTAGAATTGTCAGAAGCTGTGGTTACAACTTTCTTCCTTTCTTCTGGCTTCACCGCTTCCAGGGCTTGGAATCTGCACTCCACAAAATGAAGTAGCTGCGTTAGCGTTGGACTGCTTCTCGGTGATTTTAATGATTCCTCGAATAGCATTCGGGTGTCCTTGTCCATCCTGTCCAGCAAGAGGTGAACGACTACTGGATCCCATCCACTGGTGTCGAACCCAAGGTTATTTATGGCTTGCATGACTTCTTTAGTTGTATCATGAAGTCTTTTAAGACTTTTTACGTTGTCGGCGATGATGTTATGTTGAAACAATCGATTCAACTGTGCACTTAACAACAATCTCTTGTTGTTGAACCTGTCAACTAGTGTATTCCATGCTAGCTCATAATTACTATCCGTTGCATGGAAATGTTGAATCAGGTTATGGGCATCGCCAGTGACGTTGGTTTTCAGGAAGTACAGTTTTTGTGCCGGGGCGATTGGTTGATTGTGTACCATTTGCTGGTACAAGTCGAAGAACTGAGGCCAATTGAGATAACTACCGTCGAACTTCGGAATCTCAATTTTGGGTAGCTTTATTGCGGTTGACTTCACCTGAGGCGGTTGGCTGGTGGTTTCGTTAATCAAGCTGTTGTTGGGTAAACAGCTAATCCTCAAGTCCAGTTCGTCTTGAAGCTCAAAATAAAGCTCTATGTCGACTACAGCTGCATCGTCTCCAAGTCGTTTATATGCTGAGGTTATGTCCTCCCAGTTTATTATGAGTGTTTTAATTTTTTGATGAAACTGCTGCGGTGAAGTTTCTTTTAAATTCACTTGGCATTTGTTCAATGATGCTTGGAAGATTTTACCAAGCAGTCGGAATTTTCTCTCCATTGTCATCCTGTTAGATTCGGAGGTGGGGTTTACTTTTAGCCCTGTTGGGATATTTGAATCTGGTGATACGGTGAAGTGTTGTTTTGAAGGCCCTGCAAGGGGCCTGACTGCGATTGCTCCTAGGTCCTCTTTTAGCTGCTTGGGCTGAGGATTGACTGCTGTTGGTCCTAGATCCCCTTTTAGCTGCTTGGGCTGAGGATTGACTGCTGTGGTCTCTAGATCCCCTTTTGTCTGCTTGGGCTGAGGGTTGACTGCTGTGGTCTCTTCTTCAGCCTCATCAGATTTTTTAGACTCCGCATCACTAAACCTCTTTATTATGTCATCTCTTGTTGTCTCATAAACCTTTTTCACCTCGTCATAATATCCTTTGGTGAAGTATTCATGCTCTGTTGCTTGCGGATAATTATCTCTTATCTCGCTGTCCACTCCATCAAAAGATTCCCACAATTCATTTAGTTTAGCCCAACGTGCATTTAAATACTGCATCGTCTTTCTACCCGGGCCATCTTTTCTGTAATTGCGGGCGAGATTGCAAATCTCCGTTCCTACCAACTCTTGATTGTTGGTTAATTCGTTGATGGAAGACATTTTAAACTTTTATTTATTTTTAGCTGCGTTTATTCAAATTAAAAGGAAATTGTTTTTATTTTTCACTTTTATCGACTCACTTCACTTTTTATTAGCACAATTATTTGTTTAATTTACTACAGGCCACTAAACTTCTTTTAGTATGTCCTGTCACGGTCGCCAATTGTTTGCACAAATAAAGTCTTTAAAACACAAATAATTATGGTAACAAGTAGGTAATAATTTTTATTAAATAAATTAAATACACAAGTGTTCACTTGGGAATAACAATGATGAGTGATTAGACTGACCAAAGGTTTGCAAAAGGCAAACTAAAAAGTGGTCAGTCTACATAAATATTAAATATCAAATATCAGCGCGTGAGGCAAAACATTGAACTTTTATTGAAGATCATATTTCGTCTGGCCTCACGCTGCTGAGGGAGTTGGGTGGAATATGGGTTGTGGGAAAGGTAAAAATTTGGATAACATAAATAAAATTAAAAATAGTGTATGGGAAATGATAAAGGCATAATTTCCCATCGTGTCAGCATTTATTTAAAATGTAGGTGTGATATTATGGCCGGGTGTTTTTGTGTTACTTAACAAGGTAATGTCGAGGTTAACTAATCAAGCTTCCTTTTCTTCTTCTTCCACAGAGCTTGTCATTGACTGCCCAACGGCAACAGTACTTGGTCTACGTTGGGACCCAACAGCTGACGAGTTCTTCTTTCGCGTGGAACTAGAAGTGCCACGCCCTCCTGCAACAAAGAGGCGTGTACTGAGTGAAGTGGCTCAGCTATTTGACCCCACCGGTCTTCTTGCTCCTGTGGTAATCGTCGGAAAGGTGTTCATCCAGACACTCTGGTCCGCAGGCATCACTTGGGATGCCCCCCTCACTGATGAGTTGCAGCATACTCGGCAGACATTCCGGGACGACTTGGTCAACCTCAATCAGGTTCGGGTCCCACGCTGGCTAGGCATGCACAATCAGCACCCCACCACAATTCATGGTTTCTGTGATGCCAGCTCCCGAGCCTATGCAGCAGTGGTCTACCTAAGAACCACCTACCCAGATGAACGAGTGCAGATCTCCCTGGTGACTGCACGTACGAAGGTAGCCCCCATCAAGGGCGCCGCCATACCTCGTTTAGAACTGTGTGCCGCCCACCTATTGGCCATCACCCTGATGAACATCCGTACAGCTCTTGGACTAGTTACAGCACCATACTACTTATGGTCAGATTCCAGCATCGTGTTATGTTGGTTAAGGAAGGAGCCTTCGACATTGAAGCCATACGTCGCGAATCGAGTCCGACAAATACAAGAGCTCACGTCACCTGAACGGTGGCATCACGTACGCTCTGCTCAGAACCCTGCTGACTGCGCGAGTCGAGGTATTGGTGCCTCAGAGCTCGTCAATCACAACCTATGGTGGCAAGGCCCAGACTGGTTGAAGGTCGGTCCGCTCCCTCTTGACCCAGCCGGGCAGCCTGATGATAAAGACCTGGTTACTATCGCAGCTGAAGTCAAACCATCGGTTGTTACCGGTGTCACCACGCAACCCGCATCACACCCATTGACTACTCGATGCAGAGACGGCACGGTCATCCCCTTGGTGGAACGATATAGCCGAATGCAGAAACTTCTACGCGTTGTTGCCTACATGACAAGGTGGCTGAAGTCACATAGACATCGTGTCCAGGAACCCGTGATCGGAGCGGATGAGCTCGATGACGCCTTACAACGCCTTATACGAATAAAACAAGCGATGTGCTTCCCTCAAGACATCCAGCAACTACACAAGAAAGCTCCATTGGGGAGTGGAAGCCCGTTACTGTCACTAAATCCTTACTTAGACGACAAAGATCTACTTCGAGTCGGAGGCCGGCTCACTCACTCTTCGCTGCCACATGAGCGGAAATTCCCGCTCGTCCTACCGAAGACAGGACATCTCGTCGGGTTGCTGTTGGACCACACTCACGAGATCACCATGCATGGTGGAGCACAACTGATGCTTTAGACACTACGCCATAAGTATTGGATACTTCAGGGCCGACAAGCGGTTAGAACATTCGTCCACAAATGCGTCATCTGTCGAAGACATCGTGGGACATTAATAAAGCAACAGATGGCCTCTTTGCCCAGTCAACGAGTCAATGAGGCAAGACCCTTCCTATCGTCTGGGGTAGATTACTGTGGACCATTCACCCTACGTGTGGGAACCAAACGATCCCGCACCACTACAAAGGGATACCTGGCGATATTTGTATGCATGGCTACCAAAGCCGTGCATTTAGAGGTCATAGAGGACCTCTCTTCACAAGCTTTCTTGGATGCTTTCACCCGTTTCACCGGCAGGCGTGGACCCTGCCCCGATCTCTACAGCGATAATGGGACTGCCTTTGTGGGGGCCAACCGGCTCATGAAGGAAGACCTGGCTCTTTTTGAGTCTCATTACAATCAGCAAGCCTTGGCGCATGCAGGTACGAGATGGCACTTCATCACGCCAGGTGCTCCACATCAAGGTGGCTTATGGGAAGCCGCTGTCAAATCCGCCAAACACCACTTGATCCGCCTGGTGGGATCTCAGTCTCTTTGGCATCATCAGCTGCACTACTTGGCAGTTCGTATCGAAGCATGTCTTAACTCTCGTCCATTGGTTCCCCTACATGACGATCCTGAGGACAAACTGGCCCTCACTCCTGGAGACTTCCTGATCGGAGCACCACTGATAGCAGTACCAGAGCCCCGCATCGATGATATACCAATCAACCGACTGAAGCAGTACCAGTGGCTGCGCAAAGTCCACCAAGACTTTTGGCACAGATGGAGCGAGGAGTATTTGTGCACCTTGCAAACCCGCAACAAATGGGAGAAACGAGAGCCGAATCTTCGAGTGGATGACATAGTTCTTGTGCGAAACGAGAACCTACCCCCTACCCATTAGCGACTCGGGCGAGTCACAGCGATTCACTTGGGCAATGATGGATTGGCCCGCAACGCAACTCTTCGGACTGCCGCCGGCGAGTGTCGCCGCCCCGTCCAGAAACTTTGTCGATTAATCGACTAACAAACTCCTAAATTACACGACTAATTAAAGTACATGTGGGTCATTTTGTATGAGCATAGCCTACCTCATCACGGCCATCTGGACCACATCCCTAAACATTTCGAACGCAAGGTTCGACCGGGCAGGATGTTCGGTCAATCACCATTGACCTCGAGATTTGGTGGTCAACGTCCGCGCTGATGCAGCAGAAAGTACTTGGTACCTCACTGCACCCACCACCACTATCAGCCAGGCAGCATCATATCACACATTCCATACTGCCTCGCTATATGAGCAGTCGATTAACATCGAAATGTGTCGAATTAAATGTGCCATTGATTTGTGCTTCATTTCTGTGCCAGCCAAAGCAGATACCTACCCACAGCACAGGCACATATCTAAGTATATATAGAGCTATAGGTGGTGTCATCACCCACCGTATAGCAGATACACAGCGCATACCATGGGTATGCAGTAGTAGAGCGGACACATAGCGCACACCATGGGTATGCATTAGCATGGCGGATACCTACAACATGATATTATTATGAATAGGATGAAGCGGCTCGTAGTGTCGCTCACTCAACGACTGGACTGTGACATTCGACTCTTATTGTCACCAGTCAATTATCGCTGCCCTATATTTATCTTGGATAAATACAGCAGAGTGCTGAGGGTTGCAAGACAGTTCTAGGAAGAACAAATAAACAACACCACGACGATGGCTTACCCTCAGATGACGCTCCCACGGATCTTCGCTATTGTTGCTGGCGTTGGCACATTCTTGGTTGTGTGTCGTTGGGTATCCAAGGCATGGGCCTGGTACCAGATTCTGGACTCGCTAAACCTGTGGGCGTTTTGGTGACGCTGCATTCTTGGACAACGGACTGGTGGTGGCTTGGTGACTGACTTGGTCGGTCTCTGCCTGTTCTCTTGGAGTCTTCAACACGGTCGGTCGACTGCTGCGCTATTAGTTATCACATATAATTTAATTGTAAAATTAGACTGAAATTTATAGTCATCAAATAAAGAAATTATCTTAGAAAAATTGGTGTTCGGCAAAGTGCCCTTTGAAAAAGCATTAAAGATCTCTCCCCTTCAAGTTGGAAGTATAATTCCCCAACAGGTAGAATAGGTAGTTTTAGTTAGCTTTAAGTTTTATATTAAGGACCTTATTTTAAGTAGTTTTTAAGTAAAAATAAAAAAGGATTTTGACATTAGTTTTTTCTAAATTTTCTAATGAATACAAAAATAAATAAAATGAATTGAAGTTAAATAGATCTTAGGGCCAAAAGGCATTAGCATTAAGTATTATTGTTTAACTTAGAGTGTCCGTATGGTACCAGTAAGTTAGTTGTAAGTTATGGTTAATTAGGCTAGTTTTATGAATTTTTGTCTAGCTTTAAGATAGGTTTAAGATTGAATTAATAAAAATGAATTTACAAAACAAAAAAAAAAGTGGCGTCGGAACACAGCTCCAAGGGTCGTGGGTTCGAATCCCGTGCGGAGTGCACTCAAAATATAGAAGCTTTTTTTCACAATCGTGAAATCGTAGATTTTATAGATTGGGAAAAAAAGCAAATGGTGAAGGAGAGGAAAGCAGGGGTATCGAAAGATACCTCTGCCAATACATCAGGTGAGGTTACTGTGGTTCCAGCAGCAGCGGTACAAAAATCACCGAAACAACATCGGACCATTCAACGGACCAGTGGGCAACAATAAAGAGGAAGAGGCAAACTCCCAATTTGGTGGAGCGAACCAATCCAGCTAAGCGGAACGCTAATAAAAAAAATGAAACAAAAAACCAAAGGTGTGACGTCAGAGCACGAAACATAAGAGAGTGACGACTCTGGAAGCCCAGACTACGTCTCAGAGGGTGGAGAAGGGCAGTTTAGGTCTCCGAAATATAGGAACAAGATCCTATCGGAGCCAGAACCGTCAACAAATAAAACGTTGGAAGGGGAGGTGGACCAAATCCTCCAAGAAGAGAACCAACTGATGGAGGCACTGCAAAGTAAACAGGCCGACATCAGTAAATATGAAGATAGCCTGAAAAAACTAAAGGAGCAAATGGAGCCACTCCTCAGCCAACTTAAGCTAAAGCAGGAAGCGCGCCGACAACAAGAGGCAGCTTAACGGCAACTGCAACAAAAACAACAGCAGCAAAAACAACAGCAGCAAAAACAACAGCAACAACAACCACAGCAGCACAAACAACCACAAACCAAGCCCGCTCCCAAAAACACAGGAGCGGAGCAAAAGAAAAAACCGCCATCAGCAGTGAAAGCCCCAAATGTTGAGGGCCCATCGACCTCAACTAAAGTAATGCAGCAGCAACAACAGCAGCAGAAACAGCAGCAGCAGAAACAGCAGCAGCAGAAACAGCAGCAGCAGCAACACCAGAAACAACCACAGCCCAAGAAGGAGAAGGTGCCACCAATTAGGACCTACCGGGTTGACCTGCAGGACTTGAAACAGGTATGTAAGTCGGCCACTAAGGGCAAATTTTTAATAAATATTTTGAACGAAAAAGAAAAGCGGTATTTGGTGCAGTGCTTCTCACTGGCCGAATACAATTTACTTAAAGGAATGCTAAAACAGGCCACCGCTGAGTTCTTCAGCTACACTCCTAAAAGCGAAAAATTTAAGACAGTCTTTCTGAAGGGCATAAGTTCCTGCACGGAACCGGAGGCGCTCTTTGCTGAGCTCCGCCAAAAAGCCATCGATGATCTCGATTTCATCGGGGTCAAGCCTTTCACTACGGTGAAGTCCAGGCGAGGGGGTTACAGGCTGCCAATGTTCCTCGTAACATTATCGCCCCAAAGTAGTCTTGAGAGTCTGAGGAAAATCGAATCCCTCGACTATCAAACTGTACACGACATTTTACAATGTACGAAGTGCCAGAGGTTCGGCCATGCCGGAGCCAACTGCAATATGCAGTTGCGCTGCGTCAGGTGCTCCGAAACCCATAATGAGGGAGAATGCAAGCTGGGGAATGAGCGGGTTGAGGATTTGACCCAGCTCAAGTGTGTCCTTTGTGGAAACCAAGGGCACCCGGCTAGCTATAGGGGTTGCCCTAAGGTCCAAGAAATGAAACAGAAACAGGCCAGTCAAAAAACCGAAAGAAGTCGAACAGTTCGACAGGCTCCAATACAAAAATTCGTGGATCCCAAATTTTCCTACGCCCAAATGGTGTCCGGGAATGGGAATACGAGACAGGCTCCACCAACGGTTGCCCCAAAGGCCCCTGTGCCTAAGGCACCAGAGGTGCAGCCTGACATTGTAGCCTTGTTGTTGAGCATTCAAGGTCAACTAACAGGGCTGCAAAGTCAGATAAAGGAGCAAGGCAAAAGGGTAGGTCATCTCTACTCTTTGTTGCCTGGCCTGGCGCAATTTAGACCATAATGGGCGCGCTGCCGGAGACGCGCCTAAAAGTCCTAGCTGTGAATGTACATTCACTGATTAGGATTGAACGAAGAGCCAATATGTTCCAATTGTTGAAAGACTACAGTCCCGATGTGTTTATGGCTAGCGAAACTAAGCTAAACCACAAACACAAATTGACTCATAAAAATTACAATATCGTAAGAAGAGACCGGCCCGACTCCACTCAAGGGGGCGATGTCGCTCTCTTTATACGAAAAGGCATTAATTATAAAGTCATATACAACAATGAATTGCGAAAGCTCAAGACGCTAGAAGTTTGCGTTGTATGCATCTCTCTCACTCAAGGGAAGCGGATGTATATGATTGCGGCTTATGCGGCTGGAGCTCCGCAGGTTACTTACTTTGCTTCAGAACTCGAGATTCTTTTTAGGGAACTTAAACTGAGCTTGGAAGAAAACTATTTCATCTTGGCCGGTGATTTGAACGCGAAACATGAAGATTGGGGAAATCAACATAGTAATCAAAGAGGTAACCATCTTTTTAATTTGATGAATTTTTACAGCGTTGAATATGGCGTCGACCTGCTGGCTACTGAAAAGCCATCGTATCCAAGAAGCGGCTCCTTTCTGGATCTTTTGCTGTACGACACAAAACTGACAGTTACAGACAAAGTGGGTAATCACCCTCGAAACTGCTTACAGACAGTCGAGTACGACAGTGATCACTGCGGACTGGCTGCTGTAATGCAGATTCCGAACGAACGCGTGGAGTTGGAGGAATACGTTGCAACGCATTCTTACAATTACAGTAAGATGCTCTGGCCTCGTTTCACCAACGCCCTAGCGAGAGAACTTCGTTCGAGTGACATAGCCCCACCAAACAACAGAAACCTGACAAATACAGAAATTGACCAACATTTACAACAGATGGACGAAACAATAAAACGAACGATGGAATGGACAATACCAAAGTACAAAGAACGGGACCAAATGGACGCTTACAGAAACGCGACTATTGACGCACTACGTAGGCACAAGAGTGGCTTACTGACAAGACTCAAAAACTTGTACAGACGACTCACAGACCCACACGACTTGGAGGTTAGGACACTGAAGTCGTCAATAAAAAATGTCAATCTGTTGATTAAGGAGAACTACAGGTTATCGATTAACAAGTACTGGGACCGCAAGATCCGGTCAGTTAAGTCCAGTGACCCTAGTATGTTCCCTAAAATCAACAAGATATTCAGGAAAAAGAACGACAATGACCTTCCGTGTCTGAAACTCCAAAGAACTGAAGAGAACAGAGACGTACTCAGGACAGCGCAAATAGATCCAGAAGAAGCCATCTTTGACGATGACTTTTATATAATTGAAGACCCGAAGGAAAAAGTGGAGGCGGTGGGAGCTGCTTTCCAGCAAGTGTACAAGGTGAATGTTAGCATTCGCCCCAACCACGACCTGGAAAACAGAGCCCTACTTAATCACTTTTACCTTCGAAATGATATAACACAATGGCGATCTGAGAACCGCGGTTTCATGCGGTTCAATGACGATTCCTTGGCAAATGCCATAATCGCCGAGCAAACGGGACCAAGTCCCTTGTTAGTAACGAAGGTTGAGCTTCAGGTCATCTTCAACTCAATAAAAAATAAAAAGTCAGCAGGTGTCGATGGTATATCCAACGTTGTACTAAGACATTTACCGATGGAGGCAATTGACATTTACACCACACTCTTCAATAATGCACTGAATAATGCATATTATCCAGTGCATTGGAAGACCGCTGTGGTTCATCCTCTCCCGAAAAAGGGAAAGGACAACTCCAACCCGTCAAATCTTCGGCCGATAAGTCTTCTTACGAGCATCAGCAAAGTTTTCGAAAAGATCATCAATAGGGCTCTGACTAAATGGGCTGCGGACAACAAAATAATTCCGGATAAACAGTTCGGGTTCAAGGCGGGTCATTACACAATTCATGCTGCGTCTAAACTCGTTTCTGATATCCAATGGAATAAATCAAAACAACAATGCACAGGTGCTGTTCTGGTTGATTTGAAAAAGGCCTTTGACACCGTATGGTTAGAGGGTCTTTACCTAAAAGTGAGCAGGCTTGGTATAAGCAAGCCATTGTTGTATGTACTTTATGATATGCTTAACGGTAGAAAGTTTGTTGTCAAAAGTGGCAATGTAACTTCTACCACAACATTCTTAATTAAAAATGGTCTTCAACAGGGAGCGGTGAATTCGCCGATTCTCTTCAGCATTTACACCAGCGATCTGATAGGTAGTCTTACAAAGGCAATTGCGTACGCCGACGATCTTATTGCGTACAGAACGGCCCGAAAGGTTGAGGTTATTAGAATTCTCTTGCAGCGTGATTTCGACAAGATTCAGCGATATTGCGACGACTGGAAACTGAAAATAAATGTCCAGAAGTCGGAGACAATTCTGTTCCGGACTCCGTTGGCTGGGGCCACGAGGGATACGTGCAAGAATTGGCGCAAGATGGTTATCGTTGATCTTCACGGGCAGCCATTGGCGAGCAAAAGTGTAGTGAAGTACCTCGGTATCTGGTTAGATCAGTATTTATATTTCGACAGACATATAAATGCTGCTCTGACCAGGGCCAGAGGAGCCTTCGCTCTGACGAAACGGCTGTTTTTTAGCAGTCAGCTTGACGCCAGAGTGAAGGTAATTTGCTACATGGCCCTCATACGGCCGATGATCGTTTATGGTTGTCCTGTGTGGTTCAACGTTGTCCCTTCCCAGATGGAGAAGTTTCGGGTGTTCGAGCGGCAGTGTTTACGACGCTGTACCGGCTTATACAGAACAGCCGAATCTTCTTATGTGCATTACTATTCCAACGAGGTCCTATACAACGGGGCTCGAATCAACAGAATTGACAATTTCGTGATAAAACTCGTTCGAGGTCACATTGCAAGAGCTATGTCTTCGACCAACAATTTAATTTTCGGGGCGTTCTATCCGAACGACGAGTATTTTGAGAGTGCACGCTTGGGCGGCTTCATTCCACCAGAGGCATTCCTCTTTTTAGACAGATGCGGTCTGATACAGGATAGATTGGCAGTTCCGCTAATTTACCACGTCAGACAAAGAACCGTGGATAGCCGACTCCTGTACAATCGGGACGTCATGGCACAAGGCGGAGCAGAGCTCCTTCGGTTCAGTAGGGCTCTGTCCGAACGGGACCGAACTGATAGGGTGAAGCAGGAGAACCAGTTTTGGTGGCTTCAATCGGCACTTGATAGTGGGTAGTCGGGATGGGGTTTTAAGCCTTGGCCGGCTTACATACTTGTTTTATAGTTTTAGGGTTTAGTTTTAAGTAGAATAGGCATGGTGGCACAAAACAGAAATAAAAAATACAAACAAATTATACACAAAAAATACAAAAAAAAAACGAAAAAAAGAACAAAAAAAAAGATACAAAAAAATAAATAAATAAAAAAAAAGAAAAAAAAAGACAACAAAATATGAAAAACAAAACGTTAGATAGTTAGATTTGCTGCTGTGGTTGTTCTAGTTTTAAGTAGTTTATAGGTAGAATAGGTAGTTTTAGTTAGCTTTAAGTTTTATATTAAGGACCTTATTTTAAGTAGTTTTTTAAGTAAAAATAAAAAAGGACATTGACATTAGTTTTTTCTAAATTTTCTAATGAATACAAAAATAAATAAAATGAATTTAAGTTAAATAGATCTTAGGGCCGAAAGGCATTAGCATTAAGTATTATTGTTTAACTTAGAGCGTCCGTATGGGACCAGTAAGTTAGTTGTAAGTTATGGTTAATTAGGCTAGTTTTATGAATTTTTGTCTAGCTTTAAGATAGATTTAAGATTGAAGTAATAAAAATGAATTTAAAACAAAAAAAGTGCGTTGGACTGTCATGCGAGAGGTCTTGGATTCGATCCCTGCCTGTGCCACCTTAATTAAAAAAAAAAAAAACGGGTACTGCCTCTTGCGAGGAATTGACAAATTCTCCAAGAGTAATGCTTGTCATAAAAAAGTGCTTTCTCAAATTAGCCGTTCGGATTCGGCATAAAACTGTAGGTCCCCTCCATCCCTGACAACAGTACTCGCACACAGGAATGGTTGAGAGTTGTAAGTCACTAGGCCCTGGTTCTCTACGGACTGTTGCGCCACTTAATTTTTTTTTAAAGCCGTCAAAAAGTCCTTACAACTCGCCAGTTTGGGTTGTTCCAAAGAAAGAAACGAACGAAAATGGCACTTCCAAAAATCGTTTAGTTATTGATTATAAGAAATTAAACGAACAGACAACTCCGGATAAATATCCAATATCTGACACTAACGTCATATTATCTAATTTAGGAAAGGCAAAGTACTTTTCGACATTAGATCTAGAAAGTAAATTCCACCAAATAAAGATGAAGGAATCTGACATAGAAAAGACAAGCTTTAGTATTAATAATGGCAAGTATGAGTATACAAGATTGCCTTATGGATTGAAGAATGCGCCTTCAATATTCCAACGTGCTATGGATGACATATTAAGACGTCAGTCGTTCTTTGACTTCCAAGCAGCGAAGAAGTGTTTCATTTATATTTATTTCCAAGTTTAAATAGTGAAAATTAGAAGTGACAAATAAAGTTGGTAGTTTGCCACCACCAAAACTAACAAGTCGATAGCCCAGTGGAGGTGGCGTCCAAAAGCAGATCCGAGGGTCGTGGGTTCGAGTCCCAGTCGGAGTCATCAAAAAATTTAGAAGCTTTTTTTCACAACAGAGAAATCGTTGATTTTATCAGTTGGGAACAAAAAGTAATGGAGAAGGAGAAAAGAGCAGGGGTATCGAAAGATACCTCTGCCAACATATCAGACGATGTTGTGGTGGCACCAGCAGCGGTACCGCAAGCAACCGCAACAACATCAGGTCAGGCATCTGACCAGTCAACAGCCAGAAGCCAGAAAAGAAAGCTTAAAAAACAAAGCCCGAACAAGGTCGAAAGAACCAATTCGGCTAAGCGGCAGGCCAATAAAAAAAAAATCGAAGACGGAGGTAAAGGGGGCTTTACCACTGAGAGTGAGTTCTCAGACTACACTGAGTCTGAGAAAACGGAGTACATGTCCGAAGGTGGAGAGGGGTTCTTCAGGCCTCCGAATAGTGAGTTAATGCTATCGGAGCCAGAGCCAGTCCCGCCGACAAACAAGGCTGTGGAGGTGGATGTTGACCAAAGCTTCCAAGAAGAAAATGCACTGATTCAGGCCCTGCAAACTAAACAGGCAGCCATCAGTGTATATGAAGAAAATCTTAAGAAAATGAAGGAGGAAATGCAGCCGCTCCTCAGTCAACTTAAGCAGAAGCAAGAGGCGCGCCGGCAGCAAGAGGCAGCGCAACGGCTACTGCACCAAAAACAGAAACAACAAAAACAACAGCAACAACAACCACAGCAGCAACATCTACAAAGCAAGCCCGCTTCCAAAATCTCAGGAGCGGAGCAATTTAAAAAAGCACCGCCAGCAACAGCAGGCCCAAGTGTTGAGGGCCCAACAACCTCAACAAAAGCCAAACAACGGCTACAAGAAGAACCAAAACAGCCGCAGCAACAACAAATCCTGCAGCAGAAGCAACAGCAACAGCAGAAACAGCAGCAGCAGAAAAAGCAGCAGCAGAAACAGCAGCAGCAACAGAAACAACCACAGCCCAAGAAAGAGAAGGTGCCACCAATAAGGACACACAGAGTTGACCTGGACGACATAAAACAGGTATGTAAGTCGGCCACTAAGGGCAATTTTTGCATTAAAATACTAAACGAAAAAGAAAAGAATTATTCGGTCCAGTGCTTCTCACTGGCCGAATACAACTTAGTCAAAGGGTTATTAAAAGAGGCCACAGCTGAGTTCTTCAGCTTCACGCCGAAAAGCGAAAAATTTAAGACGGTCCTACTAAAGGGCATAAGTTCCTGCACGGAACCGGAGGCGCTCTTAGCTGAGCTCCGCCAAAAAGCCATCGACGATCTCGATTTCATCGGGGTCAAGCCTTTCACTACGGTGAAGTCCAGGCGAGGGGGTTACAGGCTGCCAATGTTCCTCGTAACATTATCGCCCCAAAGTAGGCTTGAGAGTCTGAGGGAAATCAAATGCCTTGACTATCAAGCCATACACTGGGAGACATTAAAAAGGCACGACGACATTTTACAATGTACGAAGTGCCAGAGGTTCGGCCATGCCGGAGCCAACTGCAATATGCAGTTGCGCTGCGTCAGGTGCTCCGAAACCCACAATGAGGGAGAATGCAAGCTGGGGAATGAGCGGGTTGAGGATTTGACCCAGCTCAAGTGTGTCCTTTGTGGAAACCAAGGGCACCCGGCTAGCTATAGGGGTTGCCCTAAGGTCCAACAAATGAGACAAAAACAGGCCAGTCAAAAAGCCGAAGAAAGTCGAACAGTTCGACAGGCTCCTACACAAAAATTCGTGGATCCCAAATTTTCCTACGCCCAAATGGTGTCAGGGAATGGGAATACGAGACAGGCTCCACCAACGGTTGCCCCAAAGGCCCCTGTGCCTAAGGCACCAGAGGTGCAGCCTGACATTGTAGCCTTGTTGTTGAGCATTCAAGGTCAACTAACAGGGCTGCAAAGTCAGATAAAGGAGCAAGGCAAAAGGGTAGACCATCTCTACTCTTTGTTGCCTGGCCTGGCGCAATATAGACCATAATGGGCGCGCTGCCGGAGACGCGCCTAAAAGTCCTAGCTGTGAATGTAAATTCACTGATTAGGATTGAACGAAGAGCCAATATGTTCCAATTGTTGAAAGACTACAGTCCCGATGTGTTTATGGCTAGCGAAACTAAGCTAAACCACAAACACAAATTGACTCATAAAAATTACAATATCGTAAGAAGAGACCGGCCCGACTCCACTCAAGGGGGCGGTGTCGCTCTCTTTATACGAAAAGGCATTAATTATAAAGTCGTATACAACAATGAATTGCGAAAGCTCAAGACGCTAGAAGTTTGCGTTGTATGCATCTCTCTCACTCAAGGGAAGCGGATGTATATGATTGCGGCTTATGCGGCTGGAGCTCCGCAGGTTACTTACTTTGCTTCAGAGCTCGAGATTCTTTTTAGGGAACTGAAACTGAGCTTGGAAGAAAACTATTTCATCTTGGCCGGTGATTTGAACGCAAAACATGAAGATTGGGGAAATCAACATAGTAATCCCAGAGGTAACCATCTTTTTAATTTGATGGATCTTTACAGCGTTGAATATGGCGTCGACATGCTGGCTACTGAAAAGCCATCGTATCCAAGAAGCGGCTCCTTTCTGGATCTTTTGCTGTACGACACAAGACTGACAGTTACAGACAAAGTGGGTAATCACCCTCGTAACTGCTTACTGACAGTTGAGTACGACAGTGATCACTGCGGACTGGCTGCTGTAATGCAGATACCGAACGAACGCGTGGAGTTGGAGGAATACGTTGCAACGCACTCTTACAATTACAGTAAGATGCGCTGGCCTCGTTTCACCAACGGCTTGGCGAGAGAACTTCGTTCGAGTGACATAGCCCCACCAAACAACAGAAACCTGACAAATACAGAAATTGACCAACATTTACAACAAATGGACGAAACAATAAAACGAACGATGGAACGGACAATACCAAAGTACAAAGAACGGGACCAAATGGACGCTTACAGAAACGCGACTATTGACGCACTACGTAAGCACAAGAGTGGCTTACTGACAAGACTCAAAAACTTGTACAGACGACTTACAGACCCACACGACTTGGAGGTTAGGACACTGAAGTCGTCAATAAAAAATGTTAATCTGTTGATTAAGGAGAACTACAGGTTATCGATTAACAAGTACTGGGACCGCAAGATCCGGTCAGTTAATTCCAGTGACCCTAGTATGTTCCCTAAAATCAACAAGATATTCAGGAAAAAGAACGACAATGACCTTCCGTGTCTGAAACTTCAAAGAACTGACGAGAACACAGACGTACTCAGGACAGCGCAAATAGATCCAGAAGAAGCCATCTTTGACGATGACTTTTTTATAATTGAAGATCCGAAGAAAAAAGTAGAGGCGGTGGGAGCTGCTTTCCAGCAAGTGTACAAGGTGAATGTTAGCATTCGCCCCAACCACGACCTGGAAAACAGAGCCCTACTTAATCACTTTTACCTCCGAAATGAGATGACACATTGGCGATCTGAGAACCGCGGTTTTATGCGGTTCGATGACGATTCCTTGGCAAATGCCATAATCGCCGAGCAAACGGGACCAAGTCCCTTGTTAGTGACGAAGGTTGAGCTTCAGCTCATCTTCAACTCAATAAAAAATAAAAAGTCAGCAGGTGTCGATGGTATATCCAACGTTGTACTAAGACATTTACCGATGGAGGCAATTGACATTTACACCACACTCTTCAATAATGCACTGAATAATGCATATTATCCAGTGCATTGGAAGACCGCTGTGGTTCATCCTCTCCCGAAAAAGGGAAAGGACAACTCCAACCCGTCAAATCTTCGGTCGATAAGTCTTCTTACGAGCATCAGCAAAGTTTTCGAAAAGATCATCAATAGGGCTCTGACTAAATGGGCTGCGGACAACAAAATAATTCCGGATAAACAGTTCGGGTTCAAGGCGGGTCATTACACAATTCATGCTGCGTCTAAACTCGTTTCTGATATCCAATGGAATAAATCAAAACAACAATGCACAGGTGCTGTTCTGGTTGATTTGAAAAAGGCCTTTGACACCGTATGGTTAGAGGGTCTTTACCTAAAAGTGAGCAGGCTTGGTATAAGCAAGCCATTGTTGTATGTACTTTATGATATGCTTAACTGTAGAAAGTTTGTTGTCAAAAGTGGCAATGTAACTTCTACCACAACATTCTTAATTAAAAATGGTCTTCAACAGGGAGCGGTGAATTCGCCGATTCTCTTCAGCATTTACACCAGCGATCTGATAGGTAGTCTTACAAAGGCAATTGCGTACGCCGACGATCTTATTGCGTACAGAACGGCCCGAAAGGTTGAGGTTATTAGAATTCTCTTGCAGCGTGATTTCGACAAGATTCAGCGATATTGCGACGACTGGAAACTGAAAATAAATGTCCAGAAGTCGGAGACAATTCTGTTCCGAAGTCCGTTGGCTGGGGCCACGAGGGATACGTGCAAGAATTGGCGCAAGATGGTTATCGTTGATCTTCACGGGCAGCCATTGGCGAGCAAAAGTGTAGTGAAGTACCTCGGTATCTGGTTAGATCAGTATTTATATTTCGACAGACATATAAATGCTGCTCTGACCAGGGCCAGAGGAGCCTTCGCTCTGACGAAACGGCTGTTTTTTAGCAGTCAGCTTGACGCCAGAGTGAAGGTAATTTGCTACATGGCCCTCATACGGCCGATGATCGTTTATGGTTGTCCTATGTGGTTCAACGTTGTCCCTTCCCAGATGGAGAAGTTTCGGGTGTTCGAGCGGCAGTGTTTACGACGCTGTACCGGCTTATACAGAACAGCCGAATCTTCTTATGTGCATTACTATTCCAACGAGGTCCTATACAACGGGGCTCGAATCAACAGAATTGACAATTTCGTGATAAAACTCGTTCGAGGTCACATTGCAAGAGATATGTCTTCGACCAACAATTTTATTTTCGGGGCGTTCTATCCGAACGACGAGTATTTTGAGAGTGCACGCTTGGGCGGCTTCATTCCACCAGAGGCATTCCTCTTTTTAGACAGATGCGGTCTGATACAGGATAGATTGGCAGTTCCGCTAATTTACCACGTCAGACAAAGAACCGTGGATAGCCGACTCCTGTACAATCGGGACGTCATGGCACAAGGCGGAGCAGAGCTCCTTCGGTTCAGTAGGGCTCTGTCCGAACGGGACCGAACTGATAGGGTGAAGCAGGAGAACCAGTTTTGGTGGCTTCAATCGGCACTTGATAGTGGGTAGTCGGGATGGGGTTTTAAGCCTTGGCCGGCTTACATACTTGTTTTATAGTTTTAGGGTTTAGTTTTAAGTAGAATAGGCATGGTGGCACAAAACAGAAATAAAAAATACAAACAAATTATACACAAAAAATACAAAAAAAAAACGAAAAAAAGAACAAAAAAAAAGATACAAAAAAATAAATAAATAAAAAAAAAGAAAAAAAAAGACAACAAAATATGAAAAACAAAACGTTAGATAGTTAGATTTGCTGCTGTGGTTGTTCTAGTTTTAAGTAGTTTATAGGTAGAATAGGTAGTTTTAGTTAGCTTTAAGTTTTATATTAAGGACCTTATTTTAAGTAGTTTTTTAAGTAAAAATAAAAAAGGATATTGACATTAGTTTTTTTCTAAATTTTCTAATGAATACAAAAATAAATAAAATGAATTTAAGTTAAATAGATCTTAGGGCCGAAAGGCATTAGCATTAAGTATTATTGTTTAACTTAGAGCGTCCGTATGGGACCAGTAAGTTAGTTGTAAGTTATGGTTAATTAGGCTAGTTTTATGAATTTTTGTCTAGCTTTAAGATAGATTTAAGATTGAAGTAATAAAAATGAATTTAAAACAAAAAAAGTGCGTTGGACTGTCATGCGAGAGGTCTTGGATTCGATCCCTGCCTGTGCCACCTTAATTAAAAAAAAAAAAAACGGGTACTGCCTCTTGCAAGGAATTGACAAATTCTCCAAGAGTAATGCTTGTCATGAAAAAGTGCTTTCTCAAATTAGCCGTTCGGATTCGGCATAAAACTGTAGGTCCCCTCCATCCCTGACAACAGTACTCGCACACAGGAATGGTTGAGAGTTGTAAGTCACTAGGCCCTGGTTCTCTACGGACTGTTGCGCCACTTAATTTTTTTTTAAAGCCGTCAAAAAGTCCTTACAACTCGCCAGTTTGGGTTGTTCCAAAGAAAGAAACGAACGAAAATGGCACTTCCAAAAATCGTTTAGTTATTGATTATAAGAAATTAAACGAACAGACAACTCCGGATAAATATCCAATATCTGACACTAACGTCATATTATCTAATTTAGGAAAGGCAAAGTACTTTTCGACATTAGATCTAGAAAGTAAATTCCACCAAATAAAGATGAAGGAATCTGACATAGAAAAGACAAGCTTTAGTATTAATAATGGCAAGTATGAGTATACAAGATTGCCTTATGGATTGAAGAATGCGCCTTCAATATTCCAACGTGCTATGGATGACATATTAAGACCTCAGTCGTTCTTTGACTTTCAAAGAGAAAGCAAGTGTTAATAAGTGGATAGTAGATAATTTTATATTAAAAGTGCATTTGTAGGGTTTTCCATTAAAGTAGGCAGTAAGCCACAATTTTTAATAACTAAACAGTAGCCTAGTGAAGGTGGCAGCCGAAGATAGCTCCAAGGGTCGTGGGTTCGAGTCCCAGGCGGAGTCGACAAGAAATATCATCGCTTTTTTTCATAATAGAGAAATTGTCGATTTTATTAACTGGGAAGAAAGGAAAATGGAGAAAAAGAAGAAATCAGGGGTATCGAAAGATACCTCTGCTGATATATCGGGTGATGCGAAAGTACTACCACCAGCGGTACCACAAGTCACCGTAACATCGGGTCATGCATCGGACCCGCAAACTTCAATGACCAAGAGGAAGAGGGATACACCAACACCAAACCTCGTAAACAGAGCAAATCCAGCTAAGAGGGCAGCTTTGAAAAAAAAGCTGCCAAAACAAAGGAATGACGTGACGACATCAGAGAGTGAAGTCTCTGAGGGTGACGAATCTGAACCCCCCGAGTACGTCTCTGAGGGAGGAGAAGGGCAGTACAGGTCTCCGAAGAATAGATCGGAGCCAGAGCCGTCGAAAGAAAAGTCGTTGGAGGTGGAATTGGACCTCCAAACCGAGGCGAAGCTGATGAAGGCCCTCCAAACCAAACAGGCCGAAATCAGCCAACACGAAGAAAGCCTTAAAAAACTCAAGGAGGACATTGAGCCGCTCCTCAGCCAACTAAAGCTGAAGCAAGAGGCGCGCCGCCAACAAGAGGCAGCTCAAAGGCAACAGCAACAAAAACAACTGCAGCAAAAACAACAGCAGCAAAAACAACAGCAACAACAACCACAGAAGCAAAAACAACCACAATCCAAGCCCGCTTTCAAAAACCCAGGAGCGGAGCAAAAGAAAAAGACGCCATCAGCAGTGACAGGCCCAATGTCTGAGGGCCCATCGACTTCGGTTAATGCTAAGCAACAGCTACAACCAAGGCAGCAGGAACAGCAGAAACAGCAGCAGCAGCAGCAGCAGCAGCAGCAGCAGAAGCAGCAACAGCAACAGCAGCAACACCAGAAACAACCACAGACAAAAAGGGAAAAAATACCACCAATAAGGACACACAGAGTTGACCTGGACGACATAAAACAGGTATGTAAGTCGGCCACTAAGGGCAAATTTCTAATCAAAATTTTAAACGAAAAAGAAAAGAATTATTCGGTCCAGTGTTTCTCACTGGCCGAATACAAGTTAGTAAAAGGGTTACTAAAAGAGGCCACAGCTGAGTTCTTCAGCTACACGCCTAAGAGCGAAAAATTTAAGACGGTCCTTCTGAAGGGCATAAGTTCCTGCACGGAACCGGAGGCGCTCTTAGCTGAGCTCCGCCAAAAAGCCACTGACGATCTCGATTTTATCGGGGTCAAGCCTTTCACTACGGTGAAGTCCAGGCGAGGGGGTTACAGGCTGCCAATGTTCCTCGTAACATTATCGCCCCAAAGTAGGTTTGAGGGTCTGAGGGAAATCAAATGCCTCGACTATCAAGCCATACACTGGGAGACATTAAAAAGGCACGACGACATTTTACAATGTACGAAGTGCCAGAGGTTTGGCCATGCCGGAGCCAACTGCAATATGCAGTTGCGCTGCGTCAGGTGCTCCGAAACCCACAACGAGGGAGATTGCAAGCTGGGGAATGAGCGGGTTGACGATTTGACCCAGCTCAAGTGTGTCCTTTGTGGAAACCAAGGGCACCCGGCTAATTATAGGGGTTGCCCTAGGGCCCAGCAAATGAAACAAAAACAGGCCAGTCAAAAAGCCGAAGGAAGTCGAACAGTTCGACAGGCTCCAACACAAAAATTCGTGGATCCCAAATTCTCTTACGCCCAAATGGTGTCAGGGAATGGGAATACGAGACAGGCTCCACCAACGGTTGCCCCAAAGGCCCCTGTGCCTAAGGCACCAGAGGTGCAGCCTGACATTGTAGCCTTGTTGTTGAGCATTCAAGGTCAACTAACAGGGCTGCAAAGTCAGATAAAGGAGCAAGGCAAAAGGGTAGACCATCTCTACTCTTTGTTGCCTGGCCTGGCGCAATATAGACCATAATGGGCGCGCTGCCGGAGACGCGCCTAAAAGTCCTAGCTGTGAATGTAAATTCACTGATTAGGATTGAACGAAGAGCCAATATGTTCCAATTGTTGAAAGACTACAGTCCCGATGTGTTTATGGCTAGCGAAACTAAGCTAAACCACAAACACAAATTGACTCATACAAATTACAATATCGTAAGAAGAGACCGGCCCGACTCCACTCAAGGGGGTGGTGTCGCTCTCTTTATACGAAAAGGCATTAATTATAAGGTCATATACAACAATGAATTGCGAAAGCTCAAGACGCTAGAAGTTTGCGTTGTATGCATCTCTCTCACTCAAGGGAAGCGGATGTATATGATTGCGGCTTATGCGGCTGGAGCTCCGCAGGTTACTTACTTTGCTTCAGAACTCGAGATTCTTTTTAGGGAACTGAAACTGAGCTTGGAAGAAAACTATTTCATCTTGGCCGGTGATTTGAACGCAAAACATGAAGATTGGGGAAATCAACATAGTAATCCCAGAGGTAACCATCTTTTTAATTTGATGAATCTTTACAGCGTTGAATATGGCGTCGACCTGCTGGCTACTGAAAAGCCATCGTATCCAAGAACCGGCTCCTTTCTGGATCTTTTGCTGTACGACACCAGACTGACAGTTACAGACAAAGTGGGTAATCACCCTCGAAACTGCTTACAGACAGTCGAGTACGACAGTGATCACTGCGGACTGGCTGCTGTAATGCAGATTCCGAACGAACGTGTGGAGTTGGAGGAATACGTTGCAACGCATTCTTACAATTACAGTAAGATGCGCTGGCCTCGTTTCACCAACGCCCTAGCGAGAGAACTTCGCTCGAGTGACATAGCCCCACCAAACAACAGAAACCTGACAAATACAGAAATTGACCAACATTTACAACAAATGGACGAAACAATAAAACGAACAATGGAACGGACAATACCAAAGTACAAAGAACGGGACCAAATGGACGCTTACAGAAACGCGACTATTGACGCACTACGTAGGCACAAGAGTGGCTTACTGACAAGACTCAAAAACTTGTACAGACGACTCACAGACCCACACGACTTGGAGGTTAGGACACTGAAGTCGTCAATAAAAAATGTCAATCTGTTGATTAAGGAGAACTACAGGCTATCAATTAACAAATACTGGGACCGCAAGATCCGGTCAGTTAATTCCAGTGACCCTAGTATGTTCCCTAAAATCAACAAGATATTCAGGAAAAAGAACGACAATGACCTTCCGTGTCTGAAACTCCAAAGAACTGAAGAGAACAGAGACGTACTCATGACAGCGCAAATAGATCCAGAAGAAGCCATCTTTGACGATGACTTTTATATAATTGAAGATCCGAAGGAAAAAGTGGAGGCGGTGGGAGCTGCTTTCCAGCAAGTGTACAAGGTGAATGTTAGCATTCGCCCCAACCACGACCTGGAAAACAGAGCCCTACTTAATCACTTTTACCTTCGAAATGATATAACACAATGGCGATCTGAGAACCGCGGTTTCGTGCGGTTCAATGACGATTCCTTGGCAAATGCCATAATCGCCGAGCAAACGGGACCAAGTCCCTTGTTAGTGACGAAGGTTGAGCTTCAGCTCATCTTCAACTCAATAAAAAATAAAAAGTCAGCAGGTGTCGATGGTATATCCAACGTTGTACTAAGACATTTACCGATGGAGGCAATTGACATTTACACCACACTCTTCAATAATGCACTGAATAATGCATATTATCCAGTGCATTGGAAGACCGCTGTGGTTCATCCTCTCCCGAAAAAGGGAAAGGACAACTCCAACCCGTCAAATCTTCGGTCGATAAGTCTTCTTCCGAGCATCAGCAAAGTTTTCGAAAAAATAATCAATAGGGCTCTGACTAAGTGGGCTGCGGACAACAAAATAATTCCGGATAAACAGTTTGGGTTCAAGGCGGGTCATGACACAATTCATGCTGCGTCTAAACTCGTTTCTGATATCCAATGGAATAAATCAAAACAACAATGCACAGGTGCTGTTCTGGTTGATTTGGAAAAGGCCTTTGATACCGTATGGTTAGAGGGTCTTTACCTAAAACTGAGCAGGCTTGGTATAAGCAAGCCATTGTTGTATATACTTTATGATATGCTTAACGGTAGAAAGTTTGTTGTTAAAAGTGGCAATGTAACTTCTACCACAACATTCTTAATTAAAAATGGTCTTCAACAGGGAGCGGTGAATTCGCCGATTCTCTTCAGCATTTACACCAGCGATCTGATAGGTAGTCTTACAAAGGCAATTGCGTACGCCGACGATCTTATTGCGTACAGAACGGCCCGAAAGGTTGAGGTTATTAGAATTCTCTTGCAGCGTGATTTCGACAAGATTCAGCGATATTGCGACGACTGGAAACTGAAAATAAATGTCCAGAAGTCGGAGACAATTCTGCTCCGGACTCCGTTGGCTAGGGCCACGAGGGATACGTGCAAGAATTGGCGCAAGATGGTTATCGTTGATCTTCACGGGCAGCCATTAGCGAGCAAAAGTGTAGTGAAGTACCTCGGTATCTGGTTAGATCAGTATTTATATTTCGACAGACATATAAATGCTGCTCTGACCAGGGCCAGAGGAGCCTTCGCTCTGACGAAACGGCTGTTTTTTAGCAGTCGGCTTGACCCCAGAGTGAAGGTAATTTGCTACATGGCCCTCATACGGCCGATGATCGTTTATGGTTGTCCTGTGTGGTTCAACGTTGCCCCTTCCCAGATGGAGAAGTTTCGGGTGTTCGAGCGGCAGTGTTTACGACGCTGTACCGGCTTATATCGAACAGCCGAATCTTCTTACGTGCATTATTATTCCAACGAGGTCCTATACAACGGGGCTCGAATCAACAGAATTGACAATTTAGTGATAAAACTCGTTCGAGGTCACATTGCAAGGGCTATGTCTTCGACCAACAATTTAATTTTCGGGGCGTTCTATCCGAACGACGAGTATTTTGAAAGTGCACGCTTGAGCGGCTTCATTCCACCAGAGGCATTCCTCTTTTTAGATAGATGCGGTCTGATACAGGATAGATTGGCAGTTCCGTTAATCTACCACGTCAGACGACGAACCGTGGATAGGCGACTCCTGTACAATCGGGACGTCATGGCACAAGGCGGAGCAGAGCTCCTTCGGTTCAGTAGGGCTGTGTCCGAACGGGACCGAACTGATAGGGTGAAGCAGGAGAACCAGTTTTGGTGGCTTCAATCGGCACTTGATAGTGGGTAGTCGGGATGGGGTTTTAAGCCTTGGCCGGCTTACATACTTGTTTTATAGTTTTAGGGTTTAGTTTTAAGTAGAATAGGCATGGTGGCACAAAAAAAAATACAAAAAAAAAATATACACAAAAAATACAGAAAAAAAAAAAAACAAAAAAAATACAAAAAAAAACAAAAAAAGAAATAATAAAAACATTAAAAAAAAAAAAAAAAAAAAAAAAAAAAAGGACAACAAAATATGATAAACAAAAAACGTTAGATAGTTAGATTTGCTGCTGTGGTTGTTCTAGTTTTAAGTAGTTTATAGGTAGAATAGGTAGTTTTAGTTAGCTTTAAGTTTTATATTAAGGACCTTATTTTAAGTAGTTTTTAAGTAAAAATAAAAAAGGATATTGACATTAGTTTTTTTGAAATTTTCTAATGAATACAAAAATAAATAAAATGAATTAAAGTTAAATAGATCTTAGGGCCGAAAGGCATTAGCATTAAGTATTATTGTTTAACTTAGAGTGTCCGTATGGGACCAGTAAGTTAGTTGTAAGTTATGGTTAATTTAGGCTAGTTTTATGAATTTTTGTCTAGCTTTAAGATAGTCTTAAGAATGAATTAATAAAAATGATTTTACAAAAAAAAAAAAAAGTGGCGTCCAAAAGCAGATCCGAGGGTCGTGGGTTCGAGTCCCAGTCGGAGTCATAAAAAAATTTAGAAGCTTTTTTTCACAACAGAGAAATCGTTGATTTTATCAGTTGGGAACAAAAAGTAATGGAGAAGGAGAAAAGAGCAGGGGTATCGAAAGATACCTCTGCCAACATATCAGACGATGTTGCGGTGGCACCAGCAGCGGTACCGCAAGCAACCGCAACAACATCAGGTCAGGCATCTGACCAGTCAACAGCCAGAAGCCAGAAAAGAAAGCTTAAAAAACAAAGCCCGAACAAGGTCGAAAGAACCAATTCGGCTAAGCGGCAGGCCAATAAAAAAAAATCGAAGACGGAGGTAAAGGGGGCTTTACCACTGAGAGTGAGTTCTCAGACTACACTGAGTCTGAGAAAACGGAGTACATGTCCGAAGGTGGAGAGGGGTTCTTCAGGCCTCCGAATAGTGAGTTAATGCTATCGGAGCCAGAGCCAGTCCCGCCGACAAACAAGGCTGTGGAGGTGGATGTTGACCAAAGCTTCCAAGAAGAAAATGCACTGATTCAGGCCCTGCAAACTAAACAGGCAGCCATCAGTTTATATGAAGAAAATCTTAAGAAAATGAAGGAGGAAATGCAGCCGCTCCTCAGTCAACTTAAGCAGAAGCAAGAGGCGCGCCGGCAGCAAGAGGCAGCGCAACGGCTACTGCACCAAAAACAGAAACAACAAAAACAACAGCAACAACAACCACAGCAGCAACATCTACAAAGCAAGCCCGCTTCCAAAATCTCAGGAGCGGAGCAATTTAAAAAAGCACCGCCAGCAACAGTAGGCCCAAGTGTTGAGGGCCCAACAACCTCAACAAAAGCCAAACAACGGCTACAAGAAGAACCAAAACAGCCGCAGCAACAACAAATCCTGCAGCAGAAGCAACAGCAACAGCAGAAACAGCAGCAGCAGAAAAAGCAGCAGCAGAAACAGCAGCAGCAACAGAAACAACCACAGCCCAAGAAAGAGAAGGTGCCACCATTAAGGACACACAGAGTTGACCTGGACGACATAAAACAGGTATGTAAGTCGGCCACTAAGGGCAATTTTTGCATTAAAATAGTAAACGAAAAAGAAAAGAATTATTCGGTCCAGTGCTTCTCACTGGCCGAATACAACTTAGTCAAAGGGTTATTAAAAGAGGCCACAGCTGAGTTCTTCAGCTTCACGCCTAAAAGCGAAAAATTTAAGACGGTCCTACTGAAGGGCATAAGTTCCTGCACGGAACCGGAGGCGCTCTTAGCTGAGCTCCGCCAAAAAGCCATCGACGATCTCGATTTCATCGGGGTCAAGCCTTTCACTACGGTGAAGTCCAGGCGAGGGGGTTACAGGCTGCCAATGTTCCTCGTAACATTATCGCCCCAAAGTAGGCTTGAGAGTCTGAGGGAAATCAAATGCCTTGACTATCAAGCCATACACTGGGAGACATTAAAAAGGCACGACGACATTTTACAATGTACGAAGTGCCAGAGGTTCGGCCATGCCGGAGCCAACTGCAATATGCAGTTGCGCTGCGTCAGGTGCTCCGAAACCCACAATGAGGGAGAATGCAAGCTGGGGAATGAGCGGGTTGAGGATTTGACCCAGCTCAAGTGTGTCCTTTGTGGAAACCAAGGGCACCCGGCTAGCTATAGGGGTTGCCCTAAGGTCCAACAAATGAGACAAAAACAGGCCAGTCAAAAAGCCGAAGAAAGTCGAACAGTTCGACAGGCTCCTACACAAAAATTCGTGGATCCCAAATTTTCCTACGCCCAAATGGTGTCAGGGAATGGGAATACGAGACAGGCTCCACCAACGGTTGCCCCAAAGGCCCCTGTGCCTAAGGCACCAGAGGTGCAGCCTGACATTGTAGCCTTGTTGTTGAGCATTCAAGGTCAACTAACAGGGCTGCAAAGTCAGATAAAGGAGCAAGGCAAAAGGGTAGACCATCTCTACTCTTTGTTGCCTGGCCTGGCGCAATATAGACCATAATGGGCGCGCTGCCGGAGACGCGCCTAAAAGTCCTAGCTGTGAATGTAAATTCACTGATTAGGATTGAACGAAGAGCCAATATGTTCCAATTGTTGAAAGACTACAGTCCCGATGTGTTTATGGCTAGCGAAACTAAGCTAAACCACAAACACAAATTGACTCATAAAAATTACAATATCGTAAGAAGAGACCGGCCCGACTCCACTCAAGGGGGCGGTGTCGCTCTCTTTATACGAAAAGGCATTAATTATAAAGTCGTATACAACAATGAATTGCGAAAGCTCTAGACGCTAGAAGTTTGCGTTGTATGCATCTCTCTCACTCAAGGGAAGCGGATGTATATGATTGCGGCTTATGCGGCTGGAGCTCCGCAGGTTACTTACTTTGCTTCAGAGCTCGAGATTCTTTTTAGGGAACTGAAACTGAGCTTGGAAGAAAACTATTTCATCTTGGCCGGTGATTTGAACGCAAAACATGAAGATTGGGGAAATCAACATAGTAATCCCAGAGGTAACCATCTTTTTAATTTGATGGATCTTTACAGCGTTGAATATGGCGTCGACATGCTGGCTACTGAAAAGCCATCGTATCCAAGAAGCGGCTCCTTTCTGGATCTTTTGCTGTACGACACAAGACTGACAGTTACAGACAAAGTGGGTAATCACCCTCGTAACTGCTTACTGACAGTTGAGTACGACAGTGATCACTGCGGACTGGCTGCTGTAATGCAGATACCGAACGAACGCGTGGAGTTGGAGGAATACGTTGCAACGCACTCTTACAATTACAGTAAGATGCGCTGGCCTCGTTTCACCAACGGCTTGGCGAGAGAACTTCGTTCGAGTGACATAGCCCCACCAAACAACAGAAACCTGACAAATACAGAAATTGACCAACATTTACAACAAATGGACGAAACAATAAAACGAACGATGGAACGGACAATACCAAAGTACAAAGAACGGGACCAAATGGACGCTTACAGAAACGCGACTATTGACGCACTACGTAAGCACAAGAGTGGCTTACTGACAAGACTCAAAAACTTGTACAGACGACTTACAGACCCACACGACTTGGAGGTTAGGACACTGAAGTCGTCAATAAAAAATGTTAATCTGTTGATTAAGGAGAACTACAGGTTATCGATTAACAAGTACTGGGACCGCAAGATCCGGTCAGTTAAGTCCAGTGACCCTAGTATGTTCCCTAAAATCAACAAGATATTCAGGAAAAAGAACGACAATGACCTTCCGTGTCTGAAACTTCAAAGAACTGACGAGAACACAGACGTACTCAGGACAGCGCAAATAGATCCAGAAGAAGCCATCTTTGACGATGACTTTTTTATAATTGAAGATCCGAAGAAAAAAGTAGAGGCGGTGGGAGCTGCTTTCCAGCAAGTGTACAAGGTGAATGTTAGCATTCGCCCCAACCACGACCTGGAAAACAGAGCCCTACTTAATCACTTTTACCTCCGAAATGAGATGACACATTGGCGATCTGAGAACCGCGGTTTTATGCGGTTCGATGACGATTCCTTGGCAAATGCCATAATCGCCGAGCAAACTGGACCAAGTCCCTTGTTAGTGACGAAGGTTGAGCTTCAGCTCATCTTCAACTCAATAAAAAATAAAAAGTCAGCAGGTGTCGATGGTATATCCAACGTTGTACTAAGACATTTACCGATGGAGGCAATTGACATTTACACCACACTCTTCAATAATGCACTGAATAATGCATATTATCCAGTGCATTGGAAGACCGCTGTGGTTCATCCTCTCCCGAAAAAGGGAAAGGACAACTCCAACCCGTCAAATCTTCGGTCGATAAGTCTTCTTCCGAGCATCAGCAAAGTTTTCGAAAAAATAATCAATAGGGCTCTGACTAAGTGGGCTGCGGACAACAAAATAATTCCGGATAAACAGTTCGGGTTCAAGGCGGGTCATGACACAATTCATGCTGCGTCTAAACTCGTTTCTGATATCCAATGGAATAAAACAAAACAACAATGCACAGGTGCTGTTCTGGTTGATTTGGAAAAGGCCTTTGACACCGTATGGTTAGAGGGTCTTTACCTAAAACTGAGCAGGCTTGGCATAAGCAAGCCATTGTTGTATATACTTTATGATATGCTTAACGGTAGAAAGTTTGTTGTCAAAAGTGGCAATGTAACTTCTACCACAACATTCTTAATTAAAAATGGTCTTCAACAGGGAGCGGTGAATTCGCCGATTCTCTTCAGCATTTACACCAGCGATCTGATAGGTAGTCTTACAAAGGCAATTGCGTACGCCGACGATCTTATTGCGTACAGAACGGCCCGAAAGGTTGAGGTTATTAGAATTCTCTTGCAGCGTGATTTCGACAAGATTCAGCGATATTGCGACGACTGGAAACTGAAAATAAATGTCCAGAAGTCGGAGACAATTCTGTTCCGGACTCCGTTGGCTAGGGCCACGAGGGATACGCGCAAGAATTGGCGCAAGATGGTCATCGTTGATCTTCACGGGCAGCCATTAGCGAGCAAAAGTGTAGTGAAGTACCTCGGTATCTGGTTAGATCAGTATTTATATTTCGACAGACATATAAATGCTGGTCTGACCAGGGCCAGAGGAGCCTTCGCTCTGACGAAACGGCTGTTTTTTAGCAGTCGGCTTGACCCCAGAGTGAAGGTAATTTGCTACATGGCCCTCATACGGCCGATGATCGTTTATGGTTGTCCTGTGTGGTTCAACGTTGCCCCTTCCCAGATGGAGAAGTTTCGGGTGTTCGAGCGGCAGTGTTTACGACGCTGTACCGGCTTATATCGAACAGCCGAATCTTCTTACGTGCATTATTATTCCAACGAGGTCCTATACAACAGGGCTCGAATCAACAGAATTGACAATTTCGTGATAAAACTCGTTCGAGGTCACATTGCAAGAGCTATGTCTTCGACCAACAATTTTATTTTCGGGGCGTTCTATCCGAACGCCGAGTATTTTGAAAGTGCACGCTTGAGCGGCTTCATTCCACCAGATGCATTCCTCTTTTTAGATAGATGCGGTCTGATACAGGATAGGTTGGCAGTTCCGTTAATCTACCACGTCAGACGACGAACCGTGGATAGGCGACTCCTGTACAATCGGGACGTCATGGCACAAGGTGGAGCAGAGCTCCTTCGGTTCAGTAGGGCTGTGTCCGAAAGGGACCGAACTGATAGGGTGAAGCAGGAGAGCCAGTTTTGGTGGCTTCAATCGGCACTTGATAGTGAGTAGTCGGGATGGGGTTTTAAGCCTTGGCCGGCTTACATACTTGTTTTATAGTTTTAGGGTTTAGTTTTAAGTAGAATAGGCATGGTGGCACAAAAAAAAATACACAAAAAAAATATACACAAAAAAATACAAAAAAAAAAAAAAAACAAAAAACAAAAAAAAAAAAAATACAAAAAAAAAATAATAAAATAACAAAAAAAAGACATGAAAATATGAAAAACAAAAAACGTTAGATAGTTAGATTTGCTGCTGTGGTTGTTCTAGTTTTAAGTAGTTTATAGGTAGAATAGGTAGTTTTAGTTAGCTTTAAGTTTTATATTAAGGACCTTATTTTAAGTAGTTTTTAAGTAAAAATAAAAAAGGATTTTGACATTAGTTTTTTCTAAATTTTCTAATGAATACAAAAATAAATAAAATGAATTGAAGTTAAATAGATCTTAGGGCCGAAAGGCATTAGCATTAAGTATTATTGTTTAACTTAGAGCGTCCGTATGGGACCAGTAAGTTATTTGTAAGTTATGGTTAATTAAGCTAATTTTATGAATTTTTGTCTAGCTTTAAGATAGATTTAAGATTGAATTAATAAAAAATGAATTTGAAAAAAAAAAAAAAAAAAACATATTAAGACCTTATATAGGTAAATTCTGTCATGTTTATATAGATAATATAATTATATATTCAAATTCACTAGAACAACATACAGGTCATCTAAACACAATTATTAATACTCTAAAAGAAGCAAACATGAAAATTTCAATAGAGAAATCTACCTTATATGAAGAAAAAGTAGATTTTTTAGGTTATGTCATCGGACATAATGTTATTAAAACCAATCCTAATAAGATACAAACTATAAAAGATTATCCTCAACCAAAAACCTTGAGTCGACTTAGATCATTCTTGGGAATGATAGGCTACAACATTAAATTTATACGTAACTATGCGCAAATAGCGAAACCACTTACAAAATTCCTACAGAGCGAAAATGGACAAGTTTCCACACATGTCGCCAAGAAAACAGAAATTAATTTAGATAATGAAGGAATTAATGCTTTCGAAAACCTTAAAAAACATTTAACCTCCGAAATCGAATTAAATCAACCCGATTACTCTAAACCATTCATTTTAACTACCGATGCCTCAGATGACGCAATCGGAGCTGTCTTATCACAAGATAAAAAACCGATTACCTTTATATCGAAAACGCTAGGAAAAACTGAAAGGAATTACGCGGCGAACGAAAAAGAGCTGTACGCTATCGTTTACGCTCTGAAAAACTTACGTAACTACCTATACGGTGTTACAAATCTTGAGATCCATACGGATCACCAACCCCTCACATTTGCGGTATCACCCCGCAACCCAAATGCCAAAATGAAACGATGGCATGCGCTTATCGAGGAATACGCACCAAAGATGGTTTACAAACCAGGAACAACCAATGTAGTTGCCGATGCATTGTCAAGGCAAAATCTGAATCAGATTACCGATAGCGATTCTATTGCAACGTTACACTCAGCCGAAAGTAGCGAGGAAGACGATATAGAAATTATCGAACGTCCTGTGAACATGTATAACCAACAAATAATTATAAATAAAGGTCTAGAAACAATTCATGAGCAATTAATTCCTTTTTGTAACAAAAAAAGACATCTTATCACACATATTCTAATCCCGAAGATGTTATTCCTTTATTTAAAGAATACCTTAAGGAAGGTATTGTAGCATTATTCACTACTCCAGAGGTATTATATAAAATCAAGAGTATACTAAAAAATAATTTTAGAAACAAATTCGTAAGAACAAAATTTTTTGCTAATGATATTACAAATAAGGATGATCAGACCTCTATAATAGAGCAGACTCATAACAGGGCACATAGAAATGCTCGGGAAAATATGAAGCAAATTATAGAAAAGTATTATTGGCCAAACATGCAAACCGAATTTTTACAATTTGCTAAAAATTGCGAAGTTTGCAATACGAACACATACAATAGGCACCCCCACTTACATCCAATTGACGAGGCGCCAATTCCTTTAAAAGAGGGGGAGACTGTACACATAGACGTTATGTTTACAGAAAAATTACAATTCTTGACATGTATAGTATAGATGCATACTCTAAATTTTTGATGATAAAAAATATTGACAACCGTCAAGATATTGCAAATAAAGTTTTAGAAATGTAACAAGTTTTCCCTGAATGCAAAAATATTATTTCTGACCAAGACGTAGCATTTACCTCTGCTGTCTTTACGACTCTTATGAAAAGATCAGATATTACAATATACTATACTCCTCCTTACCATAGTACAACAAACGGACAAATAGAGAAAGTCCATAGCACTCTACAAGAAATAGCTAGATGTTTGAAACAAGAACATAAATTACTTGATGCGATAGAAATTTATATAAGAGCTGCGAAAGAATACAATAAAACTATTCACTCTTCTACGCAGAAGAAACCAATAGAAATTCTTTATAACAAAACTTTTCATGAAGGCGTTCCCTTTAAACTAGCCATAGCTCAAGATAAAATGCTTGACACACATAATAAGAAAAGAAAAACAAAAAAACTAGAACCGAATGACATAGTTTACCAAAAAATTACAGGAGTACGTAATAAGTTACAACCAAAGTTTAAGAAAAGAATTGTAGTAGGTATAGGGTTTAGGAAATAAAATAAAGTTAAGTAATAATAGAATTATCCACAAGGATAACCTTAAACTTTAAATTTTAGAAAATAATAAACAAAAATTGTTTGAAGCAGTCAGCACGGTGACGCACACTATTAAAGACGAGTGGGTTACTGAAAAATGTAAAATTATTATTTTTGAATTACAGAACATGATAAATACTTTAACGTTAGCTAAATAAAAAATTCTAAACCCAGCCATATTTAATATAAGAGATATTAAAGAAATTATAAACCATGAAATTGTAAAAACATTCACTATAAGTGATCTGATAGATATATCAGAATTTAAAATTGCTCAAAAAGCAGAAATAATTGTTATATATATTAAGTACCCTATAATCTATAAAAAATGTAAATTATATGAAGCTAGAGCTATCAGTCAACAAGACGGAAAGCTAATTTTAGATAAAGAGATTATAAAATATAATTCCAAATTTGTAAATGTTAAAAATTGTAAGAAAGAATTAGAACACACATTGTTAAATTAATAAAAACAACAGTTGTTTATCTGAGTTGCTTAACGACCAGAAAACAAAATGTAATAAAATTAAAGAGAAAAACATAGACTTAGAAGAAATCAAAGATGGCGTTATTCTAATATCAGGACAGCATGCAGTCGACAATGTATCACTCGACGGGGTATATTTAATAAATTTCGAGAACTTTACTAACATAGATGGAAAGATCTATTACAACCCCACCAGAAGCATACAAAACTACCTTAAGACTCATACAATTAACAGATACGAAATAGAAAACTATTATGAGTCACTAGATGAAAATCTAAAGTTTGAAAACATAAACCTACTTTATCTGAGTTGCTTAACGACCAGAAAACAAAATGTAATAAAATTAAAGAGAAAAACATAGACTTAGAAGAAATCAAAGATGGCGTTATTCTAATATCAGGACAGCATGCAGTCGACAATGTATCACTCGACGGGGTATATTTAATAAATTTCGAGAACTTTACTAACATAGATGTAAAGATCTATTACAACCCCACCAGAAGCATACAAAACTACCTTAAGACTCATACAATTAACAGATACGAAATAGAAAACTATTATGAGTCACTAGATGAAAATCTAAAGTTTGAAAACATAAACCTAATTCAAAGTATAAAAATGGAAGTCGAAAATAATCCCATTATATCAACTACAGGATTATTTTTCTTTGTAACACTCATACTTATACTTTTAGTACAGTATTCAAAACGAACAAGAATACCAAAATTCTCAGAAGATGAAATGATAATAAGGCAAAATTATGGCAATAGTCAGAAGGGAAGTTCCGGAGGAAACTTCTTAAAGAAAGAAGGGAGTTAATACATGATATCTCAATCATGCAAAGTGTCACCAACCTCGCCGGAAACAGATTTAATAAACAAATCTATAGAAATACCAACATCACGTCCGATGCCCAAAAAGAAACATGTTACTCCTGGTATTCAGACAATGCTAAAATCTTGATATAAACATCATCTCTGTTGGTAGGGATATTGAATATTTTATATGCTAGCTTTAGAATAAATTGTACCTTACAGTTAAGTGGTTGATAATCTGAGACCGACTAGATCGGTATAATAAAATATTTTTTAAAACTTGAAATAGAAACGAATTAAATTAATTTGCATATGGCTGGATGTATTTGGATACATTTGTGCATTGTATTAGAAGGGCTATGCATATTGGTATCGACTATTAATTTGATGACATAGCAAGTATGTTGCCTGGTTCCGTTGTTCGTCAATTTCTCACAGAATTCGGAATATAAAATATTTCTATGTTTAAGTTATATATAATACTAGCTGACCCGTGCTTGCGTTGCTTCACAAATTGTAACCACGACCATTTTTTGAATATTAGTATTAGCATATGAAAAAATTTCTCAGTGGGACTGAGCATATTTTCTACAATAATATTAATTTTAGTTTATATGTATATATGGTTTCGCTTTTATATAATAGTATAGATTTGCGGTAAAAAAAAACAAATTTGTGTTTTTAATGTTCTCATACATCTATAGGTATACGTGTGTAAATATCCATAGACACATTTATTTATTCATCTGCTCATGTTCAGTGCAGTGCAACTGACTTAACCTACCCACATTTGTGTGCTCTTTTCATCGACGTCCGTCATTGTAAGTACCTTCTTCGAGTTATTTGTAAAGAAAATTTTAACTTAATTTTAGTTTTATTGTTTGAGGAAGTGATACAAAATTGGTAATTCAAGCTATTATAATAGAACTTTTTTATTTTTAAATTGGAAGAATTATAATCTATTCACTTCCTCGAACCAAAAAAAAAGTTATCAGTGTGGGATGCGACCCACACTGATAACTTCCCATCCCGTCTGTCGATTTGTCTTGCTTAAAAGTTTGTGTATATGTATCAATTTTTACCAAATTTGCGTACTATTTTTTGTAGATTGTATTTTATTGAATATCGAAAATAATAATTTCTGTGAAATAAAATAAGTTTGAAGCCAATACTTTTAATTTTTGAAAAGCTATTTGAGTCGAAAGTAAATTTTTACCAAGTTTTAGAATTGTTGTTTTTTTTTAAGTTTTTAATTTTTTGTAAAAAAAACTATCAATTCAATTTTTTTCAAAATTTTACTGAATGTTGAAAACAATATATTTTGAAAGATAAAAGAAGTTTAAAGCCAATATCTCAAAGTCATGAGAAGATATTTGTGTCGAAATTCAATTTTTACCAAGTTTTATTAATTTTTTTTTAGGGTTTCTCAAAATTTTATCAGATGACAAAACCATCATTCTTCGCTGCACAAAATTGTTTTGGAAATAAAATCATATTTTAGTCGTAAAATTTTCGAGGTGACAAATTTTTTTTCAGTTTTTTTGATTTATAAAAAAAACAGTTAATTGAATTTTTTCCCTAAAATGTACTTGTTTTGTATCACGTTACAATGTATAATATTAAATTTAATTCAAGTCTCTAGCGTCACTGGTTCATGAGATATTTAGGGTTAACCAAAATGTTCACCTTTTTTTTAAAATGGTATGGTAACAAAACCACCCACGCAATTTTCTTGAGAGCCCTTTCTGCATCTTTCTGCATTATTTATTATTTATTTGAAGTCGATATCTCTTCTGGTTCTTGAGCTATGGACGACGAAAAAAACGTCGCGAACGTACGGACATACGGACATACGGACATACGGACGTACGGACGTACGAACGTACGTACACACGCACGCACAGACATCTTTCTAAGAATCTTTTATTTCGAATCTAGGGACCTTGAAACGTCGAGAAATGTCAAAATTTTCAATTTGACAAATCAGACCCATTACAATAACTTCCTATGGGAAGTTAAAAAGATCTAATTTTTCTTTAGATAAATCGGCATTTCATTTAATTAAATGTCCACAGTAACTTAAAAAAAAGAGCCCACAGCCACACTGCTCAGCGATTTGAAGATAGAATTAGAGAAATAAAAAAATAATGGGTGTGTGTAGGTTAGTTGATGAACTATACAATACAGACAAATTGAATATGTAGGTAGGTAGGTAAGAGAAAAACGTAACTATTAAAAATGGAACACATATTAAGAGAGAAAGAACATGGGAAGAAAAGAAAATTAAAAATGTTGGAATGATAATGAAATGAAACAAAGCAGCGACCTCGCGATTGTGATGGAATCTAATTTTCTGGATAAAATAAATTAAAAAAGTTTATAATTTTATAATTTGTTTTTATTTATTTCTCAGTTTGTATGTTTAACTTAGAAGTGATTTTAGGTTTAAAATTTGCGCAACAATATTGACTTTATGAAGCAATGCTAATCTTTGTCGATTATTGTATAGGTTTTAAGATATGAGTGGTTGTATAAGTCAACTAATGAAAAAAAATGGACAAAAAATGTAAAATTAATAATATTTAAGTTTGACAAATAATTAATGAAAAAAAAAAATAAAGCCATAAACACTCTCATAACAATATAGAAAATAATAAAATATATTTCAAATAAATCGGTTGACTACTTTCTGAGATCATGCGTTACAAACTATAAAATGGTTTCGCTTTTATATAATAGTATATAGATATAGATGTATTTGATATAGGCTTAAGATGTTAGTGTGTAAGTAGATTATTTTGTATAAATAGCTTAAGTTCGATTGAATAACTTCACTTTCATTTAGGAAGTAGAAAAGAACACTTTGGCTCCTCAGCTTTGTTTTAATTTACTTCAAACTTGGAACAGATCGGCTCTCTAGCCAACATCCATATTCGGCTTGGGGCGAAGCTATCCAATATCACCCACAGCTTAGTAGGTGAGGTAGACCCACATTACACAAAAATCGTTTTATAGTTTGAATTGGTCTTTCTGCAAGACCATTTGACCTCGGTGTATAAGGACTAGATGTGACATGTCCAATGTTCCAAGATTTGCAAAAGTGGTTAAATTCTGTCGACGAAAAAGGTGGTCCATTGTCACTCACCACTATTTTCGGAATATCGTGCCGAGCGAATATAGATTTAAGTTCCAAAATTAGTTTTTTGCTAGCAAAAACACTATTTAGAAGAGCGATTTCAATATATTTAGAGTAATAGTCGGCAACTAGCATGTAAACTTTCTTCTGAAATTCGAAAAGATCAATTCCGATTTTTTGCCAAGGTAAGGGGAAAATTTCATGGGGCATCAACGGTTCTTTGACGTTTGAAACTCTATACTTTAAACATATTCCACAATTATCCACTATGTTCTTTATATCTGAATTCAAATTTGGCCAATATACCAATGATTTAGCCAGACTGATACATTTTTTAGAGCCTATATTACCTTCATGTATAGGATTCAAAATTTCTGAATGCATTGACTTTGGAATGACAATTCTATTGTTCTTAAAAACTATGCCACTGACGATATGAATTTCACTTTTTATTTTAAAATAGGGCAGTACTAAGGGATCTATCTTATTATTATCTCCAGCCACCCTTGCCTATAATATTGTTTGAGCTTAACTAAGATTTCATCTAAACTAATGTTTCTTTACGAATTTGGTCTAGTTTTTCATCACTGACTGGCAAGCTTGACGACGCAAGAGGTAATGCTTCTTCTAATAAGGCTGGCCTTGACAAAGTATCCGCAATGACCATATCTTTTCCTGGCTTATAAATTACGTTTAGATTGTAAGCTTGTTATTTCAGCATCATTCTGTGAAGACGCGTAGGCACCTTATACAAAGGTTTTTCAAACAATGGTATAAGAGGCTTGTGGTCTGTTTCAACCAGAACTTCTCTTCCAAACAAAAATTTGTGAAAGCGACTGCAGCCAAAAACAATGGCGAACAATTCTTTTTCGATTTGCGCATAATTTCTTTGGCTTAACGTTAAGGTGGCTGATGCATAAGCAATGGGTTTATATGCCTGCTGGATGACAGCTCCCACAGCTGATTGAGAAGCATCAATTGCTAGCTCTTTAATAAATGAGCCCAGATAATTAACCATACCTAAAAATTGTTGAGATCTTTGACACAACTAGGACGAGGAATTTTCATAATAGCTTCAAATTTACTTTCATCCGGTCGGACCCCAAATTCATTGAAAATATGACCTATATATTTTATCTCTTTAACTCCTATACAAGACTTCTCTCGATTAAATTTTAGACCGATTTCCTGAGCTTTTTCGAGAACCATATTTAAATATTTATGGTTCTCCTCTTGCGCAGCACCGTATATTAAAAAATCTTCTATATAAATTACAACATTTGGTATATGAGAAAAATGCTTTATCATTTCTGCATGAAATATTTCAGGAGCCGCATTGACTCCAAATGGTAATCTAATAAACCTGTATCTACCAAAAGGTGTATTAAATGTACATAGCTTAGACGATTCTTTTTCCAAGGGTGTCATCCAAAAGCCGCTATTAGCATCCAAACTACTGAAATATTTTGCATTTGAAAGACGAGATTTCACCTCATCAATGTCTGAAAAAGGAAAATGGGGACGCATTATTACCTTGTTCAAGTGTCTATGATCCAAACAAAACCTCAGGTTTCCATTAGCCTTTCTCACTAACACAATTGAGTTCACCCACTTTGTTGGTTGATTTTCTTGCACTATCACCCTTAAATTTTCTAAACGTTTAAGCTTAGCCTTGAGTTCCTTTTGTAAATCAAATGGTATCTATTTTTCGTGGTGGTTCCACTACCGGCAAAACATTTTCTTTTAAAACTAATTTACACTTGTTTTTAAGACAGCCCAGCCCATTGAAAGCCTCTTTATATTTTTCCAAAAGCATATTTGAACCTTTCATTTCTTGATCTTAAGCACCACGTACAATATTAATATTTTTCACCAAATTCAATTCAATAGAAGTAAACCTATTACAGTTTTAGAGTTCATTTCAAGTATATTAAAATCAAGATAAATACCATTGTTCTTCAAAAGACACTATAATTTACACTTTCCTTTAACTCTTAATTTTTCTCCCGAAAAGGTTAACAAATTGGTATTAGTTTCTTTAATCAACTTTTTGTGCAAATTTAACATTTCAAATTTCTTTATTGACATTATGTTTCCCTCTGCTCCGGTATCTACTTGAGCCACTACCACTTGGTTGTTGATATCAATGTCCACGTTCCATGCCTTGGTGTATGTTGAACTCATTATTTTTCCTATAAAAAGGTCTTTTTCAGATGATTGTGTAGCTGATTCCCCTTCTGCTTTTACGTTACCGATTTTTTTGTTAATTTTATTTGTGTTGCACATTTTCGCATAGTGATTCTTTCCCCTGCACTGCTGACACGTAACTCCCCATGCAGGGCATTTATTGTAAAAATGTCGTTGTTCATATCTTCCGCATGTTTTTAGTTGTTGACTATTTGACTGTTTACAAGACCCGCTAGGCTCATACTGAATTTGATTTTTGGTTTTGCGGAAGTTGTTGTTTCTTTTTCCTTGGTTGCTCCATTGCTGTTGTCTCTCTCTTTCTCGAATGCTGCCAATAAACTCTGCTTTGCTGTTGTCTTCTCCATTACTTCCATGAATAAATTCTTTAGACTGCTTCTTTGCTATTTCCAGAGATTTAGCAATTTGGATTATTTCATCGAGATTTTTGATCATTCATTTAATAATTTTTCGCGAATAAATTGATGACTTTGGTTTAGACCACAAATGAATAAGTCCCTAACCAATTCATCTTTAAGAGTGCCAAAAGTACATGTTTTGCTTAAATTTTTAAGTGCCGTTAAGAATTCATCAATCGATTCAGATGTACTTTGACGTCGCGAGAAAAAATTAAACCGTTCCATGATAACATTACATTTTGAAAGGAAATATGCATCAAATTTTGTAATTAAATCGGAATGCTTTATGGTTTCCTCATCCACATCGAAAGAATCAAAGATTTCAAAAGAATCAGGTTCGATGTGGTGAAGAAGTAATGCATTTTTTCTGAAGTCTGAGTCACTGAGAAGATCACTTGCGGCTAGAAATATTTTAAATTGCTTTTTCCAAATTTTCCAAGCCACCGCAAGATTTGTTGACTTTTAATCAAGTGGACGTAAGGAACCACTATCCACGGCCACTTGCTTGTAATTATTATTAATAACTTTGACTTTATCGTCTGTCATTTTGTTTTAAATATAGTTAATTTTCGATTTATTTTCTTCAATTATTTTTTTTAGTTATAGTTATATGAGTGAAACACACGGCTTACAAGATATAACTGACTGACTTCATTATGATAATGTTGATCTCATATAAGCATGTACCTACTTAGTTAGTTTACATGTTGTTATACTGTATAACACTTACTCTAACACTCTTCAACTGTAATTCTTCACTATCATCACCAGATTTCAAGCTTTGAACTCAACAAACAACAAAAACCATTAACAACAAGAAGTCATTCAAAGGGAAAAGAGGAAGTACCCATAAAAAAAAATACATAAACAAATAATAATTAAATGTCTTTCTATTTGTATAAATACATGTACTTTATATATATATATCTACGTATTTTTTTCTCTCTCTCTGTTATTGTTCGTTTTATGAAAAATTAAATTTAATTGTAAACCTATTTCCTCTTTTCAAAATTTCATGTTAGAAGATATAGAAATACTTAAAAGCCAATCATTGGCATTAAATGAAATAGTAAATCAATAGCATTCAGACTTAGAATCACGTTCGTTATCAAAACAAAACATGTCTCTACCACTGTCTTTGACAATTGACCCCTTAAAATACTTGTCAAATTTGCCTGAATTCCTAGGAGAATACCAGGACCTCCAAAATTTTTTGGATCTTATAGATAAGATTCACCCTATTTTAATCAAATATGACGAATTAAGCCAGAGTAGTTTCTCTGATAAAATCAAATCAAAATTGAAAGGTAAAGCAAGAGAAGTCTTCGAAATAAATAACCATGTAACGACATGGAACGACATCAAACAAATTTTAATCAACAATTTCGGTGATAGACGAACATTGCAAGAATTTTTCGACGAGCTCAGAGAAGCCACATTCAGAAATATTTGTTTAGAGTTTCTTAACCATATTAAGTCAATATTTAGAAGACTTAATATTAAAACGAAGCAAGTTTTCACAGAAAATGCTGAAATTTTGGAAAGTAAGAAAAAACGTTCAATCCGCTTTTCATATATACAAAGCAACCTGAGCCAATGCGCTCAGAATTGCAGAAACCCTAAAACCATAGAAGAAACTGTTAAAATTTTGCATAAGGCAGGGTATCCTTATTATAATAAAGGGTGATTTTTTTGAGGTTAGGATTTTCATGCATTAGTATTTGACAGATCACGCGGGATTTCAGACATGGTGTCAAAGAGAAAGATGCTCAGTATGCTTTGACATTTCATCATGAATAGACTTACTAACGAGAAACGCTTGCAAATCATTGAATTTTATTACCAAAATCAGTGTTCGGTTCGAAATGTGAAATCCGCTTTTTTATCGACAAATTTTGTTCAGCGATGAGGCTCATTTCTGGTTGAATGGCTACGTAAATAAGCAAAATTGCCGCATTTGGAGTGAAGAGCAACCAGAAGCTGTTCAAGAACTGCCCATGCATCCCGAAAAATGCACTGTTTGGTGTGGTTTGTACGCTGGTGGAATCATTGGACCGTATTTTTTCAAAGATGCTGTTAGACGCAACGTTACGGTGAATGTTGATAGCTATCGTTCAATGCTAACAAACTTTTTGTTGCCAAAAATGGAAGAACTGAACTTGGTTGACATGTGGTTTCAACAAGATGGCGCTACATGCCACACAGCTCGCGATTCTATGGCCATTTTGAGGGAAAACTTCGGAGAACAATTCATCTCAAGGAATGGACCGGTAAGTTGGCCACCAAGATCATGCGATTTGACGCCTTTAGACTATTTTTTGTGGGGCTACGTCAAGTCTTAAGTCTACACAAATAAGCCAGCAACTATTCCAGCTTTGGAAGACAACATTTCCGAAGAAATTCGGGCTATTCCGGCCGAAATGCTCGAAAAAGTTACCCAAAATTGGACTTTCCGAATGGACCACCTAAGACGCAGCCGCGGTCAACATTTAAATGAAATTATCTTCAAAAAGTAAATGTCATGGACCAATCTAACGTTTCAAATAAAGAATCGATGAGATTTTGCAAATTTTATGCGTTTTTTTTTTAAAAAGTTCTCAAGCTCTTAAAAAATCACCCGTTATAAGCAACAACAAAGAAACTAACAGAATGACGCCTTCAAATAATAATAACGTGAACAATTTTAGAAACGACATGAAATATAATAAAGAAGGGAACAAAGTCAGAAAAATCAAATTAATAATCTAATAAATCAAATAAATAATTTCCAAAATCCAATAAACACTTTTAACCACACTGATCATTCCCAATTATTCAGATAACAAAAATCAGAGTTATCCAAATAACGCTAACTATCAAATTGCAAATAATAGGAAACAAAATTTTCCACATACATCTTTCAATAACAATTATCGGAACAATTACAACAGCCAAACTTCTAACCCAAATAGTTATAACCCTTATACAAATTCTAGACCCCAGAATACTAACCAAAATCAACAACAGCCTTTGAATTCAAATAACAAAGTAGAAACAATGGATGTGAACCAACAATGTGCAATTGTTATAGGAAATTTTCGGGAAAATGCCCTAACAACCTTTGCTACATAATACTTAAAGAAAAGAAATTCTCAATTGATACTGGTGCTTTGAACTCGATAGTTAATCCTGAAACATTTAAGAATCAATCATTCGTCAAATTAGATAAACCAATAGCCTTAAGATCACTTAATAAGAAACTTTAATATCAGAAAAATTAGTTTTAGATTTCTTCCCCGAACTCGGAACTTCAACAGACAAATTAGAATTTTTCGTTTATAACTTTCATGACAAATATGATGGGTTGATAGGAAATGATATCCTATTAAAATATACATAATGCGTAATAAAAACAAGTACATTAAAATAAATAATACAGATATTAAATTAAATTTTAATCATTTTAAATACATTGTATCAAATAGACCCTGGTGAACACTATTATAGAATTCCAGTAAAACAAAAATTAGGGAATACATTAATTGACGAAATAAATGTAAACAAACATTATTACAGTTTTAGGAGGTATTTGTGATGTTGATAATTTTAAAGAAAGAACAAAAATTTTAAATACAGATAATAAATCACACATTTTAAATTTGGATACAATCTTTAAATGCACAGAAATTGCAGATATATTCGAGTTTAATAATTTTTAGCCTTATGAAACCATACATAATTCGAAGAACAACTTTAAACAACAAATTAGAGTAGAACATTTGAATACCTACAGAGGAAGAACAGAAACTGAAAACACTAATAAGAGAATACCCAGAAATATTTAACAATTTAGAACCACTTACTTTCACTACCGAAAGAAATCACAAAATAAAAACCAACAAAATTCAAGAAATGTTGGAAAATAATATAATTCAGCCAAGCTCCAGCCCTTACAATAGTCCTTTATGGGTTGTACCCAAGAAGCAAGACGTGTCAGGGGAAACCAAATGGAGGCTTGTCATTGATTATAGAAGATTAAACGAGAAAACAATAGATGATCGCTATCCAATTCCTAATATTAATGAAATATTAGACAAATTGGGAGAAAGTTATTACTTTTCCACAATCGATCTTAAAAGCGGATTCCATCAAATCGAAATGGAAGAAGCCGACACAGAAAAAACAGCATTTTCGGAAGAACACAGGCAGCACGAATTCCGCAGAATGCCTTTTGGGCTTAAAAACGCCCCAAGTACATTTCAAAGACTTATGGATATGGTACTGAGGGAATATGTTGTAGCAAAATGTTTCGTTTATATGGATGATTTAATTGTCTTTTCTAACGGACTAGAAGAAGATATCAATAACCTTAAATGTATATTTGCAAAACTTAAACAAGCTAGATTGACAATCCAAATGGATAAATTTGAATTCTTAAGAAAAGAAGTAGAATTTTTGAGTCATGTGGTTAATGAGGAAAGAATACAACCTAATGCAAAGAAAATAATAATAATCAGGAACTAAACCATCCCAAATACATAAAAGGAAATAAAGGATTTTTAGGCATTTTAGGTTATTACAGAAAGTTTATTAAAAACTACGCTAAAATTGCAAAACCCATGACAAGATATCTTAAGAAAAATGCAAGGATTGATTTAAACGATGAAAAGTATATAGAAAGCTTTGATATTCTCAAAAATAAATTGGTAACATCACCTATATTAATATACCCGGATTTCAACAAAACTTTTGAAGTCTCTACTGACGCAAGTCAGTATGCTCTAGGAGGAGTCATGTCACAAGACAAACCAATTGCATACGTTTCTCGTACGCTTAGGGCCCTTTCACACCAAACGAATCCGAATCAATCAGAATCACTCCGAATCAAGCTGAATCTGATTCGTCATCTCCACTCTTTCACACCAGCTGGATCAACCTGAATCTATAAAAATTCTTTCATCTTCTTTTTGTTTTCCTTCTTTTAGTTGCTTTTGAGCTATCATCATCCATCTATCCATCTCGTATGGTTGTTGATTCAAGACTGACCGGACGAGAAATCTGATCTGACAGGTTGAATCAAGTGCGACCTCGAATCAAACTTGATTGAACCAGATTCGTCCGGTCTGAAGGCGGGAAAAGAATCCCTTCACATTTAAACGGAGCGCGAAGCCGAATCTTGGTCAATCAGATTCAACTTGATTCGGAGTGATTCTGATTGATTGGGATTCGTTTGGTGTGAAAGGGCCCTTAACGAGCACGTAGTTAACTGTTCAACCATTGAAAACGAACTCCTAAGTATAGTTTGGTGTGTAAAACAATTTAGGCTATATTTCTTCGGAAGAGAAATTAAACTATTTACAGATCATCAACCTTTAGTTTGGTTAGACAATTTGAAAGAATCTAACGGCTAATACGCTGGAAACTCCAGCTAGGTGAATATAATTTTAAATTTTTTTACAAAAAGGGAAACGAAAACAAAGTAGCCGATTTTCAAAGTAGAATAGAAATTATTATGTGTGAAAATTTAGCGAAAATAAATTCAATCACACAAACGGCAACCCCTATCTAATATATAAAATATTCCTGTCACAGTGTTAGTTGCCATACTCCTCCGAAACGGCTTTACCAATTTCAATGAAATTTTGCATATATATTCGGTAGGTCCGAGAATAGGTTTTTATCTAATTTTCATATTCCTAAGTGTTATGGTTTAAATGCATCAACATCGTACACGGTGCAACGATCTTACGATAGTATTCAGTGACGCTATATACAATGAAGCATTGATTGCTATTGAGGATCTTTGCATTATCATTGCCAACTTACCACTCAGTCATTTTGGTATGCATTCACCAACCCAAAAAAAAAAAAAAAGGAATGGCAGCGATTGTTGCTCGCAATGTCCCACTTATGAATGCAGAACAATGAACCATTTATGACCACATCATGCTCGCAGTTTTGGCAAGACAAGGTGGATTCTTTTTTTTGGATGCACCAGATGGAACTGGCAGAACATTCCAACTTTCGCTAATTCTTGCTTAAATACGATCAAATAATAGTATCGCATTGGCTGTTGCATCTTCTGGCATTGCGGTGACTTTATTTGATGGAGGCAGAACAGCTCATTCAGTATTTAAACTGCCACCACAGATGCGGTGTGCAATATAAAAAAACAGTCTTCCATGGCCACAGTGCTGAAACGGTGTAAAATTATCATTTGGGATGAATGCACTATGGCAATGGCAAACAAACATTCGCTTAAGGCGTTGAACAGGACATTGAAAGATGTCATCGAGTCAACTCTTTGATGTTATACCATTCATCGATAGTATTTTAATATTTCATTCTGGCAATATCTTACAAAAATTTCCTTTTTTAATTCTTTATATTTGTTATAGTTTCGTCTCTTTCTATGTACATAGTATTTTCTTGTATATAACACGCCATGTGAATTCCGATTTAGAAGAAAGAACTTTAAGGTTAGAAAACAGTCGGCTCCTGAAATTGCATTATTTAAGTCGTTGTTCAAGAATTTTTATAATCCCTATTTCTTACCAATTGTAAGTTGATATTATATGTTTCTAAAATTGTAAAGAAAACTTCATTATCATTTTTACAGAAAATAAAATCACTTTATAGCGTTCGCTTGGATCTTTATTCTTTGGATTTAAAGAAATTTTCTTTTGGGATTTCTTCGAACAACATAATTTTATTTTAATTGCGACAATTCGTTTCTCTTTCTTATTTGTGCCACCCAATTCATCGATTATGGAAGATTAAGAACAGAGAAGTTGTTCTGCTTCAGGATGTAAAAGAGTGGACGACGATGAAATGGTCGCTTGCGAAAATTGTAAGCGTTGGTGGCATTACAGTTGCCACAACTTTGAAGCCGATAAATTCGACACAGTGACTCCTTGGTTTTGCGAGGAAGAAGATTGTGTCTTTCGTGAAGACGAGGATGTTTCAAAAAAGAATTCTTCGTCAGGTCCTGCTGCTCCTGCAAAGGTGACAGAAGAACAGGTCGATTTGATTATGGAAGCTGCTGCGGTGGCACAAGCTACAGTTGCTCAACGTGACAAAGAGCTTTTAGAATTGCGAGCTGAATTAGCCGACACCAAGTTGAAATTTTCACAAGCTTCCCGTATCAAAGCCCCACCGATTCCTAATGCCAAAGATAATTCGTCTAGTTTGAGCATTCCTAACTCCAAGTTGGAAATAATAAAAAAGATTCAGTCGAATCACCAGGCTCTTGTAAACGAGACAATTGCTAATGGTCAGTCCACCCCATTGCGGGAAAACATCACCGGTAAGCCAGCTAATGTCCATATCTCAGCAAAGGAGACGTCCGAAGAACATTCAAGCGGAAGTGTAGCTTCCTTTCGCGATTTAGATATGGCAAACCTCCTCACTATTCTGAATCGTAACAATGTTCAGGAATTGCCAATTTTCTCTGGTGAAAACAAACGAGAAGGGCCGTATTTTGAGGAGGTTTACAAATCTACTACGATTGAGGGTAGATATAGTGCCAAAGAAAATGTCTCTCGTTTGCGCAAATCTTTAAGAGGTGAAGCTTACCAACTCGTCAGTGAACGCCTTAAGTACTCTTCCGATGCTGATGCGATTATGGACTCTCTGCGGTCCATGTTCGGTCGTTACGATATCTTAATTCACGACCTGACCGCAGACCTTTTGAGTCTACCCAAACTTACGTCCAGGTGCGATCCTAAACTACGCTTATGGGCTGTGAAGCTTAACGGATTTGTTGCCGATGTCAAATCGATCAACCGAGAAGAAGATCTGAATAATGGCTATGTTTTAACTAACTTGGCATCGAGGTTAGGCGGCGGCCTCTATCAAAACTGGCAGAAGAGAAAGTCGGCATTGCCACGGGCAAATTTTGAACATTTTGCTGCGTTTTTATCTAAAAGAGTTTTGGATTTACCACCCGATCTATCGAAACCCGGAGGCCTTTCCGAGCAAAAGAAGTTAAATCCAGGTAGTAAGTCTTCTCGAGTATTGTTGCATCAACCTGTTTCATCTGATAATTCCTCCGGCTTATGTTGCAAATGTAATAAAGTTCAGCATCCGTTAATCCAATGTGTTGAATTCTTGGCGTTATCTCCGGAGCAAAGGCAGACATTTGCAAGAGAGAAGTCAATATGTTTTGCTTGTCTGGATCCATCGAAACATCAGTGGAAACAGTGCTTTAAGAAGAGATCATGTGGCACTGATGGTTGCAATCGGCGTCACCATCCTCTTTTGCATGCGTCACCAAGTACCTTCAACACTGGCCTAAGCTCAACGGCAGTTCCCTTTATACCACAGCATCACATTCATTCATCGCACGTTGGAATTGATCTGACAATCATGTTTAAGATAGTGCCTATTCCTATTTATGGGAACGATGATGTATTTTTTGACACACACGCCTTTTTGGACGATGGGTCTTAATTGTCGATGATTGAAGAAGATCTTTTTAATCAGCTTGGTTTATCTGGGCATCCGGAACAGCTCACTCTTCAGTGGACGAAAGGGGTGTCCCGAGTTGAAGATTCTAAGCGCACGTCTTTGGAAATTTCTGGAGTTAACCACCGTAAGAAATATATCTTGAAGAATGTGTATACGATCAAAGATTTGGGACTCGCTAGTCAGTCAGTCGATGTGGGTTACTTGAAAAGCTTGTATTCCTATCTAAGAGGACTTCCAATACGTGATTTAAAAGACGCTCGCCCGCAAATACTCCTTGGCCTGCATCAAGCCAAATTCCCTATAGGACACGGTCAGCGACACGGCAACGAAGAATAACCACTCGCTCTAAAGACTCTTCTAGGTTGGGTAGTCTACGGCAAGTCAGCTCAGTCAATGAATGTGTCCTGTTTACATCCGGTTTCGAAACCCAGCATGGTTATGAATTTTCACGACGCTATTCGTGGGGAAACAGACTTACACGATCTTGTACGCCGACATTTCACGACCGAGGAGTTTGGTGTGATGCCACCAAAGGGACAATTACTTAGCCGAGAAGTTGCTCGATCCTTCGATATAATGGAACGTACAATTAAGCTGGTTGGAAACCAATACGACAGCTATGAGATGGCTTTTAAACGGCTCATCGCTTTAGAAAAATCGCTGAAGAAAAAGCCTGACATGTTGGAGTGGCAAAATCGATACTTTCATGATCTTGTTTCCAAGGGATACGCTCGAATCGCTACACAGGAGGACGTAGAAAAAGTCTGGCCACGCGTTTGGTACGCGCTGACTTTCATCATCGTTAACCCTAACAAGAATCCACCGAAACCGCGATGTGTAGCGGATGTATCAGCCAAGGTTAACGGCGTATCTCTCAACACTCATCTACTCAAGGGACCCGACAACTTAGTCCCACTTCACGCTGGCATTTTCAAATTTCGTGAGCGCAAAGTGGCCGTGAACGGTGATGTTCGTGAAATGTTTCACCAAATCCGAATAAAATCTGAGGATCAACAGTGTCAACGCCTCTTATGGAGGGATGGAGATGTTTCTAGGAAGCCGACTGTCTACATCATGGAAGTTATGATGTTCGGGCCCAGGTGCTCCCCGACATGCGCCCAGTTTGTTAAAAATCAGCATGCCAACCTGTTTAAAGAAGAGTGTCCCGCTGCTGTTGACGGTTTAACAAGTCGTACTTACGTCGACGATTATTTCAATAGTCATGACTCTTTTCAAGAAGCGCTTGCTGTCACGAGAGACGCTATTCGTATTTGCCGTTCGATGAACTTTGATCTCGTGGGCATTCAGTCGAATTGCCGTGATCTATTAAGTGAATTGCCAGAGGGTTTTGTCAACGAGAAGTTGGTAAGTATTGATCCTAACGAATCTGATGGTTTATTTTCTAAGGTTCTAGGTATGTTTTGGTACCCTACTTTGGATCATTTTTCATACAAGTTGTCAAAAAGTGAATGTATGGAGGTAATGATTTCTGAGAACGCGGTTATTACAAAACGAATGATGCTTAATACCCCTATTACCATTGGCGAGTCGAATGAAAAAACGTGTGAGTGTGAGAAATTTGTATTACCATTGGCGAATTGAGAACCCTTGATTCGACTTAAATGTCATTACTTTTTCGAAGTTTGGTCTCACTCTATTGTCGTTGGCGAATGTTCGTTGATTTGAACGTCATTCGAGTTATTTTTTGTCGAACGTTCATATTGTGTGAGAAAAGGTCGAAGCTCATGTAAAATAAATGTCAGAAAATAAAACAATGTAAGTACATATGTTTATTCCATTTCTTTTATAAAATAACATGAATCAATGCATTTTTTTTATTCAGCTGCAAGAGAACTAATAAAAATCAGTTCGAAAAGCTAGTCGAACTGATGGAATCGAACGCAAATCTAGCGAGAGGTGTTGGAGAGTTTGGTTCTTCCAAAAAAACCAAATGGAATATTGGGACCAATTTGCTACTTACAGATGATTAGGGAGTTCCAATACATTAGAGTTCTCTCGAATATTCTTGCGCAGTCGAAGTATTCTTACTTTGTTTCTGTTATTTTCGTTTTCTCCAAAAAACAAATCTACAATTGCTTATCATTTTGGTTTATTTTGTAATTTTATTAAATATGAAAATTATCAATTAATGAACACAACAGTTTTTTTGAAATTTCATGAGTTAACGTTTATTTATGTCTGCTATTTTTTTTTTGTATGGTAGCACTGAATTTCGAACTCGAATTGTAAAGTTCGCCAACCGTAGTACGTCGAATGTGTTAGTTCGCTAATGAAAACATCTCACGTCGAACGTTCGATTCGCCAACCATAATAGGGGTATAAGACTATCATGAAGATTTTCGATCCTTTGGGCATTATTTCCTTATTTATCATCCGAGGACGCATCATTCTCACAGACGTGTGGAGAGAAGGCTATGATTGGGATGAGCCGTTGCCCTCTCATCTCAGACAATCTTGGGTAGATTTCATCAAACAACTAAAACTCATTGAAAACATCAAGATTACCCGTCAGTACGTTTCGAAAAATCCTGACACTTCGAAAGTTAGCCTTGTGGTTTTCGTTGACGCATCTGAAAAGGCTTTCGCACCTGTGGCTTACTTTCGTTTCGCGTTTGATAATGAGATCGAAGTCGCACAAGTTATGGCAAAGGCCAAGGTCGCCCCTGTCAAGCAGTTATCTATACCCCGCTTAGAACTGCAGGCCGCTGTGTTAGGGGTTCGCTTAGCAGCAACCATCAAGGAATCTCATACCATCCGCATAGACGAGTCGCTTTTTTTGTCTGATTCAAAGACAGTCCTCGCATGGATCAACTGCTCCAATAAACTACCATCTTTTGTAGCATCTCGAGTAGGTGAGATCCTGGAAACATCCTGTTCTCGTCAGTGGTTTCACATTGGATCCCACGATAATGTTGCTGATGACGGCACAAAATGGTTTGAACAATCAATGGATTACGATTCGAGGTGGTTTAGAGGACCTGAATTCCTGAGACAACCTGTAGAGCAATGGCCAATTACACCTTATGCTGCACCTTCAAGAGCGAACAACGAGAATGAGATCAGCCGAATGTTACACCATACAAACAAATCTAAACGCATAATTTTTACGGAGCCTATGATCTCTTATCTGCAAGATTTAGAGCTAGATGGACCTCGACGATCAGAACAATAGCGTTTCTACTGCGATACAAACACATTCTTCAAAAAAGACCCACCGATAAGGAACATTTTATCACCCCAACCGAGTTTCATCAAGCCCAAGATTGGATTTTTAGAAAAATCCAGATAGAATCCTTCCCAGATGACATCAATTCGCTGAAGAAATGTGAAAAGGTGAGTTCTTCAAGTGCCATTCGTTCCTTGTCTCCTTTCTTAGATGCATATGGTACCATTCGATTAGGCTCGAGAGCTCAAAAGGCTTATTCATCATATGCCTCTCGCAACCCAGCCATACTCCCTAAGAAACATCCCTTGGTCGACCTTTTCATCCATCATCACCATCAAAGGAACTGTCATAGAGTAACTGCCACGGTTATATCCGACATTCGTGAGAGCGCTTGGATAATAAGTATTAGGAACGCTGTAGAGAGAGTTCGTAAAGGATGTTTCATGTGCAAGCGCCTAAATGCGAAAGCGGTCATGCCCATGATGGGCCAGCTACCCGAGGCTCGGTTAGCCTTCGACTCCAGACCCTTTACTCACGTCGCACAGTGGGGCAAACGGAAAAAATTCCATTTTTTTTTATTTATTTATTGCTATATATTTTATATACTATTGTTTTCATTAATAATCAGAGAAAATAGTTCTTATTCGTTTTCTTTATTTCATTTTCGTTTGTGGCTCTGAGGGACTTAGGAAGTTCAACAATATTATTTTAATCAAAAGTCATATGTTTTAACTACTGAACAATTTCGCTTACTGTGGTTTTATTTGTAAAGATACAAGTATGAAACTCACCACATTTGTAGTTCATATAGTACAAAAAAATACAAAAATATAAAATAGCCCACATTTTTAAAATAAAAAATTAATAAAAATAACAGAGCGAGTGAGAAAAAATAACCAGATAATGTGAACTTTTGTAAGCCTACAAAAAAAGCTCCGCTGAGCTCCGGTCTAAAATTGTAATTTTCTTGAAGTTTATTCTATTACCTAATATTCCTATAAATTTCATTGACAACTACAGACAACTGCCGAACAAAGTAATAAAAATAAGAGTTGAGAAGTGACTTTTCAAAAGGCTATAAAATCATTTTTTACTTTTTTTAAAACTAAGTATGAAGTTTTGTTCTACACATTCTAATGCAAAATAAAGGTGGTTGAAGTTAACTTAAAACAAAACTGAACCCTGTAAATCGGACTTTGAAAACAAGCGAAAAACTGAAATTGTAAGAAAAATTACAATTTAGCTTTATTTTTTTTAATTTTCTGAGAAATGACTATAAGTTTTTATAATATCTTTTGAAAAGTCACTCCTCTTTTCAAAAATCAAATTGCAGTCTGCACTGCTTTCTCACCGTTATATAAACATTGAAAGTTTTAAATGTCACAACAACAATTTGGTGGTCTATTACAAAGAAAGTATGAATTTGTGGTAGAAAATCATGTTGTTGTTGTTGCATTAAAAACTTTCAAGGTCAATGTTCCGAAAGCAATGAAGAAAAGAGTATATGTAGTTGTTGTTATATTCAACACCTTCAACAACAACAAACAAAATTGTAAACACCGTTGGTTGGTTGGCATAGGTCAGTTCGTAATGTCTTTGTTAATCTATATAATTAATCAGTCAGACTTGTTCTTAAAGAGTGTGAACATTAATATTCTGATCCCTACATAATGTACATGAGATCTGAAACCAAAAAAAAACACCTTCCTTTCAGTGACGAAGCACTCCAGTTGATAATGTGAGCCAATAATTGTTTCCTTTTTACTTTTCAGAATTAAATTTAGTTAAATTGAATTAATATTATGTTTAATTGAATTGAACTAGGTTAAATTGAAATTAAATCTAACTAAATTGATTTAAAACACCGTACTTAAGTAAATTTAATATAGAATAAATTTTATTATAGAATAAAAGCAAATATTATATAATAACATGAAAGTAAAATGAAGTAGAGAAAAATGGAACATTCTTTCGGTTTTTCCACCATTTCTTTCTTAAAACAATAACATGGGTTAAAACGCTTTTTTTACATGTGGGTTGAATTTTTCGCTGAATGTTCTGTATACTATCCTTTACGTCTACATGTCTGTAAAATTTCATAAAAATCGTTCAAGTAGTTCAAACTTTATTGAACTAAGAATACGTCTGTTCAAAGAAAAATTAAAAAAGCTTTGTATTAAAACAAGACAAACTAGGCAAAGTATCGGGCGGATACTAATAGTGTAAATTTGTCTTATTATTGACTATCATTCCTGAAAATTTCAAACAAATCGGTTCATCGGTTTAGTTTTTATGGAGTTTTTTCCGCTCTCCCATACAAGTTGCCCCACTGTGCGTCGGAGTGGACTGTTTTGGACCATTGCTGGTGAAGTTCGGTCGGGGCACAGCAAAGCGCTATGGCATGATTTTCACATGTCTCACGTTCAGAGCAGTGCAAATAGAATTGCTTAATGACTTGAGCTTGGATCAATGCAGTATGACAATAAGACGTTTTTTCATCAATCGTGTCGTCACGAGATTCTTCTACAGCGACAACGGGCTCAATTTCATCGGCAGCAAGAACTTAATGGATAAGGATGTGAAGGAGATGGAGTCTTCCCTCTGCGAGAATGCTTCAAAATATGAAATAGTTTTATGGCGATTCATCCCAGCATACTCACCTTGGATGGGGGGAGCCTGGGAAAGGTTAATCCAGTCCATCAAAAAGAGTGTTGATTTCGCTCTCAGAGGATTAGTCCCCAGAGAGGACGTTTTGCGAAACGCACTTATGGAAGCACAAGGCCAAATTAATCGTCGCCCACTCACTCATATCCCCGTTGACCCGGATGATCCAAAACCTTTGTTGGATGCTGCCGCTAGAAATAGCCTAGAACGCTACCCGATCTTCGTTAAATATTTGATGTCATTGAATTTTATGTCAATATGTTTTGTAAATAATGTACAGAAACCGAAGGTGACAAAAAGGTCACTTATGAAATAAAACTTACTTCCATTATAACGTTAAAAGAGTGTGTTTCATTTATCTTCCATTTTCATTTTTTGCATTTAGAATTATATTTCAATTAAACTTAAGGCCCAACTATAATAGGCATAAGCAAACATATGCTTATGTCAAAAACCCAACGAAAATTCACTTAAGTTTGTGAAATTACTGCGGATAGCCATAATGCAATTTTGCTCACGTATCTACATGTCAACAGAATACACAACAGATACACAGAATGAGATATTCATGCAAAAACACTCTATATGAAGATATAAATCCTTCGTACGTATCACCCTCCAAAACCCATTTGTTTACATTGTTGTATTTGTAATGTGAAAGAATTCAACAAGAAAAATTGACGTGTTTCCACGCATACATAGAAAAAACTAATGAGTTTTTTGGTGAAATTTCATAAATTAGAGGAGAATTGACACGCACACTATGAATAAGTTTATGAGGCTGATTTCGGTTATGATAAACATTCTGAGAGAAATTATCTGCAGTGGAGTTGGCCTGTGTGTATTTGATCAAAACTGTCAGATTTACTTATGCGGCGAGCGACTGGGATCGCTCTTGCTTAAGTTTGCTTAAGTTAACGAAACAGAGAAAAATTAAACGAAACGGAGCTAGACTCCATTATGGTCACTCGTATTAGATTCTTTGTATTCGTACGTTTACTTATGCGCGCATATGCTAGCTTATGCCTATTATAGTTGGGCCTTTACTTTTCCAAATTTAACACAGAACATTTTGGTCCTTAGCGAGCCTTTTAAAATCGAATCGCCTAAATTAATTGTGCCTATATTGATTGTTTGATAAGTTAAATTAATTAATAAAAAGACAGTGTGCCGACATTTTGTCGTTCCTTTCTCAAAATTTATTAAACTATAATAAAATATTTTGAATTTAAAATTGAACATTTAATTTGCATAAAAACATTTTAATCATAATCATCATCATCGTCATCATCTTCAACATCATCTTCATCATCATCATCATCGTCATCGTCATCGTCATCGTCATCGTCATCGTCATCGTCATCGTCATCGTCATCGTCATCGTCATCGTCATCGTCATCGTCATCGTCATCGTCATCGTCATCGTCATCGTCATCGTCATCGTCATCGTCATCGTCATCGTCATCGTCATCGTCATCGTCATCGTCATCGTCATCGTCATCGTCATCGTCATCGTCATCGTCATCGTCATCGTCATCGTCATCGTCATCGTCATCGTCATCGTCATCGTCATCGTCATCGTCATCGTCATCGTCATCGTCATCATCATCATCATCACCATCAGCTTCATCATCATCATCGTCATCGATATCGTCATCCATCGCCAACGCCGCCGCCGTCGTCATCGCCATCGTAGTCATCAGTCCAAGAGTTCAATTGTCCAGCTACCCATTCCTGAAAGTAATCGCAGTGAGTAAAATTGACTTACTTTTGTAATTTATATACACACTACACATATACATATACATATATACATATATAATATAAATAAAATTTAAATAAATCAAAATGAATGCTGTCAAAATTTTAAAAAATATATGTGCTCAGATATCAAAAGATTATGAGAATTTTAAAAAGACAGTTTCTGCAACTCGTAGGGCAAAAAACTATGTCTCTACGCGGCTTGAAACGCTAGGTAACAATTGGCAAACCATTGTTCAACAGCACCAAATCGCTGTTTGCAGCGATGAAGACATAACTTCAATAGAAGAGCTTTTTAATGAAGCTGGTGAGATTTATACAATTTATAAATCTTTGTTATTAGATGAGCTAGACAAGTTTGCAGCAGCAGAAGCAGCAGCTTAAGCAAAAGATTCGTCTGCTCCGACTTTGGTGCAAAAGTCAACCAATGACAAGCCGCACGATGTACGTTTGCCAAAAATTCACCCACCGATATTCACGGGAGAATATCAAAATTGGCGTTCTTTTCATGACCAGTTTGTTTCACTGGTGCATAACAACACTTCACTTAAGAACATAGAAAAGCTACATTATTTGAAGTCAAGTTGTAAAGAAGGTGCTGGTATTTTACTAGAACACATAAGTGTAGATGATGCAAGCTATGATAAAGCTTGGGAACTCTTGACAACGAGATATGATTTTAAAAGAATTCTCGTTAACAACGAACTTAAGTTGTTTTACGAATTAAGCTTTGTTAAAGAAGAAAATGCTAAGGGCATAAGGGAATTATTAGATAATTCAACAAAAATTTTACACGCCTTAAAGAACCTGCAATTGCCTGTCCATCACTGGGATGCAATAATAATATTTTGTCAAAATGGGAAACATCCCTCGGAACTAAAAAAAAGATCCCTACATTTAAAGAATTCTCTGACTTTTTGGAAACGAGGTTCCGAACATTAGAGATGATGGACCAACAGTATCAAACAAATACAACATCAATACAGAAAAAGCAACCAAAAAATGTTTTTCATCTCAATACTGAGGCGACAGAGAATTTTACATGTAAGGTGTGTCATAAAGGTGTACATTCCTTACGAACGTGCTCGAAATTTTTAAAAATGGACGTAAGTGCTAGACAACGAGTTGTTAGACAATTTGGCAATTGTTTCAATTGTTTAGCCTACAGTCACCGAACAAATTTATGCCCAAGCAATAATCCGCAACCATACTCGCACTCAAACACAATTCCAAATACATACAATCAACAATCAAGTTCTCAAGGTAATTTCGTATTTCGTATTTATTAATGACAATTTCACATTAAGATTACAATCTTATTATAAGTGAAGGCTTTACAATATTACAATATTTAAGAATGTTCGAAAGTGTTTAACAAAGCAAGATATACATAATAATTATTTAATTTTAAGTTTATGTTAATAGAAATTAAATCTAGCTTTTTTTTTTTTTTTTTTTTTTTATTCTTTATTCATTTTTATTCTTTTTGCTTAAGTATTACTGGCCAAGTGTTTAAAAAGACGGTTTTTGAATGTGTTCGCGTTAATGATGCTTCTGATCGTTATTGGTAAAGTGTTCCATAATTGAGTGGCATGGACAAAAAACGTACGCTCTGATTGCAGGCAATAAAATCTGGGTTGAATTAGGACCGCGGTTCTAAGTGAACTTCCAAAAACTAATCGGTTGTACAGGTACTCAGGTTGACGAGACTGCATGATTACATGTAAATGGATAAGTGACCTAAACTTTAAGAGATTATCGAAAGTCAGACCCATTATTTGTTTTGAGTAACTAGAAATATGCTCGAAATATCTTATATTGAAGATGTATCTTGCAAGATTGTTGTATATGACATTAAGTTTTCGCCTTGTTGAGGAGTCAACACAACAGAAAACTTCACATCCGTACAACAAAATGGGTAGCAGGAGTGCTTTGACAAGCAACATTTTAGTTTTGACAGGAACATACTTTTGGGTTGACCATAATAGGCGCAAAGCACTATATAGTTTACCAATTGTAGTAGCTGCATGATCAGTCCAAGTTAAAGTTTCGTTGAAAATTATCCCCAGGTTCCTGGCAGAATGCACATAGTCAATGGTCGATCTACCGAGTCGAACTGGTGGAAAACTTGACGTATCTAAAATGCGTTTGTAAATGCATAGTGTCTTTGACTTCCCCGGGTTGAGAGAAAGGTTATGCTTTAGAGCCCACTGCAGAATAATTTCTAGGTCTTTATTTATATGGCTGATAGCATTACTTATGCCATCTAACGGACTGCGTATGTATAATTGGACGTCGTCTGCGAACATATGAACGTTGCAGGACTTAACTAGATGAGGAATTTCATTGACATATAGCGAAAATAATAGCAGCCCAAGAATGGAACCCTGTGGCACTCCTGCAGGGACTGCAAGATATGACGACAACTGACTTCCCACAGCCACACATTGCTGACGATCGGTTAAGTATGACCGATTTCAACACAACACAACACAAATAATTATAACACATTTTCAAATAATCCTCGCGCTCAATTACAAGGAAACTCATATACACCCACTCAACAGAATAATAATAGAAACACATTCGTGCACACAAATACAAACACCCAGAATCCAAATCGCTCACAAACACATCATGTAGCAACGGAATTTAATCCCAATGCTCAAAATTTTCAACCCTACGATGTACCGCCTTCAACATCTTCAAACTGTTTTCATCTAAACGAATATAAAAGTCAAATCGGCCCAAGGAGACTTTGTTAAATTAAGAGCCTTGATCGATCCTGGATCTCAAGCTACTTTTATAACCGAATCGGCAGCTCAATTATTGGGTCTTAAAAAGATTCCAACTTCCTTTGACGTTTCTGTTTTAGGACAAAACAAAGCCAGCCCTTGTAAACATTTTATAAATTTGAATCTGAGTTCTAATTATTCAGATTTTGTTACGTCGACAAGAGGTTACATATACAAGACCCTTACAGGACTTTTACCAAATAAAGAAGTCTTCGCTAGCAGATGGAAGCATTTACAAAGACTGGAATTAGCAGATCCTTCATTTCATCGCCCTGGTAACATTGACATTTTATTAGGGAATGACATATATTGCGAAATTTTATTAGACGAAGTCATACGCAATGAGGAACAAGTCGCCCCAATTGCCCAAAAAACCAGGTTTGGTTGGATAATTTTGGGGAAAGTTCCTTTGGAAAAGCCCTTTTCTCTTCAAGTCTACACACAGTTGGTAGATATCGACACACAAATGCGTGCATTGTGGGAAATGGAAAAAACTCCCTATGAAAAAGCTATAGATGAAGATATCGAGTGCGAGAAGCAATTTCTACACAACATCAAGCGGATGCCGGGAGGGCGCTTTGAAGTTTCACTACCCTTCAAAGAACTTCATCGACCAAGACTTATGTCAACAAAACAAAAGGCCCTAATGATGTTTTATAAACAGGAAAAGAAATCATTAAACAACCCAACCCGTGGTGTTCTCACATCCAAGCTGAAAAATAATACTCTTTGGTGGAAAGGATCACCCTTTCTTCAGGAGATATGGCAATTCTCCATACCAGAACAACCCACCCAATGTGAAACAAATGAAGAAAAACGAGAAATCAAAACTCATTTAGCAATACAAAATACCGATGGAATTTTAGATGTGCTTTGTAAGCAATCCAAACTCACAAAAGCCTTAAGAATTATAGCCAATAGTCACAGATTTATCTATGATACCAGAAAAGAAGAAACGTATCGAAGAAAATCGGTTCTGACACCCATAGAACTCGATATTTCTATGCGAACAGCTATCAAAAGTGTTCAAACACTTATGTTTAATGATGTCATAAATGAACTACAGGAAACCAAAAGAAACAAACTCAACAAGTCTCTCAATCTTTTTATTAATGGATGTGGAATAGTAAGAATCGGAGGTAGACTTCAAAATGCCACCCTAACATATGATCAAAAGCATCCAATTGTGTTGAAGCCACATCATAATTTCTCCAGATTAATAAATGAAGATGCCCATGAGAAAACTCTACATGGTGGTATTCAACAAGTTATTGCACACATTCGAAATCGTTTTTGGATCTTCAACATGAAGAGAACGGTCAAAAAGTACATTAATAAATGTTTTACCTGTTTTAAGAATGCACCTAAGCCATTACACCAACTGATGGGAAGCCTTCCAGCACAAAGAGTAAATGTTTCAAGACCATTTACACACACTGGTGTCGACTACGCCGGACCGATAGAAGTAAAGGCCTGGAAAGGACGAGGTGCTAAAAAATTAAAAGGCTATTTCGCCATTTTTATTTGCCTTTCAATAAAGGCAATTCATCTTGAGGCTGTCATAGATCTAACGACACAAGCCTTTATTGCCGCGTTCCGAAGATTTACATCTCGCAGAGGCATATGTGCAAACATTTATAGTGACTGTGGGACCAACTTTAAAGGTGCTAATGTGGAACTTCAAAACATGCTAAATGGTGCTAATCTCAACTATACCGATATTGCTGACTCATTGAGTAAATTGGGTACCAATTGGAATGTCATTCCTCCCGCTTCTCCTCGTTTTGGAGGCTTATGGGAAGCAGGAAAGAAATCTGTTAAATACCATTTGCGTCGCGTTGCCCGAAACCAAGCCCTGACGTTCGAGGAGCTCAGTACGCTTCTAGCGCAAATAGAAGCTTGCCTTAACTCGAGACCTCTATGTCCGGTTACAGCTTGGAAGATTTCAATGCTTTAACACCAGCTCATTTTTTAATCGGCACATCAGCTCATATAGTTCCCGAAGCAGACCTAACAGTAGAAAAGATTGGATACCTGGATAGATGGAAACGTCTACAAGCCTCACTACAGACCTTCTGGAAGGAATGGAGCGGAGAATACCTCACAAGGCTTCAAAATAGACCTAAGTGGCTAAAAATCAAGGAGCAACCCAAAATCGGAGATTTGGTTCTGCTCCGAGATGAAAGACTTCCACTAGCAAAATGGCCCATGGCAAGAATAGTGGAAACCTACCCTAGACAAGATGATCTTATCCGTGTAGTCAAAGTACGAACACAAAATAATGAATTTAAGAGACCTATCACAAAGATATTATGTCCACTTCCATCCAACAAAGCTTATCAAGAAAAAGAAATAATTTAAAAACAAAAGGAATCTTGAAACTCATACACAAAACGAAAAGGAAAATTGAAATTAAGAAAATGAATTCTAAAACCCAAAGAAAATATGAAAACAATTCATCAAAACTAAAATGAATAAATAAACATAATACAAAGAATGGAAGATCAACCCACTCAAATATGAAAAGTAACCCACTCAAATATGAAAATGAATAAACTCAAATATGAACAAAACTAACCCTAACCCACTCAAACATAATTAAAACTGAATTAAAATCTATTCTGAATTACAACCCACTCAAATTTAAAGAAACCTGAATTAAAATCTACTCAATAAAACGAATTTCAACATACTCACTCATCGAACATTTGAAATCACACTCTTAAATATCAAAATCAATACATATGTACATTCATACTAAAACTCAACACATTTATACTAAAACTCAACACATTCATACTAAAACTCAACACATTCATACTAAGACTCAACACATTCATACTAAAACTCAACACATTTATACTAAAACTCAACACATTCAAACTAAAACTCAACACATTTATACTAAAACTCAACACATTCATACTAAAACTCAACACATTTATACTAAAATCAATCATATAAAACCTCAATTAACTTACACGCTAAAACCTGAACTCATTTACAAAATAGAAGATTAAAATTATCCACACAAAACATAAAAGAATTACAAACAAAAACGAAAGCGAAAACGAAAGACTGAAATTAATTAAGGAATTTAAAATGAAATATAAAATTATAAATAAATGATTTAAGCAAAAGAATTTGAAAAAAAAATAAAAGGACTCACCCACACTCAAATAAAACATTCATCACATTAAAAATATAATTCAAATTCAAATAAAGGAACATTCAAAAAAATAATTAAAATCAAAATCAAAACGTAAATAAATCTATAAAATATAAAGGAAATACCAAAACGAAAACATACCAGATCTTACAAAAGTTTTCCAAAAGGTACAGGAACAAAATTATTGTCCGGCACTCCAAACTTATAAACAAAACCTGAAAGAAAAACCGAATGATTAATAAAATATATAAACAAATATTGTACCAACTCACCCATCAGCATCTTACCTAAGACATCACAATAACAAAACATAACAACATAATAAGAACACACAAAATATTATAAAAGTTAAACTACTACGCCCATGCATTCATATTTAGTTACACGTAATTTCAATAATATCCGTATTAATAAACTAAATAACACATTAATAAAATAAATTATTGTTAAAACAAATTATAAAATATTAAAAAAAAAAAAAAAAAAAAAAAAACACCGAAACAAATAAAGGACCTTTAGACTTTCAAACAACAACAGATGGCCTGAAAAGAGAACAAACAAAATCGCAATCAATGCACCAACCACTATACAAAAACAACAACTTACCAAAATAATCGACAGCCATGGTTGTGTGCAAGCTTCAGCTGGTAAGCCACCAAATTCAAGGTCAAGTCATCTGTAAATTATTTTAAAGAAAAAAATGTTATTTAATATGTATGTTTCTAGAATAAGAAACTGTTACCCCTTTAACTATCAATGAAAATACATATTAATAAGAAAAATATATGTACCCAATATAAATATGTAGGTACATATGTGCATATAAAATGAATGTTCAAAGGGGAACAATTCGGTATTTATATCATAAAGTTGAACACAATTCACAATACTCACCCTTTATAATAAATCCAATTGGTTTTTAACCTTTAGATAATATAAATTAACACTTAAAACACCAAAAACAACATATTTAAAATTTACCGATTACCGCGGAGAAAAACAACAATAGAAAATTAATACAACAAATATAAATAAGTGACATATAATTTATTATTAATACGAGATGACAAAAATATTTCGAGTATCGATATGTAATAGAATAATCATGGGCCAAAACATGGGCCTATATCACATGTCATGAAACTTCTATTTATTACAATTATTTAAATTATTTAAAATTTTTATTAATAAAATTTTGTATTTTTTCATGTAAATTAACTGAAAGAAGCTGAGTTCGTTTACTCTGTGCACTGGGGGGGGAGAATGTTGGATGCTGCGGATAGAAATAGCCTAGAACGCTACCCGATCTGCGTTAAATATTTGATGTCATCGAATTTTATGTCAATATGTTTTGTAAATAATGTACAGAAACCGAAGGTGACAAAAAGGTCACTTATGAAATAAAACTTACTTCCATTATAACGTTAAAAGAGTGTGTTTCATTTATCTTCCATTTTCATTTTTTGCATTTAGAATTATATTTCAATTAAACTTACTTTTCCAAATTTAACACAGAACAACCTTTAACTCCGAATTCTATGCTTTTTGGAGAAGATGACCGAGATTTTACAGCACCTGGCATATTTCGAGAAAATGATTTCTGCAGTAACCTCTACTCTCGCCGTGCTCAACACTTGATGGCAGAGCTAACCAAACGTTGGTACGCTGAATATCTACCTGTCATCACAAGGCGCTCAAAATGGTTCGGAGGTACAAGACCGATACAATTGGAGGACATAGTTTTGGTAATCGAGCCCAACGTAATACGTTCAGCCTGGCAGTTAGGACGCGTCATCAAAATATATCCGGGCCCAGGCGGAGTGGTTCGCATGGCTGATGTTAAACTTTCGAATGGATCGATTAAGGCCAAGAGATCTGCAGGGAGACTCGCTGTCTTAGACTTACAGTCTTCAACCTAAGTCTAGTTTCAAACGGCCCCCGGAATGTCATCGAGTCAACTCTTTGATGTTATACCATTCATCGATAGTATTTTAATATTTCATTCTGGCAATATCTTACAAAAATTTCCTTTTTTAATTCTTTATATTTGTTATAGTTTCGTCTCTTTCTAAAGAAAGAGTGCAAATGATTTTGAATTATGTACACAGTATTTTCTTGTATATAACACGACATGTGAATTCCGATTTAGAAGAAAGAACTTTAAGGTTAGAAAACAGTCGGCTCCTGAAATTGCATTATTTAAGTCGTTGTTCAAGAATTTTTATAATCCCTATTTCTTACCAATTGTAAGTTGATATTATATGTTTCTAAAATTGTAAAGAAAACTTCATTATCATTTTTACAGAAAATAAAATCACTTTATAGCGTTCGCTTGGATCTTTATTCTTTGGATTTAAAGAAATTTTCTTTTGGGATTTCTTCGAACAACAAAAGATATAAAAAAACAATGACAGACTATTTGGCGACACTCTGTTACTCCTTTCAGTTGATTTGTGACAAACACTTTCCGTTATTCCGCGTTCAACGTACGCTGATGAGATCAACGCGTGCTTAAAATCATCGCAACTGAAAGTAAATATGCGTGTTCAAATGCTTTAAGATCTATCCACTGAAACATTCTAAAAACAAATGTTGATAGATATAGGCGACGGAAAAGTTACTACAGATGAAACTGGATGCATAAAATTACCGGTCGATTTCTGATAGATTATTGATTCACAAGATGCTCTTATTGACCAGATATTTCCCGATGTACAGAGAAAATATATAAATCATGAGTGGCCGGCAAAAAGAGCAATTTTAGCAGCAAAAAATGTGGATGTCAACGAATTAAATCTCAAGATACAACATTTGTTACCAGGAGACTTGTGGTCATACAAATATATTGATACAGTTTGTGATGCTACCGAAGCTGTAAATTTTCTTGCTGAGTTTTTGAACTCATTAGATTTACCAGGCATGCCACTGCAAAATGTACAATTGAAGGTTGGATCTCCGGTAATTTTTTTTGTCATTTGAACCCACCACAGTTGTGCAATGGCACGCGATTAGTAATTAAAAATGTTATCGAAGCCATAATTCTAAATGGCAAATTCCGATTCCACAGATGTGCCAATTCAATTCAAACACCTTCAATTTCCAATTATTGGCAATTGCAATAACTATCAATAAGTCTCAAGGCCAAACGATGTCTGTCTGCGGCTTACATTTGAGCACTTCATGTTTTTCACACGGACAATTATACGTGGCGTGCTCTCAAGTGGGCAAACCATCCAGTTTGTTTGTATTGGCGAAAGATGGGATCACACAAAATATTGTTCACTCTATTGCATTAAGGGATTAATATTCTTCTTTTGTAGTACAGTCATAGTTAGCGATATGTATATAACTTTAAAGAATTAATTTAATAAATTAAAAAAATTTGTTTGGTGATTTCTTATTTTGATATTTTATCACCTTTTACAGTTCTCTATACCTCTCCCACTTATATACCACATCCTTACACACTTAGATATAATAAGTTATTTATTTCCAGCAAAATATTCTCTAGAAATTATTTATATGACAACACAACGTTTGTCGGGTCAGCTAGTTAATCTATATAAAAATCAAATCATATTGAATCAAGTAACGTCTGGTTCATCATATACGGAATTATAATATTTATGACAAGAAACGTAAAGTGATCAGTATAAAACCTGTAACAGATGATACAAATTTAGTCCAAATCATTGAGAACCATTTTAGACCAGGATCAATGAATGCGATATTAGTTAGTTATGAAATCTTCGATAAAATTCAGACTCTATATTCAAAACATTTTAAGAATTATAAAATAATAACATGTTGCAAACTATTAAAAGATGTAAAGGATATAAAAGAATTAGAATTAATCATTAAAGAAAAGCATGTTGAAAATAATCACAGAGGAAATAAGTGAAATAACGAAATGAATAATTGTAACAAAAAATATTAAAAATACATTAATTATTCAAAATCGTAACGATTTAATAATAAACATTGAAGGAAATAAACTTATTAAAATAGAAAATTGTAAAACAAATATTAACAATAAGTTATTTGAAAAAAAATATTCATGACCATACATATAATCTTACCTAATTTTTCTACAAAAGTCAACGAAAAAGTAACTTTCTATAATTTGGATCTAGAAAAATTTAATTTGAATTATATAAAAAACAAAGATAGAATTGATTTAATAACATATCAAAACCATGCAAGGCACATATGTATCAACATGGGTCATTCAATTTGTAATTTTCATTATATTAACTACTTTACTCTTAATGATGTATTAAAGAAAAACGAAGATTGTAAAAATAAATGCAAGACAAATTTCGTCGGAGCCTCAGACGAACGGAGGGGGAGTTATAGCATCAACCACAACCCCTTATAATAATATATGTATTTAATTCGTTTGTTTTTGTTGTTTCTTTTTTTTCACAAAATATGCATTCAGCATATTTTGTATCATTTAATATTTCACCAAATAGCAATCGATATGAACTGCAAAAGAACTAAGAACAAAGTATGCACTTTGTATACTTCGTGGTTACTTAACACAAAAAGATGTATAAAATATGTGATTTTTTTAGCAGCACACCTATCGATAAGATCTTACAGCTAAATAAATGATTGTGAATGATAATTTTACGAATAATCGATAGTAAAAAAAAGCTGTTGATCTAAATTTTGAAATTTCAAAGTTTCTTACGACAGTGCAAAATCAAAATTTATCATTGAATGCTTTTCATTGATCTAACGTACCGGATATTACGTGACGGATATTAACGATGTTTCAAAATGAATCACGCAAGTATTTTCTTGTTATTTAGATGATAAACAATCAAGAAAATGTTTGTTTATAGATGTGCCTCAAAATAAAAAAAAAAAATTTTAATTGTTGAAAATGTAAGATTCTGTGGATATGCCTATATATCGCATCTACTTGATTCTTACTTTCAAACGAATTTAACACATAATTTGTGAAAAGAGCTAAATTAGTTACTGTAGAACGACCGGAAACAAATCCATGATGTCGGTCAGAAATATGCTTTCGGGTTATGAATTCCAATTTATTTTTTACAAGGCTCTCAAACAATTTAGGGATGGCAGACAACTTGGAAATACCACGATAGTTCTCAATTTTATTTTTAGGTCCAGATTTATGAATTGGCACAAGATAAGATATTTTCCATTCACTTAGAAATATACCCTGAGATAGAGATTGATTAAATATGCAATACAAAGGATAGCATAGGGACTAAGCAGAATTTTTTAAGAAAAAAGCGGTTATACCAAATTAAAACTTTTACACAAAATTATGTTAAAATTATTACTTTATTAAAAAAAAATATATATTTTTAAGACTAAGTGTAATCATGTGCGGTACGCACTGCGGTAGGAATCGAACTAAAACTTGTTGATCATCTCGTTCTCCTCGGAGGTTCGGATGACGGTGATTGCCTGCGGCGTCGTCGGTAGTAATGTATCTATTATCTATTTTTGCCTTATCTTATTGTTGGCTTGGGTCATAAATCAAGGAGTTTATGACGATCCCGATCTTCTTTCGGGGTTGGTGTCATGTGTCATCATGCACTTGTTGACCCATGTGGTCGCCATGTGTTAACTCTCCCCTTGGTCGGAAGAAGATTGTCCCAATCTTTCGCTCAACATCTGCTGTACCCTTGACCTTGAAGTGTCCATGAATTCTTCCATCTCTATTTTGACCTGTTCGATCGTGTTTGGGCAAGTGAATTCTTCGATTCTGGTTGTGCGATAACTCTGAATTATTATGATTATTTTGTAGATAGAGTAAATTAATATTACAATGAACAACTTAATACATATTCCCCACAGTACGGGATGTTCTTTGAGATCTGTTATAAATGGTTCTATATGATCAAGATTTGTGTACATGAGTTTCTCGTCTTGTGAAGCAATGAATTCGAGAATTTGGAATTGAGTTGGTTTGCTTAACTAAATATGTTCTAGTATTTGGTTTTCTGAATTCAGATAAATTTTGCCATTAATAGACACGTTCTTTTCTAATTGAATCAAATTGATTCCTGACAATTCTATTCCGTTAACAATGTGGTTTCCCGTTAATTATTTCTATTGGTTGATTTCGTTCTTTGATTTTGGTACAGTTTGCTTTATATTTATTTAGAAGGTTGGTTAAACAACTAGATTCTTTACTGATTTTACAATAGTGGTGGTTGAGTTCCTTTTTACATTCTGATTTATAAAATGTTTTCTTATATTTAATGATTTCGCTTAATATTATAATTTTTCCACCATTAACATTATTGCTTCTGGTTAGATAGTGGTTTCCTAACCCTTTTAACTTGGGGTATTTGATAAATACAACGATAATATTATTTTTTTGTACAATTTAAAGGTCTAAGCATCTAGTACATCGATTATGGATATATTTACTTTTTCTTGTTTGAATTTAGTTTGAATTTAATTAACATTTAACAAAAATGTGTTCAATATGTTTGATTGCCTTAAATTATTTGTATTTATTATTTTTCTTAATTCTATAATGATAAATATCATTATTTTGATATCAATAATTCCTTGACTGCCAATATCTTTAGTTATACTGTCTAACTTATTAAATAGACGTGTATTTATATTTTTATATATTTTATTAATTCTTGCAATTTTAATTTCTTATATTATCCTTATGGATTTTCCGATTATTTGAATCTATTACTAAATTCCCTAAATCTTCTTTCACTTTCTTTTTAATGAACAAAGGTTTGTTCTTACTTTTCCTCTGCCCGTTATTTACAAAAATTGTTTCTCCTTCCTTATATACTTTATTTTTCCTATTCTTGTTAAAATATCCTATCATTTTCTGTTGGTGTTTTTTAATTTTTACTTTGGTGTCGTTGTTGTCTATATAATTATGAAATATATCTGTCGGTCGTTTGTCTGTCACCGTGTGAATTGTTTCGTTATATTTTTTTGTAGCTAAAGTCATTATATCTTTAATGTCTGTAATATGTGTAGTTTCTTTAACTATTCTAATAAGCTCTGTTAGAGTTGAGTGAATTCTCTCTATTGTACCGTTGCTCTTTGAGTGGGCTGGTGGTGTAGTTTTATGAGTGATGTTAAGAAGGTTGTACGCACATTTTGCAGAAGGTGAACAAAATGCTGCTTCGTTATCGGTTATCAACATTTTGACGTTACCAAAAAGCGGTAGTAGTTCTATCATTCTGTCTTTTGCTTCTGTCTTTGACTTTACTTGGGTTGTAACGAGATATTTTGAAAATGGGTCTGTCATTGTAAGAAAGGACGAGTTTTCGCAGTAGTATATATCTGCGTGAATGCGCTCTCCCCCTTCTTCAGGAATTGGAGTCTCTCCAATTGGTTGCTTATTCGGATGTCTATCGTACTTGTTCTTTTTACAAACTTCACATGTAGCGTTTAATGAAAGAATTTGCTTGAATGCATTTGGCCAATAATATCTGTTAACAATTTGCTTATACACTTCTTTAGCCTGTCTATGAGCTCGATTGTGTTCGGCAGTGACGATACCTAATTGTTCTTCCTTATCTGTTACGTCTTCAACTATTTGGTTGCAAAGTAAAAATTTTATTGTTGGAAATTCCTCCAGAAGTTTGTCTTTAATCTTGAAGAATGTCTCTTCGGTGCTGTAAATTCCTACTGTCGAACCTGCCTTTAATATTGTTTTAATTTTACTTACAATCTCTAAATCTTTAAAAAGTACCGTATGTCTCCAGTAATTTGTGTGTATTTCCTTTGAAATTATGTTGTTGTTGAGTGATTCTTTCATGATTAATTGAATTTTAAAATTATTAATTCTTTGGTTCCTTTATTTCTGACACGGGACTGCTCTCTGCGCTATGAACAGTTCCTATCTCTGATTCATCTTCGTTCATCATATTAAGTTCTTGTCTACTAAGGGCATCAGCTACAACATTTTCCCTGCCTGGTTTGTATATAATTTCTGGAGCGTATTCTTCTATGAAAGCGCGCCAACGTTTTATTTTTGCATTAAGGTTCTTATCGCCTATGGCAAATGTTAATGGTTGGTGATCTGTATATATGCGGATACCACTCACACCATAAAGATAATTTCGAAGGTTCTTCAATGCCCAAATTATGGCAAGGAGTTTCTTCTCGTTTGTCGCGTAATTTTCCTCGGTTTTACTTAACGTTCGGCTTATAAAAATGATGGGCTTATTATTTTGACTAAGCACTGCACCTATGGCTGAGTTGCTAGCGGCTGTGGTTAGTTCAAATCTTTTGCTAAAGTCAGGTTGGTTGAGCGTAACTTGATCGCAGAGTTTGTCCTTCAATATTTTAAATGCTTTAATGGCCTCCTTATCAAACTCTATTGTGACTTTTTTGCTACTACTTTGGCCAGTTCTACCATTATCTCCCCTGAGATACTTGGTTAAGGGCTTTGTTATCATCGCATAATTTCTTATGAATTTACGGTAATAACCAGCCAATCCCAAAAAAGATCTTAATTGACGTTAAGTCTCTGGTTGCGGAAATTCCTCTATGCATCGAGTTTTTATTGGGTCCATTTTTATGCAATTAAATGATACGATGTACCCAAGAAATTCTACTTCTTTCATGAAGTATTTCGATTTTTCACTCGATATTCTCATGTTCGCTGTGCTTAGGGCCTTCGTTATTGTCTCGATATGTTCGAGATGTTCTTTTTCCGTCTCTGAATATATAATGACGTCGTCAATATAAACATGACAAAATTTCCCTATGTATTCGCGGAGGATGTCATCCATTGCTCTCTGGAAAATTGACGGCGCATTTTTGAGTCCAAACGGCATTCGAAGGAACTCGTATTTCCCATTGTTAACACTAAAAGCTGTTTTTTCCCTCTATCGCTCTCTTTTAACTTTATCTGATGTAACCCAATCTGTAAATCAAGAGTGGTGAAATATTTAGCTTTGCCTAAATTTGCTAAGATAACAGATGTTTCTGCCATAGGATATTTATCTGTTTTAGTAAATGAATTAAGTTTTTTGTAATCTATTACTAATCTATGTTTCTTTGTACCGTCCTCGTTTACACCTTTCTTATCTACAACCCATACCGTAGAGTTATATGCACTTCGACTAGGCTGTATTATATTATTATCAAGTAAATTCTCTATTTCCTTGTTTACGAAGTTAGCTACCGATTGTGGATACGTCCAAATAGCTGTGTTAATAGTAGTATCTATGCTACATTGCACACGCGTGTTGTACGGAAGGTAATTTGGGTTCTCGGTAAAAACACCCTGGTATTTTTTTTTAAATTAAAGATAATGCCAATAATGGCATCAAAATCTTTTAGTTCATTAAGTTCATAAAATTTATCTTCTACCCCCAAGATATTTATAGCTTGGTAAGTACGAATAATAATGGTTTAATGTAGTTGTGAGTTGCTCCTGTATCAATTAAAATATAAAATGTACACCCCGTCCTTTTTATGTACGGTAAGTCGTGCCTTACTCTAAAAAATTACCGCTCTCATTCAAGTTATTGAGGCGTGGAAATTTATGTAACGCTGTTTGGTCACTATTTGCCCGATCTCTTTTGAACGGGTTGTTGCCAAAAGAATTATTGGAACATTGTGGCCTATTATTACTATTAGGTTGAGAGGTGACTTGTCTTGTGGGCACTATATTCCCACTTGATGTGTCCATCCTTTCGGGTCGGTTATTATTATGGTTATTATTAAAATTGTTATAATGTCGGTTTTGCTGAAATTGTCTATTCCGTTGTTGAAAAGGTTCCGCGTATTGTCGGTTTTGGTGAGTGAAACCGTTTTGGTAAGTTGTTCTATTCTGATGCGGAGGTCTGCTTGTTGGTTGGTCAAAATGGTTTTGTTCGTATTGTCTGGGTTGATGTCTGTAATTAACGTGACCCATGTTTCTATACCTTGTCTGATTTGATTCAATCTCTTGTGCTCTCGCTTAGGCATTGGGTAAATCCCCAGGATTTAGTGAGAATACGATGTTACCTGCGGGTTGGTTTAACCCAGTAACGAATACTCGCAAAGCGTTTTGTCTTGCCCTCTCAGTGAGACATTCGGTTTCAGCGGTCCTAGGACCATAACTCATAATTGTCTTGTTTATTATAAGTGTAAGTATTCTTGTAACGTCATCGTAAAATTCTTGCAATGGTTTCCTATCCTGTCTCATGTTACCTAATTCTGTTTCTAGCATATGGACTGGTCTTTTGTCGCTTTATGTTAGATCTAATCGACCTAAAATCGCATCAATGTTTAACGGTGTCCCGTGGCTAGTGAGGACATCGTTGGCTTTCCCTATGATTTTATTCCTTATTATATTTACTACCGATAAGTATCTCCACCCACCTTTTCACGACTCATACACCTTCATAGCGTTTGTAAGCGCTGTGCGCCAAGAAACATAGTTTTCTCCATCAAATTGTGGTATACACTTGGCTACTTCTAACCCCTCTCCACCTACTATCGCTGGATCAATTGTAATGTCCTTATATGGTTCAATGGTGTCTCTTGTTGTTAATGCCGTAAGTTGTCTATTTAGTCTATTTACCTCTTCTGTTAATTGTTGGTTGGCATCAGCTACTAACCTACTAACTACTGTCGACAGTTCTTCTGGCGTCATTGTCGTATTTGTGGACATCTTTGTTATAATTTTCAACACAAGGGATATTTCCTATTTGTACCTGATTTAATTTAATTTTCTCAAACTACTTCGCTTATTTTGACAAGGATATTTTCTTTTTAATTTTAGTTTTACTTTCTTAAGTCACTTTGATAATTCTTGCAAAGGTATGTAGTTTATCTTAATTTTAACATTAATTCCTTTAACCACTTTGATACTTTTTACAAGGAAATTTTCTTTCTAATTTTTTCTATTGATTTTTATATTTTTTAATTCTTTTAACCACTTTATTGCTTTTAATAAGGATACTTTCTTTTTATTTCGTTTTCTATTTATTTCTTTATCTTATTTCTATTCTTTACTCACTTTACTCCTTTTTTTATATATATGTAAATTTATTTTTATACTTTCTTACTCTCCGTCGTTGGGTTGAATTTTCAACGTCAGAGCTTACTTTACTTTTTTATCTATGGGAATCGATGTCCCGGGTTTGCTTAGGGTGCTTTACGCCTTAAGTCTTGGAGTCGTTCCCCCGTTGTTCAGATTTTAAGTCTGATTGCTCTAGTTCCCGTGGCTGAAGGGTACTTGTTTCTTTTCTCCTTCTTGGATGCCTTCGTTAAATGTCCTTGTCGACTGGTTGGTTTTTCACCCACTGAATCACTTTATATTTTCTATCGAAAAATTATTTAACTAAACGGGTCCCTGCTCGGGCGCCAATTAAAACTTTTACACAAAATTATGTTAAAATTATTACTTTATTAAAAAAATATATATTCTTAAGACTAAGTGTAATCATGTGCTGTACGCACTGCGGTAGGAATCGAACTAAAACTTGTTGATCATCTCGTTCTCCTCGGAGGTTCGGATGACGGTGATTGCCTGCGGCGTCGTCGGTAGTAATGTATCTACTATCTATTTTTGCCTTATCTTATTGTTGGCTTGGGTCATAAATCAAGGAGTTTATGACGATCCCAATCTTCTTTCGGGGTTGGTGTCATGTGTCATCATGCACTTGTTGACCCATGTGGTCGCCATGTGTTAACTTACCATCTGTGAAGGAATCACACTAGCGACCACTTCATTATACATTTAATTCCGGTCGTTGACTTAAATCCACACTACGCTTTACAATAGCCGACCTATATTTTAAATGCACTCGCATTACTTTTCTATTTTTAATAATGCACTCGCATTTCATTCTTGGTCAAGAATATCACCCTCATGCACTAAAATATTAAGTAATAATTTCAATGCCACTGACGATGACGGGACGCGACGCTTCAGATTACTTTGGTCAAGTGTATCTACCTACTCGCTGAGGTTCAATGCACTGCATACTGTGTAGTGCATATGGCTGGATGTATTTGGATACATTTGTGCATTGTATTAGAAGGGCTATGCATATTGGATAATCGACTATTAATTTGATGACATAGCAAGTATGCTGCCTGGTTCCGTTGTTCATAAACTTCCCACAGAATTCGGAATACAAAATATGTTTATGTTTATATAAAATATTTCTATGTTTAAGTTATAATATGTATTTGATATAGGCTTAAGATGTTAGTGTGTAAGTAGATTATTTTTGTATAAATAGCTTAAGTTTGACTGAATAAATTCACTTTCAGTTTGGAAGTGAAAAGACTAGTTCGGCTCTTCAGCCTTGTTTTTTTAGTTTAAACTCTGGAAGCAGATCGGCTCTTTAGCCATCATCCTTTTTCGGCTTGGGGAAGTCTTCCAATATCCCCCATAGATTTGTAGGTGAGGTAGGGCCCACTTTACATGGCGATCCTGCCAGGAGTCTAGTTAATCAGTTGGTTGAATTTCTTGAATTCGTTATTAAATTCGATAAATATAAGGTGCCACGTTTGGAAGCACCAATGTCATATCAGAAGGAGGCCTTAGACGAGCTCTTCGAAGCATTAGATTGTCCTTATACTCTCGGACAACCAACGATTGGGGCACCCGTATACGTGCCCACACCAAAGACCGCTGGACCTAAGCCTCTAACCATCGAGGAATATCTGAAGAGGAAAAAACCAGTAGAGTAAGTGCGGCAAATGTGGCCTACGTTACGTGGTTAATATGGCCTATAGCGGTATTTCCCAAACCGGAAGCCGGAGCGAAAAAAAAATGTTGCATTACGAACACGTTCAAACCCGTTTAGCCTCAGTCTTTCGTGCTTAATGTGGCGCGGCGGTTTTGAAAGATATACGGGCACTTTGTTTTTTATTACTTTGGTTGTAATTTTTTGGTAAGTTTTCTTAAGTGTTTTAACATTCAATTTTGATTTAAATTGGTAACTTCTTTTTTTAATTAAATTTTGTTTAATATTTTGTTAACATGTTTGGTATCATGATTAAAAAAAAAGTTGATAAAGTTTATATATATGGCCCAACCTGGGCCATATTTAACACCAGGTAGGCCATATTTGCCGCAATTTTTTTAATATGATTTATGAAGTTCCTTTACGTTTTTGTTTTTAACTTTTTGTTATGTTTATTTTTTTAGTTAAAGTTTTTAAAAGCTGAATTAAAAATGTTTTGTTTAAAAAAAAATAAATGAATTAGACTTAAATTTATGGTTTTATTTAAAAAATGTTAAGGGTGGGCCATATTTGCCGCACTTACTCTACAACAACAGCAAGTGCAACCACAAACAACTAAAAGGAAACGCGCTGGAAAAAAGGTTAAACTAAGGCAAGAATTAGGCAACTTATACAGATTAGCAAGTCTAAGCACTGGGAATACTAAGAAAAATTTTTTGCAACAAGCAAAAATTTTACAAAAAGAAAAATAACTTAAAAAAAAAAATGTAATTAAATTTTTCTTCAAAAAATAAAAAACAATTTTGTACACAAAAAATTATAATGGGAGGCAAAAGCTCCAAAGAAGGGGTCGTTGTGACCAATAATAACAACAATAATAATAAAGTAACTTCAAAACTTTTAATTATGGACATTGTAATCATAATTTTGATTATCTGTATAGTTTATTTAATCGCAAAAATTGTAAAATTTTATTTTAAACAAAATGTACAAAAAATTGTAAATAGTGAAATTAAAAATGTAGCAGTTTAAAAAAAAAACCTAAAAAAAAATTATTAACAATGTTTTAAGAAAAAAAAAAAAATTTATATATAATTAAAAATATGTTAAGCATAGTAAAATCACTAAAAGAAATACTTGCAAACTTCAATAAAACCCCAAAAAGAAAATATTCCGAAAAATATATTACCGAAAAAAGACACGAAATATCTGAATTAGAAAAAGAGTTCAATGAAAAATATGAAAAATTAGAAAAGGATACGAACCAACAAACTTTAAAAACAATTATAGATAACTTATTAGTCAGACTGAATCAAATATTAGAGGAAAAAACTAAATTGCTAGGCGAAGAAAATATAGGAGAAGAAGAAGATGAAGAAGCCAAAGAGATAATAGAAATAGTTGAAAACATGGCAGAAATATTCAATTTCAGTATAGCTCAGAAATTGCCTACCCTAAATTGCGATGAGGATGGCAAAAGAACTGAACAAATTAGGGATTTTATAAACAGCGTAGAATTCTACCATGCTTCATTTAAAAAAATTTTAATAGAAAAATGTGGACCAAAAGAGACAATAGAAACGATACAAACCAAACTTAGTAAGACGTATCAGGGTAATCGACCTGTGCGAGAATTCGTAACGGACATCGAAACACTAATTACAAAACTAGAAGTTTCTTGCCATGGTGAAGAAGCCAGGGAAATCCTAACAAAAGCTAATGAAAGAAGAGGTTTAGCATTTCTAAAAAAGGGGGTAAACGATAGGTTAAAAATAGTATTAGATAGCGTCAGACACACTAATCTTCAAGACGCTATCCAGCACGTAGTAGAATTGGATCAAACCTCTGCATCCACATCAAACACTGTTAGGTTCATGAATAATAGAGGTAGAAACTATCATGGACATAATAATTTTAACAACCCTCAAGCTAGATTCTCGCATACCAATTTCAATAACCAAGCTAGAAGTTCATACTCACAGAATAACAACTCAACTAGGCCTTCATATCACAATCAACAAAAATTTAGGAATCGTAATAATAATAACTATAGAAATAATAACAACGAAAACAGGTCCAGATATACAAGCAACAATGACAGACAAAGATATAATAATAATAAAGGTAATCAAACAATAATACCACTAATACCAATAATACCAATAGGTCGAATAATGTAAGTCAACCTAATAATAATAGACATAATAATCGGGTGTTGGTAATTTGTACTGTTGGAATATCAAACGGCATTTACATACAGATACCATTAAACAACATAAACAAACAATTCTTACTAGACACAGGAGCCTCAATATGCGTCATACAAAATTTCCATTTACTAAAAACATTAATATAGATGAAAGAAAAAAGACAAAAGTATTAGGGATATCAGGAAATCTAGAAACTTTAGGGACATGTATCTATGTATTACAACTAGGAGAATTTTCCATTCCATATGAATTTCATGTAGTAAGTGATTCTTTTCCGATCCCAGTTGATGGTATAATCGGAGCGAATTTCCTAACAGAGTTCAGTGCCATTATAAATCTGGAGAAATTTTCGTTTGAATTGAAAGTCGATGACCAACCAGTCATTCTACCTATATATACTCAACAAAACATAGATGTTGTTTCCTTACCTCCACGGTGTGAAGCAACTTATTGGATGACTAGACTACAAAACATTCTGATTCTCGAATATTTTATCCACAAGAATTATGTGAAAATGTTTTCATGGCAGGTTCACTATCAACTGTTAAAAATGGAAAAATACCCGTTAAAATTCTGAATACAAGTGATTCAGCTGTAACTCTAAAATGGGTTGAACCCATATCATTCTTTTCTTCGGAACATTTTATTTTACATTATCTAATATATAAAATATTCCTGTCACAGTGTTAGTTGCCATACTCCTCCGAAACGGCTTAACCAATTTCAATGAAATTTTGCATATACATTCGGTAGATCTGAGAATAGGTTTTGATTTATTTTTTATATTCCTAAGTGCTATGGTTTAATTTCATCAACATCGTATACGGTGCAACGATCTTACGATAGTATTCAGTAACGCTATGTACAACGAAGCATTGATTGCTATTGAGGATCTTTGCATTATCAGTGCCAACTTACCACTCAGTCAATTCGGTATGCATTCACAGAAATACATCTGATTTAATAGACACTGAATTGAATCGTGAACTACAATACAAAACTGTAGAAATGGTAGCGATTTTTGCTCGCAATGTCCCACTAATGAATGAAGAACAAAGAACCATTTTTGACCACATCATGCTCCCAGTTTCCGCAGGACAAGGTGGATTCTTTTGATGCACCAGGTGGAACTGGCAAAACATTCCTTATTTCGCTAATTCTTGCTAAAATACGATCAAATAATGGTATCGCATTGACTGTTGCGGCAACTTTATTGGATGGAGGTAGATGAATGCACTACGGCACACAAACATTCGCTTGATTCATTGAACAGGACATTAAAAAAGATATAAAAACAGTGACAAACTATTTGCCGGCACTCTATCACTCCTTTCAGGTGATTTCAGACAAACACTTCCCGTTAATCCACGTTCCACGTACGGTGATGAGATCAACGAGTGCTTAAAATCATCGCCACTGCGGCGTAATGTTGAAAGAGTACAACTGAAAGTAAATATGCGTGTTCAAATGCTTCAAGATCCATCCGCTGAAACATTCTCAAAACAACTGTTAGATATAGGCGACGGAAAAGTTACTTCAGATGAAACTATATGCATAAAATTACCGGTCGATTTCTGCACGTTTATTGATTCACAAGATGCTCTCATTGACCAGATACTTCCCGATGTACACAGACAATAAACAAATCATGAGTGGCTGGCAGAAAGAGCAATTTTAGCAGCAAAAAATGTGGATGTCAACGAATTAAATCTCAAGATACAACATTTGTTACCAGGAGACTTGGTGTCATACAAATCTATTGATACAGTTTGTGATGCTACCGAAGCTTTAAATTATCCAACTGAGTTTTTGAACTCATTGGATTTACAAGGCATGCCACCACATAATTTACAATTGAAGGTTGGATCTCCCGTAATTTTGTTTCGTAATTTGAACCCACCACGGTTGTGCAACGGCACGCGATTAGTAATTTAAAATTGATGAAAAATGTTATCGAAATCATATTTCTAAATGGAAAATTCTGAGGTGAAAATATATTATTACGGCGAACCCCTATTATACCCACAGATGTGCCAATTCAATTCAAACGCCTTCAATTTCCAATTAGATTGGCATTTGTAATGACTATCTATCAATAAGTCTCAAGGCCAAACGATGTCTGTCTGCGGCTTAGATTTGAGCACTTCATGTATTTCACACGGACAATTACGTGGCATGCTCTCGAGTGCGCAAACGATCCAGTTTGTTTGTATTGGCGAAAGATGGGATCATAAAAAATATTGTAGGTACACTCTTTTGCATTAAGGGATTGATATTGTTTTTTTTTGAAGTATTGTCATAATTAGCAATAAGTATATAATTTTAAAGAATTAGTTTTAACAAAGTAAAAACATTTTTTTGGTGATTTGTTATTTTAATATTTTTTCACAGTGCTCTTAACCTCTCCCACTTATATACCAAATCCTTACACACTTAAAATAAGTTATTTGTTTCTAGCAAAATATTCTCTAGAAATTATTTATATGACGAAGCAACGTTTGTCGGGTCAGCTAGTAACCATATAGATAAATCAATAAACAAGCGAGTTCAGGAAATTCTAAACGAAATAAATTTTGAGACATTAAATAGCGAGGAAAAATCCGAGATTGAAGCAATATGTACAAAATTCCAAGACATTTTTCAGGTAGATGGTGACAAACTTACGTATACCCATATTGGAAAGGCAGACATTAAACTTAAAAATGAATCATCACCGAAATATACCAAGCCGTATCGATTACCATATACTCAGAAGGAAGATATAAAGGAGGAAATAAAAAAATGTTGTCAGATGACATAATAGAACCATCCATCTCCCCATGGAATTCTCCAATACTTATAGTGCCGAAAAAGAAAGACCCAGTTACCGGTCTACAAAAATTCCGAGTGGTGATCGATTATCGTCACGTTAACGATCGAATCGAAGATGATAAATTTCCACTACCAAACATAACGGAAATCTATGATATGATCGGAGGAGCAACTTACTTCTCATGTATAGATCTAAGTCAAGGATATTACCAGATGTATTACCAATAGTAGACCAATAACGGCATTCTCAACAGAGGATGGTCACTACCAGTTAAAACGTCTACCAATGGGTTTAAAAATCTCACCCAGTAAGTTCTCAGGAATGATGTCTATAGCCATGTCAGGACTAACATATTCACGATGTTTCGTCTATCTTGACGATCTTATAATTTTTGGTAAAAATTTAATGGACCACAACAAAAACTTAATCCACGTCTTCGAACGTCTGAGAGAAGTAAATCTCAAAATACACCCAAAAAATGTTCTTTCTTGCGAAAAGAAGTATTATACCTCGGACACCTTATATCGGACAAGGGAATTTTACCTGACCCCTCCAAATCTGCCGCAATGAAAAATTATCCAACTCCTACTAACGCGGATGAAGTAAGAAGATTCGTAGCATTCGCAAATTATTATCGAAAATTTATTAAAAATGTTGCTACCATTTGCATCCCATTAAATCGGTTATTGTAAAAAGATGTTGAATTCAATTTTAATGAAGATTGCGAAAAATCATTCAATTTGCTTAAAGAAATCCTTATAAGTCCTACAATTCTCCAATTACCAAACTTTAGTGAAGAATTCATTCTACGTACAAACGCCTCAGGTTTCGCTTTAGGAGCTGTTTTGTCTAATTCCGATGACAGGCCAATTGCTTACGCAAGCAAAACTCTTAATAAGGCAGAGAAAAACTATAGCACCATCGAGAAAGAATTACTTGCTATAGTGTGGGCAGTAAAACACTATCGGCCATACTTGTTCGGAAGAAAGTTCAAAATCTTGACAGACCACAGACCCCTAGTGTACTTGTTCTCACTAAAAGAACCTAGTAGTAGACTAACTAAATTCAGACTATTATTAGAAGAATACAATTTTTACGTAGAATATTCACCCGGAAAAGATAACTGTACCGCTGACGCACTTAGTCGCATTAAAGTAGAGTCTGAAGAATTAAAACAATTATATGTCTGTGTAGTAACAAGAGCCCAGTCGAAAGTAGAAAATAAAGATAAAAATACACCTAAAAATAATAAGATACAAACCAATGAACAAAAGATAACAGACTTTCTGAAACCACCCGAAAGTGGACTAAGAGTTATTAAATTAAAAATCGTTGACAATTTTACGGAAGATTTAGTTAATTTCAAGGACGACATAATTATAGGACCAAACAAAGTTTTGGCGTATATTCCAAAAGGGAATAGTTTACTCCTAAAGAAGTCCAAGGACAGCACTACAACCCAATCGACATTATTTGGCAAAATATTATCGAGGGATGTGCAAAAACTCTGCGGACTCAAATCAATTAAGAAAATATATATTACTTAAAATGAAATAAAGAAACTCTCGGACGGCCGTCGAGAATATAAAATTAATGAATTAAAAAATATATTAGGAGAAATGTTTAAAGAACGTAATATAAAGGTATACCTCATAGATAATGTTATTGAAATTACCGATCCTTGTAAGAAGAAATTAATACTAAACGACTTTCACATTCTTCCAACCAGTGGACATGCAGGTATAAACCGTATGATTCAAAATATAAAGAAAAAATACTTTTGGACAGGAATGCAAAACGATGTGACGACATTCGTTAAGCACTGCCCAGTGTGTCAACGAAACAAATATATCCAACCGAAGAAACAACCAATGACTATCACATCAACAGCCGAATCAGGTTTTGACAAAATATTTATAGACCTAGTAGGACCTTTAGAAGAATCTGAAGATGGATCTAAGAACATACTCACCATTCAAGATGAGCTTACCAAGTTTATCGAAGCTATACCACTCCCAAATAAAGAATCAAGCACGGTAGCCAAAGCTCTAGTAGAAGGTTTTATTCTAAGGTACGGAGTACCACATACAATAGCATCTGATCAGGGAACCGAATTTATAAACCAGGTTTTCAAAAGTATCCGTAAGCTTTTGAGAATAGAACAATTACAATCTACAGCGTACCATCATGAGAGCATAGGAGCTTTAGAAAATTCACATAAGGTTTTAGGAGCATATCTTAGAAGTTACGTCTCAGAAAAACACACGGACTGGAGTACTTGGTTGCCATATTACGTTTTCTGTTATAACACTTCTGTACACTCAGAAACGGGTTACACACCATTCGAGTTGATATTCGGAAAGCAATGTAGCTTGCCCACAAATCTGACAAAACAAATGGAACCGGTGTACAATTATGACGATTACGTAATTGACCTTAAACATAAATTACAAGTTGCCCATAGAGATGCCCGAGAAACGCTTATAAAGAAGAAAAATGTTAGGAAAGATAGATATGATAAAGAGGGTCAAACAAAGAGTAGTAGTTTTGGAAAAGGAAGTTTAGTTTTATTAAGAAACGAATCCAGAAAGAAATTAGATCCAATATTTATAGGACCATACAAAGTTTTGTCTCAAAATGGTGTAAATTGTGATATCCAATACGATAACAAAAGAATGACAGTACACAAGAATAGACTAAAACCATTTTACATGTATTTAACTTTTATATAATCAATAATTAAATCAAAGTAAAAAAAAAGGGGAAAGAATGTAAATAATAATATATGATAACTACTTCATTTAATTTTTAAGAGAATGTAAATAATAATATATGTATGTGTATACAAGATAACTACTTCATTTAATTTTTAATAAGGCGCGCATAGGATTTAAGTAAATTATATTGTTTAGCAATAAATAAAACGCAACTAGAATATAAGAAGAATAAAATAAGTAACTTGTATGAATAAATGAAAAATAGAATATAAGAAGAATAAAATAAGTTACTTGTATGAATAAATGAAAAATAGAATATAAGAAAAATAAAATAAGTTACTTGTATGAATGAATGTATAAAAAAAAAATATATTATATTATATACGTAAGTAATGATACAAACTAAGTATGTACTATTAAAATACATATAGAAGAAAATAATGTTAAAAAAAAAAAATTTGATTCCGAACGAAAAAAAAAAGAATATTCCTATTATATACAAGTTAGTGTCGCTTAAAAGAAGAAATCAAGATATGTCATGATTTCTCCTTTTTCTCCAGGAAGGGTGGTGTGAAGGAATCACACTAGCGAATCACACAACTTCATTATACATTTAATTCCGGTCGTTGACTTAAATCCACACTACGCTTTACAATAGCCGACCTATATTTTAAATGCACTCGCATTACTTTTCTATTTTTAATAATGCACTCGCATTTCATTCATGGTCAAGAATATCACCCTCATGTACTAAAATATTAAGTAATAATTTCAATGCCACTGACGATGACGGGACGCGACGCTTCAGATTACTTTGGTCAAGTGTATCTACCTACTCGCTGAGGTTCAATGCACTGTATACTGTGTAGTGCATATGGCTGGATGTATTTGGATACATTTGTGCATTGTATTAGAAGGGCTATGCATATTGGATAATCGACTATTAATTTGATGACATAGCAAGTATGCTGCCTGGTTCCGTTGTTCATAAACTTCCCACAGAATTCGGAATACAAAATATGTTTATATAAAATATTTCTATGTTTAAGTTATAATATGTATTTGATATAGGCTTCCCCCTCACGGTTTTCGCCTTGTTGTGGCGAGGGGCTTACGTCTAACTCTTCAGCAATCCAGCTGCGGAGTAAGACAACTAAGAAAACCACCAAAAGCAGAGATGTTAATCAAATAAAATATGGATAAAAGTTTACTAAATGAAGAAAATCGAACGGGGATATATGTACGTTCAAGTGTCGGCAGAATTCACGGCTGCCGGCGAGGGCTTGGCTTCGCAAGAAGCTAAGTCGCCAGTGACAAAAGTAAACTCAGAGAAAGAAAGACGAGAACTAAAAAGACAACCGGTCATTCTCTCAGTGGATCTCCTTCCCGACATAGATGGTTTAACCATCAAAGGTACGGAGACCTCGGACAGACCTCCTTCCATAGGTAGTCAAACCGAGGACGAGCTACTGATGGAACCGAGTCAAGAAGAGACTATGCTGAAGTCTGCTGCACCCCTCAAAGCTTCGAGGCAACGCAGCAACTACAGATCCTCCAAAAGATTCGTGAAAATGACCGAGTTGAAAGACCCTGCGACGCTCAGTTCGAGAGACAAAGCTCTCCTAAAAAAGCATAAGAAGCTAGTTAGGAACTTTGAGCGGCAGCTGGCAGAGACTGTCACTGCACCCAGGGAAATAGCAGAGGAAGCGAATACCAAAGAGTCGGAGAGCAAAGGAGTAGATGCTGCCAAATCTAGGTCTGTCCCTAAAAAGGCAAACCGTGAACAGGCTGACAATAACTCGACCGCTCGGAACGACAAAGGTAAAGTTCAGGCGACTTCCAGTAAGAAACAGCAAGCCAACGCTAGGAAAGACCAAGCACCGGCAAGCACCTCTTCTGGAACGAAACCAGGAACGTCCAAGAGACAAAGATCGGAGGAGACAGTCAAGCAAGACGGTGCTAAAAAACAGAAAACCAGCAGCTTCGACACCACCCCGATTGACCTACAAATCGCCATTATAAGCCGTGACGACCCAGATGGGAAAATCTTGGCAAAAAACTGGCTTCTTGTGGAAAATGAGATCCTCAAAGCTATGATGGCGGCATCAGAGAACGATAGTTCGGAGGACTATATCTTTGATGGTGCCGGATGGCGGCGAGGAGTTAAAGTGGTCTGCTGCGGTGACCAGAAATCACGGGAGTTCCTGAACCAAACAATCGCCAACATTGGCGAACTATGGGAAGGTTCCTCCCTTGAAGTTCTACCCGCCGCAGCTCTACCACTCCGCCAGCAGTTTAGTATCTGGATCCCCCCTCCTGCAGAACATGAGGACGCAGCCATTATTAAGCTGCTGGCGAAGCAGAACAAAGAGCTTCCTATTTTAGAATGGAAGCTCCAACATTCTAGGAAGAGCTATGGTGGCGAAGGGAAGGATCTTTTGTTTGTGGCAGACAAGAAATCTGACCTTTTGCTCAAGGATAGAAAAGACGTGTTGAGGTATGGTCTCGGAACCGTAAAGGTTAAGAGGCATGAAGGCAAAGGGGAGTCAAAAGCTGCAAGTGGTGCAAATAAACCTGCACCACGCTAAAGCAGCAACGTACGACCTTACGCTCTACATGTCTCACGAGAACGTGGATGTGGCCTTGATCCAGGAACCATGGTTAGGCAAAAACCGAATCCGTGGGTTGAGGTCAAAACACTACAACCTTTTCCATTCCACGTCAGATGAAGGTAATATTAGAAGTTGCATCCTAGTGAAAAAATCAATTAACGCTTTCTTCCTATCTAGGTACAGCAACAAGGACAACACGGCAATCAGCGTCGAATCGAATGAAGGAAACTTCATTCTAACGTCGACGTACATGCCGTACGAGGAGGAGAGCCCACCATCAAAAACAGTCCGCGATCTGGTGGTCCATGCCACAGCAAGCGGTACACCTTTGGTGTTAGGAGGTGATGCCAACGCTCACCACACTCAATGGGGCTCTAAGGACATCAATAAAAGGGGTGAGTCAATTTTTGAATATATTCTCTGTTCTAATTTATCGATATGTAATAGGGGCAATCACCCTACCTTTCGAAACAAAAACAGGGAGGAAATCATAGATTTGACCCTTATTAGCAATAATAGTAAAATTTCAGTTGAAGACTGGAGAGTCTCACCTAAAGAATCTTTTTCGGATCACTTTAGGATACTCTTCTCTATAGACAGGAACTTTACTGAAAAGAAACCTTACAGGAACCCAACTAGAACGAATTGGACAGAGTACGAAAAATGGCTGAAAGACTGTATTGATCCACCAGAGGACAATACAAGTCTAAGTATTTCAACCATTGACACTGTTGTCCAAAACTTGTCTAGCAAATTGAGAATGTATTTTGAAAAACACTGCCCTCTATCTCGTTCCAATAACTCCACTAACCCACCCTGGTGGAATGGTGTACTAAAGAAATGTAGAACAGAGGTTAGAAAACTTTTCAATAAAGCTAAACTGAGTAAATTAGAAGAGGACTTAAAGTCTTATAGAGCCGTACTTAACACTTACACCAAAGAGTTAAGGAAGGCCAAAAAGGATTCGTGGGCTAAACATTGTGAATCCATTGAAAAAACAAGCGAGGCGGCAAGGCTCCGTAGAACCCTGGCCCTTAATCCCACGATCCCGGGGTACATAAAACACCCTGATGGATCATGGTCGAACTCGAGCCTGGAAACGCTTGAACTCTTCATGGAAACTCATTTCCCCGGTTGTAAAAACCCAGAAAGTTCTGATTGCTTGCAATCGAACACGCTGGATTTTACTCACACGGAATCAAATTTGGAACTAAAGCAGGTTATTACTGAGCAGAAGATTATCTGGGCAATAAACTCGTTCAAACCCTATTAATCAGCGGGACCAGACGAGATTTTTCCAGCTCTTCTTCAAAATGCTCTCAAAGTAATAACTCCGTGGCTTAGGGTAATCTTCATAAGTTGTATCAAACTTAGATACGTCCCTAATAGCTGGAAAAAGGTCAAGGTAGTCCTTATCCCAAAAGCAGGGAAACCGACTCACTCGACCGCTCAGGATTATAGACCAATAAGTCTCTCTTCGTTTCTCCTTAAGACACTAGAGAGGGTAATTGATCTACATGTTAGAGAACTTCTCAACGAAAACAATTTGTGCAACTATCAACACGCTTACCTTAAAGGTAAATCAGTGGAGACTGCTCTGCATGAAGTAGTTTCACATATTGAGAAAAGTCTTGAACACAAAGAATATACCCTGGCAGCATTTCTTGATATCGAGGGTGCGTTTAATAACGTTAAAACGGAGTCGATCAAGACTGCCTTAGTTGAAGTCGGGGTTGAATCTGTCATTGTCGATTGGATCTTCACCATGTTAAATGGCAGAATTATCAACTCTCAAATAGGAGTTAGCACTATCGAGAAAACAGTTACTAGAGGCACACCACAGGGAGGAGTCATCTCACCCCTGCTCTGGATCCTCGTAGTCAACAAAATTCTCACAAAGTTAAAAGATCAGGGCATTAAAATAGTAGCATATGCAGATGACATAGTGGTTTTGGTATCAGGCAAGTTTCTCACCATCATCAAAAACATTATGGAAAATGCATTAAAGGATTTATCTTCTTGGGCAACTAAGAACGGTCTCGGGGTCAACCCCGCCAAGACAGAGCTAGTTTTGTTCACGAAGAAAAGGAAACTGGAGGGCTTCAACCCTCCCAAACTTAATGGCATTCCTCTAAAACCTTCTTAGGAAGCTAAATTTCTAGGAGTAATCCTTGACTCCAAGCTTACATGGAAGCGTAATACTGAGGAAAGAATGAAAAAAGCACTATGTGCATTCTACACATGCAAAAAGACCTTCGGTGTACGTTGGGATATGCGACCGCAAGTCATCCAATGGATGTACACAGCGATAGTCAGACCTATTCTTACCTATGGCTCTATTGTATATTGGAAAGCGGTGGAAAAATCAAGCTATCTCAAGAACCTGAATAAGGTACAGAGACTAGCCTGTGTAGGAATAACAGGGGCTCAAAGATCCACACCACAAGCTGGATTGGAAATGATCTTGGACCTCCCGGCTCTGGATGAGTTCATAAAGTGCACGGCAGCCAAAACTGCAATTCGTTTAAGAGAACTGAGTTTTTGGAGGCACAGCACTTATGGAGACGGGTCAATCTTACAAAGATATGACACGGTTCCAGGACTGAGAGAGACCACCGATTACATCCCCCCTTTACTAGATTTCGACAGGAAATTTTCTATTTTCATACCAGAAAGACAGGGTTGGGATCCTAATTCACTTATAAGTAAACAGGGTATCCCTTTCTACACTGATGGTTCAAAAATGGAATCAGGAACAGGTGCTGGAGTGTTTTGCCAATCTCTCAACATCAGAGCGTCATATACACTCCCGGCTGACTGTAGTGTCTTTCAGGCCGAGATCTTTGCCATTGAAAAAGCAGCTGACTTGGCACACCAAGAAAATCTAAGCTCTTCGGAGATTACTTTTTTCGTGGACAGCCAGACTGCTGTCAAAGCCTTAGCCAGTGAGACCATAAGATCAAAAGCAGTTTTAAACTGTAGGAAGAAATTAAACAAAATCTGCCACTCTAACCAGGTAAAGCTCTGCTGGGTTCCCGGACATAGCAATATAGAAGGGAATGTTATAGTAGATGAACTAGTCAGGAAAGGGTCAGAAGCAGACATAAGTAGTAGCGACCATTCAGTTGGGGACCACTCGTCCCGATGGGGGTACTCAATAGGAAGATAGACCTTAAATTAAAAGAGAAAATCAATATCTCCTAGAAATCCAGAGATGATTGTGTAATCTCTAGGAGTTTATGGCCTAACACAAATGAAAAGGAAACTCGGTATATTCTATCGCTGAGTAAAAAGAACATTAAAATCTTGATAGGTGTACTAACAGGTCATTGCGCCATTGGCACAATGGCTAACAGAATAGGAGCATTTGCACCCGATTTTTGTAGAAGCTGTCAGGATGAGGAGGAAATGGAAACCATTAAACACCTGCTCTGCGACTGTCCGAACCTCCAAACCAGCCGAATCCGTCATTTCGGAAACAGGTTTGTTGGAGAACTGGATGATCTAGCACAGGTATCAATGGCAAACATGAGGAAATTTATAGATAGCACAGGCTGGTTCGTTAACGAGCCAGTCTACGCTAATCGGCAATGATTGAGGAGCATCGATGCCTACTTTTACTTTTACAGGGGATCACAATGGACCAGCAGGCCCCCGTGTACGCAACAGCTTCATGCTGTGCACACCCCTTATTACCTAACCTAACCTAACCTTGATATAGGCTTAAGATGTTAGTGTGTAAGTAGATTATTTTTGTATAAATAGCTTAAGTTTGACTGAATAAATTCACTTTCAGTTTGGAAGTGAAAAGACTAGTTCGGCTCTTCAGCCTTGTTTTTTTAGTTTAAACTCTGGAAGCAGATCGGCTCTTTAGCCATCATCCTTTTTCGGCTTGGGGAAGCCTTCCAATATCCCCCATAGATTTGTAGGTGAGGTAGGGCCCACTTTACACATCAGCTCCAGGTATAGTTTTGGGCTTTATAGACTGGAGTCCTGAATATATTTCCTCTAAACTGAGTTGTAATCCTCCGATATCAACGCTAAAGGTTGAATTATCCAAGAGTATACTATAACTATTATTTCTAGCAGGTGAATAAACGGATTGAAAAAAGTTAGCAAATAGACAAAGTATTGATGATGTGTCTGAAATGTCATTTGCTTTGGGTAACCTGACGTATTTCTTTTCAGTTTTCACATTTATATATGTCCAAAACGAAGACGTATTTGTCTTAATGTTAGTCTCAATATTCATTATATAATACTTGTGAAGGAATTTATTAAGACCAAAAAAATCTTTGCGCAGTTTGCTAAAATTAGCGTAGTCTAAATTATCATTAGTTCACTTAAATTTGTTAAAAGCTTTACGTTTTAAATTTTTCAAATTAATTATTTGCTTGTTGTACCACGGGAGCTTTTGTTGAATATATTTGGATCTTCTCGAAAACGGAACGAATCTACTAAAACTGTCGAAAATAATAGACACGAAACGCGTATACTTTTGTTCAAGATTCAGATTGACAAAATTAATGGACCAATCAAAATTTTCAAGAAAATTGTTAAGTTCAATGAAGTTTGCCTTTTTAAAGTTAAAGAAGCTAGAACATTGCATTGATTCATTTGATAAATACGTATACAGTTTAAATTCAATAAATAGTTCCTTATAGTGAAGAGATTCATTAAGTAAAGAAAAGGGAACAATTGAGACTTTTGAATTAAGAAAGTCATAACATACAAAAATTAAGTCTAACAAATTATTTAAAGAATTATGAATACAATTGATTTGGTTGATATTAAGTGAATAAAGAGAATCAATTAAATAGAATTCATAATCTTTCATCAAATTACATGCAATGAATAAATTGTCATCTTCAGACCACTTCCATACAATGCTAGATAAATTAAAATCACCAAAACAACAAACATTATCAAAATCAGAACATAAATTATTAATATTTTCAATATTCATAACATGTTTTTCATAAATTTCAAAATCACTCTTAGGTGTAATGTAACTTACTATAAAAAATAAAGTAACATTTTTTGTTGAACATAAATTGATAGATATACATAATTGCTCAACATCCAAATGAAGTAGTGAAACTTCTTTACAACGTAGCTTGGTACTGACGGCAACCAAAATACCTCCTGCACGTTCAGAAAGGGTGTCACATCTGTCAAGTCGGTAGACAATGAAGTATTTTGAATCGAAAAGTTCATACGAAGATATTCTAGGATGGAGCCAGGTTTCAACAATTAAGATTATATCATAATCAAGGTGACTTGAGTTGATAAAAAGCTCTGAAACTTTCGTTCGGATGCCACTAGCATTGTAATAGTACACTTTAAGCGATGAGTTACAGGATATTTTTTCCATGCAATTAGGTTTTGACAGATCCGATCGTGAGGAAATCAACGATTCCTCAATCCTACTTAGTTTTTTGAAATGAATTTGAAAGGGCAAATTTTCACCCCGCGAGGCCAAAAAGTATCAACATATATTTTTTTTGCGCATTCGGCAGAAATCCCAATTTTAAAATTTACAAACTTTAAGTTCAGATCAGATTCATTGTGTTTAATGAGCTTAAAGCAAGAAATTTCATCTGGGTTGATAGGAAGATTAGTAAACACAAAATTTATAATTTCATCAGATGTGGATCTGTGAAAGCTTCCAATATGAAACCATTTTGTGTTTCTTACGATCTTAAGATCACTGCATTGTGGTTTAGTACCCAAAATAATTTTATCACTTACATGGGACGTAGCAGTAGGCGCCGCCAAGGTCTTATCGCTCTTATCAACAGCACCAGTAGTAAGATCATTAGAAACAGACACAGCATTTTTATTAACAGCAGCAACACGAATATCGGCAACAACTTTTGAGGAATCAGGAACAACTTGTTTCAATTCCATACCAACAGCAGCACCAGCAGCATCATTAGAGGCAACAATACCATTTATATCCACAACAGCAGCAATATCCAAAACTTCAGCATCATGAACCGGAATATCTCCAACAGCAACATCTTCAACAACAATAGCCACAGCAGCATTGATATCACCAATGGCAATAATCTCATTAGCATCAGATGCAGCAGAAAGAGAATTTCCATTAATCGCAATCGCAACATCTTTATTTATTTTGCTCACTGGAGTATTAGTTGAAATTCATTTTGTCTGTTTGGGAGTGAGATAAGGTTGAGCAGCAGAACGACATTTTTTTAGAAGAAACATTTTTCTTTAGAGAATTTTGTTCTTGCGGAGTAGATGATCCCGCAAGAGTAGTTTTTCTTCCAATAGAAACCGGTTTTTTCGTCTGGTCTCCTTTGTTAGATCTCTGAGCGCGAGTTGTGTCATCGATTGCAATCGATGACGTAGATGCATTTTGAACTGTATTAGATGTTCGAACTTTACTCAGAGAATCCTCCAAAAAGAACACTGAGAGTTCTCTCAGCTTATTAAAACACAAAGTCAATGAAAAATTAATGCATTCTTCACATTTGAAAAATAAATTGTTTATAGATTAAATAACTTTCATGTCGTTTATATTAATATCACAACATTCTGAATGTGCATTTTTGCCACATAAATCGCACGATAGAAAATATGTATCAGATATAGTCTTAAAACACTTTAAACAATTAGAATTCATTTTTAGGATTTATATAAAGAAGAGCAGATTAGCACAGCCGCACACACAGCACCTTGAGATTTATCTAGATTGTAGTTCAGTGATAGTGAAGTTTAAGCAGTTTATTTTAGATTTATAATAAAAAGTTGAAACATCTCCGTTTGGCACTGTCATAACCGCCTGTAAGTCGTAACATGCTACTATAAACTAGTCTGATATCATTTCCTTGTCATTGTTTTTTTCAAGCCGATTTTTATCTTTTTCTTGTTGGTGGCAGTCAAACTCTTCTCTCAGAGCTTCCTTTTGGGAACCCTCGGAAAGTCTATATTTTTCACACAGTTCGCAGTTGTCTTTCTTCGGTTTAAAGAAACTAATATTGAATTCTTCGTTGAATATTTTGCGATAAGTGTGAACCATAACACAAGGCAGTCCTTCTTGGACACACATCTGTTCGTAATCTGTATACAGATCGACTAGAGTTTTTCCGCCATATATGAATTCTCTGGTGGTATTTTTTCTGAAATAGTGGCTTTCAATACGAGGAATACTGTCGATGTGTGATTTTACTCCTTCCTTCAAGAATGCTGGTACCATTTTGTGTTTGTTATGCTTACCTCTTTTTTCTCCTTCCAGTATTCCCGTATTACTACACTTCTTCTCCAGCACTGTCCTGATAAATCTGCCAGTAATATTTAGTGTTTATAAAAAAAACTTTGCACACTCTTCTTTTCATGCCGTTTACATCAAAGTAAAAGGCATTTTTAAGCTTCCTGTTAGAATCAACTTTCTTGTATTGATATTTCGGATGTAGTTCTTCCATGCTCCGGGCGACATACTCTCTCTGGCGCAGCAGTGAACCCATATTCCAATAAGAATCAAATATTATTTTTCGGGACTCATCGCAAATATTTTTGGAGCATTTTAGTTTACATTTGTCTCCACATGATTGCCTGAGATGTTTTGCAGGAATTTTTTTTTTTGAAATAGAGCCCGAAACATATTGTTTTCCACAATTCCTTAATATTTGCGCAGTCTTAGCAGTTCCCAACTTCTTGACCTTCTTTTTAGTGATTTTAGCTATCCCTGCATCAGATAGTTGATTCTTGTTATTAGCATTCTCATGAGAAATATTGGCAGTCACTTGCTCATAAGACCTATCAACTGATGCTATATAATCTTCTACCACGTTTTCTTCACTAGTATCAGCTACGAGTAAAAGCTGTTCTAAGTTATTGTTGCTTCCACCTGCCAGCATTATTTTACTTTCTTCTTTGGAAATGTGGGATTTTACATTAGGATCGTTGGTATTTTGAATTGCTGGACTCGTTGTTTAATGCGGGTCATTGTATATAAACTGAATAGTACTATCATGCACCATGAGGGCGCTGTAAGGAAATTAGGTGTGGAAACTAAGAGCGACTGGAAAATAAAATTTTGAAAGCAAGAGTGGGAATGAAAGGAGTATATTATTTTTGTCCTCATAAGTATTAAGATGTGTGCGGGAGTCAGCTGAATCAGCTGTTTATTTCAAAACAAATGAGAAAATGTGAAAACAAAAACACAAAAACAGTTCGTTACCATAGTTACCTTGGATTTTTTTGTGCCTCTGCCTACCTATCAATGTAAAGGAGTTATGCATATACATATCGTTATAGCTATGAATTGTATGCTTTAAGCAGTAGGTATTTTGCTTGAAGAAAATTATATTCATTTGATTTTAGATTTTCAGTTTTTGAGAAATTTGAAAATTTAAATGCAACGTTTTCAAATTTCATTCTCTGTAGGATTCATTGTTGCCATATTTTGACTATGGGGTGTAGAAGTATGTATATAAATTTTTTAATATTTATATTTCTACAATGTAGGTATATGTAGGTAGAGGGTGGGTATGTAAGTAGTATCTAAGGAGATTGGCATGGAGTGCTAGGCGGTGGAATAACTTTTTTTAAACACTGGTTCTAAACAAAATGAAGCCAAAAATAATAAAATAAATAAATAAAACTTTATTTATTTATTTTTTTATTAACTTCCCATAGGAAGTTATTGTAATGGGTCCGATTTGTCATATTGAAAATTTTGACAGTTCTCGACGTTTCAAGGCCCCTAGAGTCGAAATAAAAGATTTTTAGGAAGATGTCTGTGCGTGCATGTGTACGTACGTCCGTACGTTCGCGACGTTTTTTTCGTCGTCCATAGCTCAAGAACCAGAAGAGATATCGACTTCAAATACATTTTTTTATACAGACAATAATGCAGAAAGATGCAGAAACGGCTCTCAAGAAAATTGCATGGGTGGTTTTTTTACCCTAGCAGTTTAAAAAAAGGTGAACATTTTGGTTAACCCTAAATATCTCATGGACCAATGACGCTAGAGACTTGAATTAAATTTTATATTATATATTGTGACGTGATACAAAACAAGCATATTTTTGGAAAAAAATCCAATTAACGGTTTTTTTTTTAAATCAAAAAACTGAAACAAAAATATTTGTCACCTAGAAAATTTAACGAAAAAAAAATGATTTTATCTCCAAAACAAATTTGTGAAACGAAAAATAACGTTTTCAACATCTGGTAAAATTTTGAGAAAAATCGAATTGACAGTTTTTTACAAAAAATAAAAACCTAAAAAAAAGTAATAAAAGTTAGTAAAAATTGATTTTCGACTCAAATAACTTTTAAAAACTTTAAGACTTTGGCTTTAAACTATTTTCATTTAAAAAAAACATTGTTGTCAACATTGAGTAACATTTTGAGAAAAAAACCTAAAAATAAATTAACAAAAGTTGGTAAAAATCGATTTTCGACTTAAATATCTTTTTAAAACTTTGAGATTTTGGCTTAAAACTAATTGTGTCTTTTAAAAAATATTGTTTTCAACAAATTAACAGTTTTTTAACAAAAAAAATAAAAACCTAAAAAAAGCATTTCTAAAGGTTCGTAAAAATTGATTTTAGACTCAAATGTATTTTCAAAAATTAAAAATATTGGCTTCAAACTTATTTTATCTCACATAAAATATTGTTTTCGACATTCAGTAAATTTTTGAAAAAAATCCAACAGTCCTTTTTTTTCAAAAAAAAAAAAAATCTACAAAAAACAGCACGAACATTTGGTAAAAATTGATGTTCGTTTGTCGATATCTCGTGAAAAATAGAATTGAAAGTTTTGAATTTGAATTGATTGAAGGCAACAAACCAATTTTAAATATAACAAAAAACGCTACAATTTGCATTCGAAAGAAATAGGACAGAGCTGCCACTTTTGAACGTGAATACAATAGAATAATTTACTAGAGATGTTTTGCAGGAATTTTTTTTTTTTGAAATAGAGCCCGAAACATATTGTTTTCCACAATTCCTTAATATTTGCGCAGTCTTAGCAGTTCCCAACTTCTTGACCTTCTTTTTAGTGATTTTAGCTATCCCTGCACCAGATAGTTGATTCTTGTTATTAGCATTCTCATGAGAAATATTGGCAGTCAAATTATTGCCCAAAACTTATGTGCCCTCTTATAGGCACAAGTCTTGATTCAAATTGAAAAACTTTATTTAAAATTAGTTTAAGTTTAACTTTAATTGGAAAATTAAGTGTAATAGTTTTTAAGTTTTCAGTTCTTAAGATTTAGATTTTAAGTTTTAATAATTGCGAGATCAACCGGTCACTTTCACGTCGATTAAGAGAATGAATAAAAAGGAAATAATATGGCGAACGTCCAAGTACTTTATGTACAGTACGCAGTAAAATTATTTTAGTACAGTTCGAAGTGAATCTGTGTTTGGAATGGTCGGTAAGTAAGTAACGTATTTTAGTACAGTTCGAAGTGAATCTGTGTTTGGAGTGGTCGGTAAGTATGTAACGCGTTTACACGTTGGTTGTAATTTACGTGTAGACACGCTACATCACTCCCCGCCGTATAAAAGTTCTGTGACGGTGACGGTTTACATTAGCCTTTATATTCTTTATATTTCCTGTACAGTGAGTTGAGGTAAAAGACCTTACAAAAGTTTTTATTTTATAAATTTGTTTTGGTAGAAGACCTTACAAGAGTTTTATAATAAGAATAGTTGAAATTGAAAATAAATGAAATAATTGAAAAATTGGAAATAAACATCCTTTTTTTTGTGTTGAAAAAATGTTACTGAAGGTTGAAAGTTACTTGTTTGGTATTTGGCTGCAAATTATTGTCTTTCGTATAAAAGGCTGGTTTAAGTCGATCGATAGATATTATTTGCTCTTTGTCATCTATGAGCACTGCGAACGATTTTTCAGATCGATTTATTACTTCAAATGGGCCTTTGTACGGTGGGTTCAGACTTCCACGTTTCATCTCCTCTCGAACAAAAACGTATTTGCAAGTTTTCAAATCTTTGGGTACAAATATGTATTTTTTTCGCGATTCCTACCAGAACACGATCGAGTTTGCGAGATTGCTTGAGTGATATCTCGAGCTGTCGACGAATTTAAAATCGGATTTAACGGTTTGGGTTCGATAAGTTCTGCAGGTAATCGTAAGTTTTGTCCGTACAATAGTTGTGCAGGCGTAACATTAATGTCGTCAATTATCGTGGAACGAATACCAAGCAGAGTCCAAGGTAAGTTCGAATACCAATTTTGTTTGTCTTCGTGAGCGCGTAGAGAATCTTTAAGCTGTCGGTGAAACCTTTCTACTAAACCATTTGCTTGGGGATGGTAAGTCGTTGTTCGTATTCGCTTTGTACCAAGAGTTTCGGAGATTTCTTTGAAGAGGCTTGACTCAAATTGAGTTCCTTGATCAGTTGTGATTGTTTGAGGAACTCCAAATCTGGAAACCCAGTTTTGTACGAAAGCGGATACAACGGTAGAAGCGTTAATATTTTTCAGCGGAATGGCCTCTGGCCAAGAAGAAAAACGATCTTTGATGGTTAGTAAATAAGTGAAACCTTGAGATGGTGGTAAAGGACCGACCAAATCCACATGGATATGCGAAAATCGACCTTCTGGTACTGGAAAAGTTCCGTGTTTTGAAGTAGTGTGCCTGGAAATTTTTGACTTTTGACAAGAGATACAACTTTTTGTCCATCTGTTAACATCGCTGTTCATTTTAGGCCAAAAGTATTTTGCTGTTATTATGTTACGCATTGCTTTTGAACCAGGATGTGACAGTTTGTGATGGTTGTCAAAAATTGTTCGTCGAAAAATTTCAGGCACATACGGACGATTTTTACCAGTAGATGTTTCGCACCATATTTCAACGTCATTTATCGGAATATTTACTTTTTCTAACTTGAAAGATGTTTTGGAAAGTTTTAAAATTGATTTAAGCTCTTCATCGTTTTCTTGTTCTTTTAACAGACTTGGAATACTGACATTGTTGAAATCGATCAATTCAACATACGATCTCGATAAAGTATCGGCGACGATATTTTGTATGCCTTTGATGTAACGAATGTCGGTAGTAAATTCTGCGATAAACTCTAAGTGGCGCGTTTGACGGGGCGATTTTTCAGTTTTGGAACATATTGCGTTTGTGAGCGGCTTATGGTCGGTGAAAACAGTAAATTGTCTACCTTCCACGTAATACCGAAAATGTTTAACGTTTTTGAAAATTGCGAGGAGTTCGCGATCGAACGTCGAGTATTTTCTTTCGGCTGGGCTCAAACGAGTTGAAAAGAAACCTAAAGGCTCCCAAAAGCTATTATGGTATTGCTGGAGTACTCCTCCGATAGCGTCGTTAGAAGCGTCTACTGTAATGCTGATTTGCGCTAGAGGCTTTGGGTGAAAAAGCATAGTGCGTTGGGACAAGTCTCTTTTGAGAACTTGAAAAGCTTCTTCGCAAACGTCTGACCACTGAAAAATCGTTTTTTAGTCTCTTTTTTATTTGCTTTTACGCCTTTTAGAAGTTCATAAAGAACTTTAGCTTTAGATGCCATACTTGGCATAAAACGATTGTAGAAATTTATCATGCCGAGAAAGCGCTGAAGTTCTTTGATGGAGTCCGGACTAGGAAATTCGTTGATGGCTTTTACTCGTTCTTGCGAAGGAATTATTCCATTTTCGGAAACGCAGTATCCCAAGAAATCGAGTTTGCTAACACCTAGTTCGCATTTTGCCAAATTAACGTTGAGCCCGTGCTCCTGCAGTCTTCGAAAAACTTCTCGTAAATGTGTTATGCTCCTTGGCCGATTTACTTGAAACGAGAACGTCGTTCAAGTACACGAAAACGAACGAAAGATCACCTAAAATGCTGTTCATAAAACGTTGGAAAGTTTGCGCACCGTTGCGCACTCCGAAAGGCATTCGTAAAAATTCGAAAAGCCCGAAAGGTGTTATGACCGCCGTTTTATGAACGTCCTCTTCTGCGACCGGTATTTGATGATACGCACGTATCAAATCGATTTTCGAAAATATTGAACAACCGTCGAGGTTAGCGGAGCAGTCTTGAGCGTTAGCGATCGGATGTTTATCTGGTATTGTCGCTTTATTTAACCATCGATAGTCACCGCATGGTCTGAAATCAAGTGAGTTCTTTTTCGGAACCATGTGAAGTGGTGAAGCGATGTGAGACTTTGAAACGCGACAAATACCTAAATCGATCATCTGCTGAAACTGACGCTTCGCGATTGCTAACCTCTCCGGATTGAGTCTTCGTGCACTAGCTGAAGGGAGTTGACCAGTTGTTTGTATCCGGTGGACAACGTCATGTTTGACCGGCAACGTAAAGTCTGGTGGAGCTTTAAGCTCAGGAAACTCGTCAAGGATAGCGCCGAATTCACTTGGAATTGAAAAAAGTTTGGGAGAGCTAGTGGTGGCGCGTTTGGAGAGACAGTTGACTTGCAGACTAGTATTTTTATCCACTAGTCGTTGGCTACGAACATCTACGATTAAATTGAATTTATGCAAAAAATCAGCTCCTATAATAGGGTGATCAATATCGGCAATAACAAAAGTGAAATCGAAAGCGCGTCTAAGTTTCAAGTCAACTGTCAATCGTTTGCAACCGTAGGTATGAATTCTTCCACCGTTCGCGGTAAGAAGAATGAAATCGTTTGGTTGGCTGATGTGCTGGCAGGATTTACGAGGAATAATCGAAATCTCTGCACCAGTGTCGATTAAAAATTGGAATTTGGAATTTTTATCAAAAATGAAAAGACGGCGCGAAAAATTTGCCTCACTCATAGCTGCGTCTGAGATCTGGCGAACTAGTTTTTTGGATTTTTATTTGCTTCGGAGTCAAAAATGCAGGATTGCTTTGAACAGTTCCTCGCATTTTTCCCGAACTTTCGGTGAAACCAGCAAATCGATTCATTGTTCTTTTTCCCACTCAGCGAACGGTGCCTACCGCTAGCTCTACCCCGTGAAAAACTTCTAGACGCTCTTTTAAACTCGTTAGCTTTCGGATATTGCATTTCTAATCGCTCGATGCGATGAACCAATTTTTGTAGCAACTCGCTTTCGCTATTTGAATGGTGTGGCGTACTAACTGGAGCGATTTGAGGTATCGAAGATGAGTCATGGAGTCTATCTGCAAGTGTGAACAGTTCACTTTGGGTTTGTGAATTTTCAACTGCCATGAGGCAAACGCGAATTGAAGGTGGCAATCGATTTAGCCAAAATTTCATAACTAGAGGCGGATTGACCAAGTTGTTCCCACTTGCTAGACTCTCCATGCTTCGATACAGCTCGGATGGTTTCAAATCTCCTAACTGGTTTTTATTTAAAAGAGCGTCTAGTCGTTTTTCTTCGCTTTCTATGTTCCGTTCCAGCAAAATTTTTTTTAAATGATTATATTTATCTTGCGCGGGAGGAGAAACTAAAACGTCAGCTACCGATTCCATCGTCTGATTATTTAGAGAAGCTACTAAATAATCATACTTCGTATTTGACGCGGTGATATTTTTCAATCGGAATTGTGTTTCGATTTGGAGAAACCACAAATCTGGCCGATTGTTCCAAACCGGAGGAATCTTAATCGAGATTAAAGACGTTTGTTGAGAAAAAATCGCAGAAGCTTCCGAAGGGTGTGCTTGATTATTATTATCATCCCCAAGAGGGTTGTTTTGAATACCGCCATTGCCACCGTTTGTTTTGTTATCGACTGTTGGTGTAGACATTAAATATAAAACGATTTAAAATTATTCGAAAATAAAATTTGTATTAGTGAACGAAACAACTGGTTGAAATGTACTACCAGTGAAAAGAAAAGTTTTGTAAAAGGTCAGTAGAAAACTTTTAATAAAACTTTGTCTGGGCTGTAATCTCGTATGTCAATCAGTATCGATCTCAAAACCTTCAAATCCGATAAAAATGTTTAAAATAAAAATATTCTGATAATTTAACACGCGGAAATATGTTAAATGTCGGGAAGAAATGAAACGGGATTCCTAATCCACCGTAACCGAAAATGTTAAATCGTACCTATTACCAAGAACCGTTAAATTCCGTTACCGCGATCGACCGAAACAACCTTCTTTACAAAGACACTAACCACTGTTATTTTGAAAGAAAGAGACTTAAACTTTTTATTTTTTTAAAAAGAATGTTTTTACAATACTGTAAATATTTTATTTTAGAAATAATATAAATTTTTTAAAATATATAAATGTAAATTTTTTGTTAAAAAAAAAGGTAAAAAAAATTTTTTGAGATTCTTGTTGAGAAAAATAATTTACTCACTGTACTTTTCTAACACGATTTTATTTTGTTGATTGATGAGGTACGATCTGGAAACTGGAACGATGACGATGTTGCTGATGTGTGTGGTGTTGAAGCACAATGTATTTATATACATATATATTTATTTCACTGCAGGTGAAATGCGTGCTGTGGTTTTCGTTGTTGGCGATGATGATGCGAACGATGATGACGATGATAAGATGACGATGCTGAAGAAGTTGATGATGACGATGATAAGATGACGATGATGAAGAAGTTGATGATGACGATGATGAAGAAGTTGATGAGGGCGAAGAAGATGAGGATGTAGGGGTACTCCAATTTGACGGTGCTACGGTGGACACGAGCAAACGTTTTCGTTTGATTTGTGCTCGTGTTTCAGTGGGCACTTGGGTAGTTGTCGTCTTGCCAATATTTGTTGGTGTTTTTTAATGTGCCTGTGACGTCGTGGGCACTGGTGGCGGTGGGTGATGCAACTTCGCATCCAAAACCACGATGGCGATGACGTGGTGGTTGATGCACCGTGGTGTTTTTCGTTGCTGTTCTGGTGGCTGTTGTAGGAAAATGACGTGTTGGCCGGTGTGGGTAGCGTGTGCCTTTCGAAAGTTCAATTGTTCGGCACAACATAAATTTTTTGCGGCCGATGTGGGAGCGTGTCTTGTGCACTTTTTTTTGACTGTCGGGGTTACCAATTTGTGCCCTCTTATAGGCACAAGTCTTGATTCAAATTGAAAAACTTTATTTATAATTAGTTTAAGTTTAATTTTAATTGGAAAATTAAGTGTAATAGTTTTTAAGTTTTCAGTTCTTAAGATTTAGATTTTAAGTTTTAATAATTGCGAGATCAACCGGTCACTTTCACGTCGATTAAGAGAATGAATAAAAAGGAAATAATATGGCAAACGTCCAAGTACTTTATGTACAGTACGCAGTAAAATTATTTTAGTACAGTTCGAAGTGAATCTGTGTTTGGAATGGTCGGTAAGTAAGTAACGTATTTTAGTACAGTTCGAAGTGAATCTGTGTTTGGAGTGGTCGGTAAGTATGTAACGCGTTTACACGTTGGTTGTAATTTACGTGTAGACACGCTACAACTTGCTCATAAGACCTATCAACTGATGCTATATATGTTTAAGTTATAATATGTATTTGATATAGGCTTAAGATGTTAGTGTGTAAGTAGATTATTTTTGTATAAATAGCTTAAGTTTGACTGAATAAATTCACTTTCAGTTTGGAAGTGAAAAGACTAGTTCGGCTCTTCAGCCTTGTTTTTTTAGTTTAAACTCTGGAAGCAGATCGGCTCTTTAGCCATCATCCTTTTTCGGCTTGGGGAAGCCTTCCAATATCCCCCATAGATTTGTAGGTGAGGTAGGGCCCACTTTACACATCAGCTCCAGGTATAGTTTTGGGCTTTATAGACTGGAGTCCTGAATATATTTCCTCTAAACTGAGTTGTAATCCTCCGATATCAACGCTAAAGGTTGAATTATCCAAGAGTATACTATAACTGTTATTTCTAGCAGGTGACTAAACGGATTGAAAAAAGTAAGCAAATAGACAAAGTATTGATGATGTGTCTGAAATGTCATTTGCTTTGGGTAACCTGACGTATTTCTTTTCACATTTATATATGTCCAAAACGAAGAAGTATTTGTCTTAATGTTAGTCTCAATATTCATTATATAATAATTGTGAAGGAATTTATTAAGACTAAAAAAATCTTTGCGCAGTTTGCTAAAATTAGCGTAGTCTAAATTATCATTAGTTCACTTAAATTTGTTAAAAGCTTTACGTTTTAAATTTTTCAAATTAATTATTTGCTTGTTGTACCACGGGAGCTTTTGTTGAATATATTTGGATCTTCTCGAAAACGGAACGAATCTACTAAAACTGTCGAAAATAATAGACACGAAACGCGTATACTTTTGTTCAAGATTCAGATTGACAAAATTAATGGACCAATCAAAATTTTCAAGAAAATTGTTAAGTTCAATGAAGTTTGCCTTTTTAAAGTTAAAGAAGCTAGAACATTGCATTGATTCATTTGATAAATACGTATACAGTTTAAATTCAATAAATAGTTCCTTATAGTGAAGAGATTCATTAAGTAAAGAAAAGGGAACAATTGAGACTTTTGAATTAAGAAAGTCATAACATACAAAAATTAAGTCTAACAAATTATTTAAAGAATTATGAATACAATTGATTTGGTTGATATTAAGTGAATAAAGAGAATCAATTAAATAGAATTCATAATCTTTCATCAAATTACATGCAATGAATAAATTGTCATCTTCAGACCACTTCCATACAATGCTAGATAAATTAAAATCACCAAAACAACAAACATTATCAAAATCAGAACATAAATTATTAATATTTTCAATATTCATAACATGTTTTTCATAAATTTCAAAATCACTCTTAGGTGTAATGTAACTTACTATAAAAAATAAAGTAACATTTTTTGTTGAACATAAATTGATAGATATACATAATTGCTCAACATCCAAATGAAGTAGTGAAACTTCTTTACAACGTAGCTTGGTACTGACGGCAACCAAAATACCTCCTGCACGTTCAGAAAGGGTGTCACATCTGTCAAGTCGGTAGACAATGAAGTATTTTGAATCGAAAAGTTCATACGAAGATATACCAGGATGGAGCCAGGTTTCAACAATTAAGATTATATCATAATCAAGGTGACTTGAGTTGATAAAAAGCTCTGAAACTTTCGTTCGGATGCCACTAGCATTGTAATAGTACACTTTAAGCGATGAGTTACAGGATATTTTTTCCATGCAATTAGGTTTTGACAGATCCGATCGTGAGGAAATCAACGATTCCTCAATCCTACTTAGTTTTTTGAAATGAATTTGAAAGGGCAAATTTTCACCCCGCGAGGCCAAAAAGTATCAACATATATTTTTTTTGCGCATTCGGCAGAAATCCCAATTTTAAAATTTACAAACTTTAAGTTCAGATCAGATTCATTGTGTTTAATGAGCTTAAAGCAAGAAATTTCATCTGGGTTGATAGGAAGATTAGTAAACACAAAATTTATAATTTCATCAGATGTGGATCTGTGAAAGCTTCCAATATGAAACCATTTTGTGTTTCTTACGATCTTAAGATCACTGCATTGTGGTTTAGTACCCAAAATAATTTTATCACTTACATGGGACGTAGCAGTAGGCGCCGCCAAGGTCTTATCGCTCTTATCAACAGCACCAGTAGTAAGATCATTAGAAACAGACACAGCATTTTTATTAACAGCAGCAACACGAATATCGGCAACAACTTTTGAGGAATCAGGAACAACTTGTTTCAATTCCATACCAACAGCAGCACCAGCAGCATCATTAGAGGCAACAATACCATTTATATCCACAACAGCAGCAATATCCAAAACTTCAGCATCATGAACCGGAATATCTCCAACAGCAACATCTTCAACAACAATAGCCACAGCAGCATTGATATCACCAATGGCAATAATCTCATTAGCATCAGATGCAGCAGAAAGAGAATTTCCATTAATCGCAATCGCAACATCTTTATTTATTTTGCTCACTGGAGTATTAGTTGAAATTCATTTTGTCTGTTTGGGAGTGAGATAAGGTTGAGCAGCAGAAAGACATTTTTTTAGAAGAAACATTTTTCTTTAGAGAATTTTGTTCTTGCGGAGTAGATGATCCCGCAAGAGTAGTTTTTCTTCCAATAGAAACCGGTTTTTTCGTCTGGTCTCCTTTGTTAGATCTCTGAGCGCGAGTTGTGTCATCGATTGCAATCGATGACGTAGATGCATTTTGAACTGTATTAGATGTTCGAACTTTACTCAGAGAATCCTCCAAAAAGAACACTGAGAGTTCTCTCAGCTTATTAAAACACAAAGTCAATGAAAAATTAATGCATTCTTCACATTTGAAAAATAAATTGTTTATAGATTAAATAACTTTCATGTCGTTTATATTAATATCACAACATTCTGAATGTGCATTTTTGCCACATAAATCGCACGATAGAAAATATGTATCAGATATAGTCTTAAAACACTTTAAACAATTAGAATTCGTTTTTAGGATTTATATAAAGAAGAGCAGATTAGCACAGCCGCACACACAGCACCTTGAGATTTATCTAGATTGTAGTTCAGTGATAGTGAAGTTTAAGCAGTTTATTTTAGATTTATAATAAAAAGTTGAAACATCTCCGTTTGGCACTGTCATAACCGCCTGTAAGTCGTAACATGCTACTATAAACTAGTCTGATATCATTTCCTTGTCATTGTTTTTTTCAAGCCGACTTTTATCTTTTTCTTGTTGGTGGCAGTCAAACTCTTCTCTCAGAGCTTCCTTTTGGGAACCCTCGGAAAGTCTATATTTTTCACACAGTTCGCAGTTGTCTTTCTTCGGTTTAAAGAAACTAATATTGAATTCTTCGTTGAATATTTTGCGATAAGTGTGAACCATAACACAAGGCAGTCCTTCTTGGACACACATCTGTTCGTAATCTGTATACAGATCGACTAGAGTTTTTCCGCCATATATGAATTCTCTGGTGGTATTTTTTCTGAAATAGTGGCTTTCAATACGAGGAATACTGTCGATGTGTGATTTTACTCCTTCCTTCAAGAATGCTGGTACCATTTTGTGTTTGTTATGCTGACCTCTTTTTTCTCCTTCCAGTATTCCCGTATTACTACACTTCTTCTCCAGCACTGTCCTGATAAATCTGCCAGTAATATTTAGTGTTTATAAAAAAAACTTTGCACACTCTTCTTTTCATGCCGTTTACATCAAAGTAAAAGGCATTTTTTCGCTTCCTGTTAGAATCAACTTTCTTGTATTGATATTTCAGATGTAGTTCTTCCATGCTCCGGGCGACATACTCTCTCTGGCGCAGCAGTGAACCCATATTCCAATAAGAATCAAATATTATTTTTCGGGACTCATCGCAAATATTTTTGGAGCATTTTAATTTACATTTGTCTCCACATGATTGCCTGAGATGTTTTGCAGGAATTTTTTTTTTGAAATAGAGCCCGAAACATATTGTTTTCCACAATTCCTTAATATTTGCGCAGTCTTAGCAGTTCCCAACTTCTTGACCTTCTTTTTAGTGATTTTAGCTATCCCTGCATCAGATAGTTGATTCTTGTTATTAGCATTCTCATGAGAAATATTGGCAGTCACTTGCTCATAAGACCTATCAACTGATGCTATATAATCTTCTACCACGTTTTCTTCACTAGTTTCAGCTACGAGTAAAAGCTGTTCTAAATTATTGTTGCTTCCACCTGCCAGCATTATTTCACTTTCTTCTTTGGAAATGTGGGATTTTACATTAGGATCGTTGGTATTTTGAATTGCTGGACTCGTTGTTTAATGCGGGTCATTGTATATAAACTGAATAGTACTATCATGCACCATGAGGGCGCTGTAAGGAAATTAGGTGTGGAAACTAAGAGCGACTGGAAAATAAAATTTTGAAAGCAAGAGTGGGAATGAAAGGAGTATATTATTTTTGTCCTCATAAGTATTAAGATGTGTGCGGGAGTCAGCTGAATCAGCTGTTTATTTCAAAACAAATGAGAAAATGTGAAAACAAAAACACAAAAACAGTTCGTTACCATAGTTACCTTGGATTTTTTTGTGCCTCTGCCTACCTATCAATGTAAAGGAGTTATGCATATACATATCGTTATAGCTATGAATTGTATGCTTTAAGCAGTAGGTATTTTGCTTGAAGAAAATTATATTCATTTGATTTTAGATTTTCAGTTTTTGAGAAATTTGAAAATTTAAATGCAACGTTTTCAAATTTCATTCTCTGTAGGATTCATTGTTGGATTGTTGCCATATTTTGACTATGGGGTGTATGAGTATGTATATACATTTTTTAATATTTATATTTCTACAATGAAGGTATATGTAGGTAGAGGGTGGGTATGTAAGTAGTATCTAAGGAGATTGGCATGTAGTGCTAGGCGGTGGAATAACTTTTTTTAAACACTGGTTCTAAACAAAATGAAGCCAAAAATAATAAAATAAATAAATAAAACTTTATTTTCTCGACGTTTCAAGGCCCCTAGAGTCGAAATAAAAGATTTTTAGGAAGATGTCTGTGCGTGCATGTGTACGTACGTCCGTACGTTCGCGACGTTTTTTTCGTCGTCCATAGCTCAAGAACCAGAAGAGATATCGACTTCAAATACATTTTTTTATACAGACAATAATGCAGAAAGATGCAGAAACGGCTCTCAAGAAAATTGCATGGGTGGTTTTTTTACCATAGCAGTTTAAAAAAAGGTGAACATTTTGGTTAACCCTAAATATCTCATGGACCAATGACGCTAGAGACTTGAATTAAATTTTATATTATATATTGTGACGTGAAACAAAACAAGCATATTTTTGGAAAAAAATCCAATTAACGGTTTTTTTTTAAATCAAAAACTGAAACAAAAATATTTGTCACCTAGAAAATTTAACGAAAAAAAAATGATTTTATCTCCAAAACAAATTTGTGAAACGAAAAATAACGTTTTCAACATCTGGTAAAATTTTGAGAACAATCGAATTGACAGTTTTTTTACAAAAAATAAAAACCTAAAAAAACTCAAATAACTTTTAAAAACTTTAAGACTTCGGCTTTAAACTATTTTCATTTAAAAAAAACATTGTTGTCAACATTGAGTAACATTTTGAGAAAAAAACCTAAAAATAAATTAACAAAAGTTGGTAAAAATCGATTTTCGACTTAAATATCTTTTTAAAACTTTGAGATTTTGGCTTAAAACTTGTTTTCAACAAATTGACAGTTTTTTAACAAAAAAATAAAAACCTAAAAAAAGCATTTCTAAAGGTTCGTAAAAATTGATTTTAGACTCAAATGTATTTTCAAAAATTAAAAATATTGGCTTCAAACTTATTTTATCTCACATAAAATATTGTTTTCGACATTCAGTAAATTTTTTAAAAAAATCCAACAGTCTACAAAAAACAGCACGAACATTTGGTAAAAATTGATGTTCGGTTGTCGATATCTCGTGAAAAATAGAATTGAAAGTTTTGAATTTGAATTGATTGAAGGCAACAAACCAATTTTAAATATAACAAAAAACGCTACAATTTGCATTCGAAAGAAATAGGACAGAGCTGCCACTTTTGAACGTGAATACAATAGAATAATTTACTAGAGATGTTTTGCAGGAATTTTTTTTTGAAATAGAGCCCGAAACATATTGTTTTCCACAATTCCTTAATATTTGCGCAGTCTTAGCAGTTCCCAACTTCTTGACCTTCTTTTTAGTGATTTTAGCTATCCCTGCACCAGATAGTTGATTCTTGTTATTAGCATTCTCATGAGAAATATTGGCAGTCAAATTATTGCCCAAAACTTGCTCATAAGACCTTTCAACTGATGCTATATAATCTTCTACCACGTTTTCTTCACTAGTTTCAGCTACGAGTAAAAGCTGTTCTAAGTTATTGTTGCTTCCACCTGCCAGCATTATTTCACTTTCTTCTTTGGAAATGTGGGATTTTACATTAGGATCGTTGGTATTTTGAATTGCTGAACTCGTTGTTTGATGCGGGTCATTGTATATAAACTGAATAGTACTATCATGCACCATGAGGGCGCTGCTGTAAGGAAATTAGGTGTGGAAACTAAGAGCGACTGGAAAATAAAATTTTGAAAGCAAGAGTGGGAATGAAAGGAGTATATTATTTTTGTCCTCATAAGTATTAAGATGTGTGCGGGAGTCAGCTGAATCAGCTGTTTATTTCAAAACAAATGAGAAAATGTGAAAACAAAAACACAAAAACAGTTCGTTACCATAGTTACCTTGGATTTTTTTTGTGCCTCTGCCTACCTATCAATGTAAAGGAGTTATGCATATACATATCGTTATAGCTATGAATTGTATGCTTTAAGCAGTAGGTATTTTGCTTGAAGAAAATTATATTCATTTGATTTTAGATTTTCAGTTTTTGAGAAATTTGAAAATTTAAATGCAACGTTTTCAAATTTCATTCTCTGTAGGATTCATTGTTGCCATATTTTGACTATGGGGTGTAGAAGTATGTATAAACATTTTTTAATATTTATATTTCTACAATGTAGGTATATGTAGGTAGAGGGTGGGTATGTAAGTAGAGGAGATTGGCATGGAGTGCTAGGCGGTGGAATAACTTTTTTTAAACACTGGTTCTAAACAAAATGAAGCCAAAAATAATAAAATAAATAAATAAAACTTTATTTATTTATTTTTTTATTAACTTCCCATAGGAAGTTATTGTAATGGGTCCGATTTGTCATATTGAAAATTTAGACATTTCTCGACGTTTCAATAGAGTCGAAATAAAAGATTTTTAGAAAGATGTCTGTGCGTGCATGTGTACGTACGTCCGTACGTTCGCGACGTTTTTTTCGTCGTCCATAGCTCAAGAACCAGAAGAGATATTGACTTCAGATACATTTTTTTATACAGACAATAATGCAGAAAGATGCAGAAACGGCTCTCAAGAAAATTGCATGGGTGGTTTTTTTACCATAGCAGTTTAAAAAAAGGTGAACATTTTTAACCTTAAATATCTCATGAACCAATGACGCTAGAGACTTAAATTAAATTTTATATTATATATTGTGACGTGGTACAAAACAAGCATATTTTTGGAAAAAAATCCAATTACCGGTTTTTTTATAAATCAAAAAACTGAAACAAAAATATTTGTCACCTAGAAAATTTAACGAAAAAAAAAATGATTTTATCTCCAAAACAAATTTGTGAAACGAAAAATAACGTTTTCAACATCTGGTAAAATTTTGATAAAAATCGAACTGACAGTTTTTTTTACAAAAAATAAAAACCTAAAAAAAAGTAATAAAAGTTAGTAAAAATTGATTTTCGACTCAAATAACTTTTAAAAACTTTGATACTTTGGCTTTAAACTATTTTCATTTAAAAAAAAAATTGTTGTCAACATTGAGTAACATTTTGAGAAAAAAACCTAAAAATAAATAAACAAAAGTTGGTAAAAATCGATTTTCGACTTAAATATCTTTTTAAAACTTTGAGATTTTGGCTTAAAACTAATTTTGTCTTTTAAAAAATATTGTTTTCAACAAATTGACAGTTTTTTAACAAAAAAAAATAAAAACCTAAAAAAGCATTTCTAAAGGTTCGTAAAAATTGATTTTAGACTCAAATGTATTTTCAAAAATTAAAAATATTGGCTTCAAACTTATTGTTATTATTATTTATTATTTATTTATTATTATTATTATTTATTATTATTAACTTATTATTATTAAAATATTGTTTTCGACATTCAGTAAATTTTTGAAAAAAATCCAACAGTCCTTTTTTTCAAAAAAAAAAAAAAAATCTACAAAAAACAGCACGAACAGTTGGTAAAAATTGACGTTCGGTTGTCGATATCTCGTGAAAAATAGAATTGAAGGTTTTGAATTTGAATTGATTGAAGGCAACAAAACAATTTTAAATATAACAAAAAACGCTACAATTTGCGTTCGGAAGAAATAGGACAGGGCTGCCACTTTTGAACGTGAATACAATAGAATAATTTACTAGTAATTTAAGATTTGTTTTTTCATTTCACCTTATAAATGCGTACCTACCGGCTATCAATAGGTATACGATAATGCATTTACGTGAACTAAAATTTTATTTTAATGTTTCCGTGAACAACAGTAGATTTTAAATTTTAACGTATGAAATTTAAAACCATTTTCAAGGGAAACATAACACATGTTTCACAGTTAAAATTAAAGGAATTGCTAATTTTTTTAAGTGAACAAGCACTGAAATGTAATTTTAATCTTCACCTGAATTTAATTCTAAATTAACCTGAATTATGTTAACAACTTCATATGGACATAAATGGATTTTAAAAATGAAATAAATTAATACTGTAATTTGTGCCTACATGATTGCGTATCTACTATGCTTAAGAAATAGAAAACATTAATCTACATTTGTTCATTATATTTTTAAAAATATCCAACATTGTAAAGGTGATATAATATCTATCTACCTATATTTATCCTTATAAAAAACAAACAATAAATATCTGACCATTATGAGCATTATATTAATTTTCTTTCTCATTGCCATTTTACTTGAATTTAAAAAAAGAAGTACCTACTTAAAGTTTCAAATTGGGAACCGGAAACAGTTTGTACTCATTCAATCCTTTTTTTACCTTGTTGATATTTTTCAATATTTCTCAATACCTACAAAGCAAAAAAAAACACATTATACATATTTGTATGGAATATCCATTGAAAAATAATAACAAAAATGTCTTTTCATTGACTCCCTCCAACTATCGCTAAATTTGTATACATTCTTCTCTATCGTCTTTTATTCAATTATCTGGAAAATTACTATTTTATATTGGAATTCTCGCTCATTCTCCCCTCACCGCAATGCATTCCACACGTCAAACATGTCGAACGAACTGTTTAGGAAGTCGTTGCAAAGATGTCATGCCGAGCGTTCCTCTTCATGATAGTACTATTCCGATATATATGGCTCAAAATCACCAAGGTGCAGAATTGGCTTCGCTAGCAATTTAATGTCTTAAATCTTGACTTAATTAAAAAAAAAAAATTAATAAAATACTAAAACTGACCTGTTTTATGTTTCTATCAAACAATATAATTTATTAATAAACTAGATTTTAAATGAAATCAATATACACGCATAGAAAATCATTTCGGGAACGCGTCCCAATCTACAATCTTCAACTTCAAGCCCAAAATACAATTGAAAGATGTAAGGTATTCAACCCCGGTCATTACTTAATACACCGTATTTTTTATACAGAATCTAGTTTTAGAAACGGTACTAATAGATTATTTATTTTTAACTGTAAAAAATGCAAAAACAGTTTGTCCGATACCGCACAAGTCATTTCAGTGAACATATCGATAATCGATCAAAAATAATTTTAAGTAAATGCAGCCATTCAGTGGAAAACGTCAGTCGAGGAAGGGAACAATTACAAAGCCGGCTGCCAGAGTATTTATCGTAAAATAAATTGTATTTAAATGTTAAGTACCTTTTTATTCATTATTCGTTGAGCGTACATCAATAGCCCGTCAATCCGTGAACGCATTTATTATATTTAATTATTGATGAATTTCTTTTTTACGACACGAAATAACAAAGTAACCTCAAATATTTTCCTATTGACAAAGTCAGATCGCATTTAAGATGACCGCCGTATAATTAAAGCGCGCTCTTATTTGAAATCGTCATTTCGGGAACGGTCATTTCGGGAACGTTCCCGGACATGATTTTTACGTATTTTGCTTGTAGAAGATTTTGTATGTATTGTTTTCATTATTGTTTATTTAATACACATACATAATATACCCATGTTCTTAAACAAAGCTTAAATTTTGTACTTTGTTTTGTTTTTGTTGATTTTATCAAACTTTGAAAAACGTTCCCGAATTGATGGTTTTTTGTATGATATTTAGTACTAAAAAATTTTACTAAGAAAGTATACAATTCTGTGCGCTGCCGTGTCAAAGTTTATTTATATACAATTTTTGCAACAGTATAAACTAAAATTCATCATTATAGCTTGCAATTTTTTTTTTCATAAAAAAATTTTGAAATTTGCAACCTTGGTGATTTTGAGCCATATAAGTTATGTTATTTCTCGCCTTAAAAATTAAAAAAAAACACAATTTTAATTTCTAGCTGCGACGTGTCGCGTTTATTAATCGAAAGAAGACTCAAACTTAAAATTATTTTACATTGATATTTATAATGACATATTTCTTCATAAGCGTACCCATTCAAGTTGTCGGTGTGGAAATTGTATTTCCATATTCCTGGAAATATAATGCTGAACAGAACGACGACCGTAGGAGTGCAAGTCAGCATTAAGCAAGTGCAGCTTATGGGAACATTTATTGTTTGCCCTTGATTTCGTTTGTTGGCCTGGGCATGTGGTGTCATTGAATATTTCAATGTTTCAATGTTTGTGGTGTTAACACTTCCCTCCTCAAATTCGAGTGTCCTCACTCGACAGGTAAAATATCGGAATTGGTGATGATGTTGTTGGTTCATCTTGATTTAAAACCGGAAGTTTTGGTGATAATTCATCTAGAGTTTTGCTTTTTATGACTATTTCTTTTCTTGTGGGAATCATTACTTTTACTATGATTATTATGAGTATTAGCATAGATGAGAGGCTTTAATCTGCTATTTTATGCACCTTTACTTGTTCCTCAATTTCTGTTATTTGTTCTGTATTGTTTATATGAAGTTCCTTAAGCATTTCCATCGTTAAGAGTTCCTTGTAGGTTTTGACTGATGAACTTGAGTATACAATCGCTGGTAAGGGTGTTGCTGTGGGGATTTCCTTAGAGTAGTATTCTTGACCGTCTATGAAGATCGAAGTATTGTGGTATTGGAGAATGAATGAGCCATTTAAATTTATGTTGTTGTTTTCCACCAGTATGGTTCCGTTGAACTGATTTAGAAGAATAGTTCCAGGGTTGATTTCCTCTATGGATGGGATATGTTGATTGTTGACTTCTTCACAACTTGATGGGTTACTTTTAATAAGATTCTGTATACAATTATCTGAGTTTAGGATTATAATTTCATTTTTCTTACAAATAGTTAATTCATTCTATGTATTACAGTAGTTTTTTATTCCAAATATTTGATCATTACAATAAAGTACATTTTCGTATGGAAGTTTAATTGCTTTTTTCATATACTTAATTGGTTTTATAAATATCTTTTTGCAAATATCAGTTCCTGTTGTAGGAATTGTTATAATATAAAGTAAAATTGACTTGTTCGAGGCGATTCTTATGTCTGAGAATTCTAATGCCTCTTCTAAATTTATGAATGGAATTTTATTATTTTCGAATCGTTCTTTTACAATTTTTATTTCTGTGTTAGAAAGGATAAAGGAGTTTACAATTTTGTTTTTGGCCCAAAGTAGGGCGTATTCTATATTAAGTAATTCTTCTTTTATAATATCTAATTTATGTTTTACATCTAAGATAAGTTCATTTTTTGGAATTTGGTTTATTTTAGCAATTTCTATTAAATTATTTGTTATGTTGCTTATTTCATTTACTCTTTTGGCCAAGGCATTGTTTATTATAATTTGTTTCTCATTGTTCTTTAGAATTTTGTGGGTATGGGCTTTAAGGATTTGGAAGTCGTCGTGATCTGGGCTTCCGGCGAGCCATTTCTATGCGCTTCCCATAAAGTTAAGAGATCTGGGATTTCTGGTTTTTGGCTTGAGGGTAACGAGGATTTTGGAAATTTGGGATATCTGATGGGATATATATGGGAGATTCGTATCGGTTTCGTCAATGTGGCGTTTGATGTCGGTTTGGATGTTGTTTAATAGTTCCTGGTACATGTTTAAATCTATAACATGTATAATTTTAAATGTACCAATTTGGATTTTTGCCGTGCCCATGTGGGTTGTAATGATTTTTGCATTGGAGTAGTCCAATATTTGAACTTCTCCGAATCCTTGTAGGATGGGGAATCTGTAAGAGGTTAATTTCTTATGTTATTTTTATGGATTATTTTTCCTGATTTTGTAAGAATTGTAGTTGATCTATTTTCTTTGACAGTTTCTTTCTTAAACCTAGGGGAAAGTTTAGTTCCTAACCTTCTATTGATTTTGACGTAAATAGTTTCACCAGGTGAATATTCCTTTACTTCTTGTCTGGATTTGTTATGATTTTCCACGTCTTTATGCTGTTTAATTCTTAATTTCTCAATATTTTCCTGTCTAGCTGCTTCATATTGATCTGGATTTGTGCTGACGATTCTGCCGAAGAAGGTTTCTATTGGCCTTTTATTTGTTACTGAGTGAATGGAGTAATTGTATTCATATACTGCGCAGTCTAGAAGTTGGTCGAATGTCACGCGGTGGCGTGTAGCCTTTAAGCATCTCATATAGTGTCGAGTGGAATCTTTCCACTTGACCGTTAACTGAACTGCTATATGGGGGGGTTGCAAAAATTTCGATTCCCAATTGATCTTTCAACATGAAGCAAATTGTTGCTGAGTGAAACGATTTTTCGTTATCAAAGATTACTTGATTTGGAACGCCGAAGGAAAATATGAGCTTTCTCAATGGTTCCATTACATCATGAATTGCTCTAGACTTTATGATTTGTGTTTGCTCATATTTTGAGAATTTGTCTATTCCGGTAAGGATTAGTTTTGAGTCTGTTGAGTAAATGTCGAAATGGACTATTTGACCGGGATACTGTGGGATTGGGGTTTCTTGAATTTTTGGTTTATTCGGATGGCGTTCGTATTTTTGTTCCTTACAAATCCTACATTGTTTAATTATTTCAGAAATACGAGCGTTCATTTTTGGGAAGTAAAATTTATATAAAAGCTGGATTTTATTTTCTTTGCAGCTCCTGTGAGCTCTATTGTGTTCATTCAGAATTTCTTCACATTGATCGGTAAGGTTTGTGAGATCGGTGACCTTGGTTTGGGTGAACCGTATTCTGAAAGACTGATAATGGAGTGGGTAAAATTCTTGAACTTTTCCCATAATAGATTCTTGGGTATAAAGTCCGTTGATAACACTTGGGTTTAAGACCTTTTTAAATATTGAGATTAATTGGTCCGTCGAGTAACTTGGTTGAGTGAAAACATGCCGATGGTAGGTTGGAAACGGAATCTTGAATTCATATTTTGTATTTTCGCCGATAAGAAGTAGGATTTGGTTTTTGAAAACGTTGATAGGACTTTCCACGCTTGGAATAAGATTGTGAGCTGAGCTTTGATCACTGTGTTGGGAGGCGGTTAGAGTGTTAATTTGAGAAGCTTGTGGAACGCGGGAAAGTGCGTCAGCAACGACGTTACTGTTTTGTTAAGTCAAATTTGTTCAATACAATTATTGACCTTTCTTACTGTACATAAACAATAAGATTAGTAGGAATCAAGATCCAAGCACTTGAACTTGTTCTTGTAGAGATTCGTAAATAAAACACCTTGTTATGATTAGTTGTTACTGACGAATGCTTTTATTGTTGACAATTATGTCTCTTTTATACTTAAACTATTCATTACACATAATACAATTTTTATTACAAAGTATCGATTACATATAATAATAATTTCCTTACAAATCAAAATATATACAAATTATGTCAATCAATAACATTTAAATATGTCAGCATTAAAATAAATAAATAAAAACAATAACACAAATCGAAGTTGCGCTGGTCATTGCCTCCTGTTGTGTCATCAGTATTCGTTGTAGTAGGTCATAGTTGCGCTGGTCATTGCCTCTTGTTGTGTCATCGCTATAGTAGGTCGTCAAGGCGATGAACATTCTTCCCCGCGTTGAATGGGTACTCATTCAAGAATTATACCTCTGAGACGTTGTATTGAGTCTTGTGCGGTAAAGGAAGGGGAATTTCGTTTGACGTCCCTTGCTTCCGAGCTCTGAACAGAAATATGATCCCAAGACAGACTGCTATGATTAAAGCCAGATAGCTGATTGCGTAATGGTGAATGTTGTTCGTAAATATTTTTTCGTTGAGGTCTGCGAGATTCTGATTTTGCAATGTCGACAGCTGAGTTTGGAGTGTTGTTAGTGAGTCAACGTGAGTGTTGTTGAAAATTGGGATTAGATCTAAAGCTGCGTGAACATCACTAGGCTTCGCTATTGCTGATAAGTTTCCAAAACTTATGAAGGATGAATGTACATTGCTTATGGTCATCTGGGTTCCTTGAATTGTAACCAGATTGTTCCGGATTCTGCAATCGTTCTCGATTGAGAGCAGTCCAGCTCCATAGAGCTCCAGTTGAAGGGTTTCGGTTTTGCATACAGCTGTAAGTTGAATATTTTTAAGTGCTCCAAATATCCATTGATTTCTATTGTTCAACTGGGTCCATAGAATGTTGTTGATGGATTTAACAATGTTACATGATGTTGCGGTGTCGTTGATAAAAAGAGAGAATTCACAGTTGAACGCTTGTGAACCGGGGTGATATTTTGCCTTTGGGTTTGAGCAGAAAAACTGCATTTCCTTTCCTTTGTTGCACTCCTTGAATTCTGATGAAGTCATTGGAAAATATTGGTCTCTATGACGGTTTATGGCCAGGATTTCTATGGCTGGATTAATTTTCAGAAGCGTGTTGTTTAGTATCAAAGGAGCTGGTGTTATTTGGAATAGCTCAAAAGCTTCTTGTTCAACGAGTGGAATGGTAATTACGAAAATTAAGTGTTTTCCTGCGGAACCACCCTTCGTTGTTGATATTTTGTAGAATTGGAGCAAATCTTCTTGCTCGAATGGTAGTTTTTGTGACAGTGGTAAATGATTTTTTATGTTCATGATTTCAGCCTTAAGTTGAGTAGGTGAGAGCAGTAGAGGGTTGATGTTGCCATAGTGTACATCCGTTAGTGTCTTAAGAATCGTGCCTTCGATCCTTTGAAGATTAGATGCCATCATCATTAGTTGCATTGCGAGTGTAGTGAAGATTTGAAATACTCTAAGCTGGTCAGTTGTGTTTCCGATTCTTCCAATAATCTCGTTGGCTTGGTTCTGAAGCATGTTTATGCGATTTCGAACCTCCAGCTGATCATGCTTTATTATGTTGATGGTTGAGTCGATGACAGACGTCTGATTTTTTAACATCGATAATAAAAGAGCCTCATTATTGTTTATATGGTCGATTGTTTTAGACAATTCTTCTGCATAGTCAGAGTCCAGTAGCCCGAATAACGTATGAGCTATGTTTCCCACAACGTTTATTGCTGCTCTAGTACTTCGATGTCTTGAGATTAAGTTGGTGTCTCCTTGGAGTGATATCTTCATATTCGTTAGGTAGGTAACCATCGCATTACATGTTGTTCTAAGCTGTAGTTGATTACATAAGTGTTGGAGAGCCTTTGTTCCGTTGTTGAATGCCTCAAGCTCAGCTCGGATGGGTGCTAGGTCATAATATGTGACTAGGTTCCATTCGTTTGCAATCAGGTTGGTGGAGCCAAGATTTTCGAAGTATAGTCCAGGATTGTTTTTGAATCTTGTAATGTTTATCGGTGATGCAATAACCATTGGAAGCAAGAATAATGATAGAATTACCGTTGTGATTAATGAAGTATTGCATGTTTTCCGTCGTTTTGGTGATGTTTCTGCTTGTGTGTCCTCATCTTCCTGTTCCTGGTTGACATCTTCGCTATCGTCAAGGAGTGGAGCTAGACGATGAATAGGTCGGTGTAATATTCCTGACTGTGTTTTTACGTTAACCACTCGAATTATGTCATCCTGTCCCTTAAAGATGTCGACAATTCTTCCCAACGGCCATTTGAGGGTTGGAATGTTATCTTCCTTTATGATGACTAGGTCGCCAATTCTTATATTTTGTTGGCTCGTGTTCCACTTGTTTCTTTGTTGGAGTTGATTGAGGTACTCTGTTGACCATCGTTTCCAAAATTCGTGTTTAAGGTAGCAGATGGTACTCCACCGATTTCTTAGATTTTTGGTCTCTGGAACTATATCGGGGTCAATTTGTGCGGTAAGAGGTTCTCCTATTAAGAAATGTCCAGGTGTAAGTGCGGCAAGATCATTTGGGTTAGTTGACAGTGGAGTTAGTGGCCTTGAATTCAGAATTGCCTCTATTTCGATGACCACAGTTTCTAGTTCCTCATGGGTTAATGAGGCTGTAGATACTGTTCGGAGTAGGAGATGTTTCGCTGATTTGACTGCTGCTTCCCATAATCCGCCGAAGTGGGGGGCTCTTGGTGGAATGAACTTAAAGGTTATTCCCTTATCGCTGCTGGCCTTGATGATGGATTCTCTTGCTTCTGTTGTGTGTAATATATCCTTGAGCTCGGCAAGCTGATTTTTGGCTCCGACGAAATTGGTTGCATTGTCACAATATAGCGTCTGGATTCTTCCTCTTCTACTAATGAATCTTCTCACGGCAGCAATAAAGGCTTCAGTGGTTAAATCTGTTACTATTTCCAAGTGCACTGCCTTAGTTGAGAAGCAGCAAAACACTGCTAAGTAAACCTTGTGTGGTTTCTTACCTCTGATTTTGAAGTGCACCCACAGGGGTCCACAGAAATCTACACCGCTGATAAGGAATGGTCTATTTGGAGTAACTCGGTCGGCAGGAAGATTACCCATTATTTGGGTCATTAGATTTGGTCTGGTTCTTGTACATCTAATGCAGTTATGAACTGTGTGTCGAGCTGTGATCTTCCCCTTAATTGGCCAAAACTGTTGTCTAAGAATGGATAATAAGGTTTGCGGTCCACAGTGATTGTGTGAGTCATGTTTAAATTTGAAAAGCAACTTTGTAATTGATTCGTTGTAGGGGAGTAATATTGGATGTTTTGCATCAAATGATATTGATGCAGCTTCTAGTCGTCCTCCTACTCGAAGAACGTTGTTGTCGTCTAAAAATGGTGCCAGAGTTATAAATGCACTAGATTTGCATAGGCCCTTATTTCTTTTAAGATCTTGAATTTCGCCCTTGAATTCAATGGATTGTATCTGCCTTATGATAGTCATGAGAGATTCGTTAAGCTCCTTGGGTGAAAGCGCCTTCTGTCCCTCCGGATTCACCTTGAGTTTCTTGGCCCTTTTGATGAACCGGAGCATATAGCCAATGGTATTTTGTAGAAACTTGAATGAATTTCGATGTTGTATCTTGCAGATGAATTGACTTGGAGGATCGTCTTGTAGTGCTATAGCAACAATGTGTTTTCTTTTTCGTTCAAGATCTGAATGAGGTTCTTGTTCCCTTGAAGATGTTTGTGGCCACGCTGATTCATCTCCATGTAAAAAGAAAGGTCCATAAAGCCACATGTGACAAGACATGAAGTTTCGTGCAGATATTCCTCGAGAGAGCAAGTCTGCGGGATTTTCCTTTGATGGCACATGACGCCACAGGGCTCCCCATGAGTGTTCTTGTATTTTTGCGATTCGATTTGCTACGAAGGTGTGATATGAAGATGACGTTGAGTTTATCCAGGAAAGAACAATTTGGGAATCTGTCCAAAAAAATACTGCCGCTTCTGGAAGTCGCACATCTTCTCGTACTCTGCGGGTGAGTTCAGCTCCTAATACTGCAGCGCATAGTTCGAGTCGAGGAAGTGTTTGTTGTTTTATTGGGGCTACACGCGATTTTGCACACAGTAGCCTGTTGATAGTTGTTCGATCTTGGTATGTTGAACGTAAATATACCGCAGCTCCATAGGCTCGCTCTGAAGCATCCACGAACGTATGAATCTGTATAGACGTAGGGTTTCCCTTGAAAACGTGTCTGGGAATTTTCGCTTGGTCGAGATCTGCTATGTCCTTCCTGAAGCTGAACCATTCTTCTTTGAGGTGGTGTGGAAGCTCGTCATCCCAAGAAAGTTTTGAATGCCAAAGTTTTTGCATGAAGATTTTGGCTTGAACTACAACGGGGCCAAATAGTCCCAATGGGTCGAATATTCGTGCGAGTTCTGAACTTACCACACGTTTGGTGATTGATGAAGTATCATTTATTTGAGCCCTCCCGCATAATTCGTCTGATTTAGGTTGCCAAACGAGTCCAAGTGTTTTTATGGTGAAGTGGCTTGCGTCTGTGCGATTATACATGCATGTTATTATAGTAAAATTATAAATAATAAAATTAATAAAAATATTTTAAATTAAAACTATTGTAAATTCAGCTTTAAGTCAATATTGCCAACCTTTAAATGTCAAATAAAAACTTATCGAAAATATAAGTCAAAGTCAAAGTCACATCAAGGTTAAAATATGAATTAAACATATAGATATGAATTGATTGTACATTTTCTTACATACATTTTTTACTTTGTAATAAACTTTTGTTCATAAATCAACATTTTCCACAATTTGGTTTTATTTATTCAGTTTTCATTTTTTCTTAATTTTTTCAAATAAAAATTCTTGTACAAGTTAAACATTGGTCCTTCGAGCTTTAATTTTATAACTTAAATACATTGCTCCTTCGAGTCTTCTTTTAAATATTTGATTTCGAAACTAATTACATAATTTAATTTTATAACTTAAATACATCAAATTTAAAAGTGCAAATATAACAAACTACATCTCAGCAAAAAATTGCAAATATATCAAACTACATCTCAGCAATATTAACAGCAACGGCAGCGGCGGCGGCAACGGCGACAGCGACAGCGACGGCGACAGTGGCAGCAAAAGTTACACCGGCATCACCAGCAGCATCAATATCTTCAAACAACGCAGTAAGTTTTGCTTGATTTGTGTTGTAAACTCGTTAATATTAATTCTTGTGGTTCTATCTGTAAAATAAAGATATTTTATTAACAAAATGGACCGTAAAGGTTTTAAATATGGTGAACTCCAAAAGGGAATTCTCAATAAAATAGTGAGAGACCTTGAAAATTTTAAAAAGTCACCAAAAGAACGCTTGACAAAGACGCACATATCAGGACGCTTAGATAAGTTAAATGACGATGAAAAATTGGCCAAATCAATTGCTGGTGGAGGTTGTCTGGAAGAAGGCTTAAAATTAGAAGATTTGAAGGTTATATATGACAAAATTAGTGATATTTACCTTGACTATAAAGCCATTTTAATGGAGTCTTTGGAAAAGTTTTCGACGCCTCCGCCTGCAGTCAAGTTGGACGACAAAGCTAATATTGCTTCTGTTTCTGAAGGACAGCGATCTGCCCATTTAGAAGTTAGGTTGCCTCGCATCGATCTTCCTAAGTTTGATGGGTCATATACCACCTGGCGGCCATTTTATGACAGATTTCAGGCTCTGGTCCATAACAACAAAAGTTTGACAGATTTAGATAGGCTCCATTTTCTGCAGTCTTGTTTAACTGATGACGCAAAACAATTCCTTCATAACTTATCGGTTGAAGCTGCCAATTATGAGAAGGCATGGACACTTTTGAAGGAAAGATATGATCACAAACGCATTCTGGTGCATATCCAAATGCAACAACTTTTTGGACAGTCTCCACTTCCTCGTGAGACTGCTACAGGTTTAAAAAATCTTTTATATACAACAAAAGAATGTTTTATTGCGTTGCAAAATATGGATGTTCCGGTTGAAAAGTGGGACATTGTTCTCATCTGGTTCATTAACCAGAAATTGCCGTCGGCTACTCAAAAGCTGTGGGAAGAAAGTTTAGGTGATAAAAAAGAACTACCAACATTTTATGAATTTACTTCGTTTTTGGAAAAACGTTTCCGAACTCTTGAAGTTTTCGATCAAAAGGATCAGAGTACTTCAAATTACACCAAATTTGATTCAGCAGCTAATGGGAAACTGCGTTTTCCACTGAAGTCCAAGGTTTTACTTGCTAAGCAAAAATTTAAGCCTGCTAAACCAGCTGTGACGGAAAAGTTAATATGTAAATTATGTAATAAAGAAAAACATGCCTTGAAAAGATGTCAACAATTTTTAAATATGGACACCATGGGTCGTACAGATGTTGTTCGACGGTTGAAAGTATGTGAAAATTGCCTTTCTTACAGGCATTCCTTAAATGAAAGTCCAAGTCCACTATGCTGCTTCTTTTGCCAGCAGAGACATCATTCTTTGTTGCATGTAAACCAACAAGTGCAGAATAACAATTTCCAAAGAAATCCTGCACAATCTTCTTCGAGAGTTCCAACACAACCGAGAGCAACTACCTCAAATGTAGTTCAAACAACAATGAATGCAAATGCCTGTGAATTCCAACCCAACAATGATGCTCAAAATTCCACCACCTTGAACTATCACACTTCATATGGTGATCGAGATTTCTCTCACCAAGTGCTATTAGCAACCGCTATAGTTAAGGCCCGTTCTTCAGACGGCCGGTTACATTTTTTGAGAGCCATGATTGATACAGGTTCCGAATCTTCATTCATCACTGAAGAAGCCGCTCAATTGCTTAAGCTTAAAAAATTGAGGACATGTGTCGAGGTATCAGGGCTGGGGTTGGTCAGTAGTGGCACCTCGCAGAACGCTGTACAGGTACAGATAATATCTTGCCACTCATCGTTTCAAACTGCCTTACAGGCATTCACTTTTAAGTCGCTAACTGGCCTTCTACCAACCCAAAGAATAGTACCTGACACATGGAAACACCTAATTGGACTTCCGTTGGCAGATCCACATCTCCACGAACCTGCACCCATCGATTTACTTTTAGGCAGTGACGTTTGTGCCCAAATATTTCTACCGGAAATTAAACGTCCGGAAGACGGCACCGGACCGATGGCACAAAAAACGGAATTGGGCTGGATTGTGCTAGGAAGAGTTTCAACACATCCACGTCAACAAATCCGCAGTTTCTTTCAAACAACTGATTTGAACCTTCAACTACAGAAGTTTTGGGAAATGGAAGAGTTACCGTTTCCAGTCCATGAGACCGAGAAAAACTTAGCCTGCGAAGCACATTTCGAAAAATATACTCGACGTTTAGCTAATGGTCGATACAAAGTAAAAATGCCATTCAAAGATGACATGTTGCCAAAGATGGGATCCAGTCGACAGATGGCATATCGACGCTTTCTTCATCTCGAAAAGAAGCTTGAAGCTAACGCAACTCTTCGAGCTGACTACATAAAATGTATTAACGAATATGAGACACTCCATCACATGGAGCAGATCAGTAGTGATGATGAGATACTCAACACACCAAACCACTTCATCTTACCACATCATGCTGTGATTAAGGAATCAAGCACAACCACGAAGACTTGAGTTGTTTTTGATGCTGCTTCGAAAGATTCGAATGGAAAATCTCTCAATGATTATCTTCTGGTTGGTCCAAAGTTACAAACATCTATTATAGATCTTGTCATACGATGGCGAACACACCGATATACTTTTACGGCCGACATAGAAAAGATGTACCGACAAATTTTGGTGAGTCATCCAGATTCCTTTTACCAAATCATCATGTGGAGAGAAAACCGAACAGAACCTTTGAAGCTTTACAAGCTCAACACTGTAACGTTTGGTACGGCAAGTGCTCCTTATTTAGCAATAAAAACACTACAACGTTTAGCCCAAGATGAACAGGATAAGTATCCTGTGGGGGTGAAGGTCGTGCGAGAAGATATGTACGTTGATGATTTGATTAGCGGTGCAGATTCTATGGAAGAAGCGAGAAGAAAACGAGATGAAGCAAGAGAACTTTTAGCGTCAGCCGGGTTTAATCTACGCAAGTGGACAGCCAATCATAGAGACTTGATTGAAGACATTTCAATTCAAGACCGCGAATATGATTTCGAGCTTCCTTTTGATCTGTCCAATCACGTGAAAACTCTTGGCATCAAATGGTTTCCTAGCTGCGATTTCTTTTCATATAAAAATGCACAGGAACCAAATGAAACGACAACGAAAAGAACTATTTTATCGACAGTCGCCAAGCTTTTCGATCCACTTGGATGGATTTCACCGTGCATAATCACTGCAAAGATTATTATGCAGAAGCTCTGGGATCTTGGATGCGATTGGGACGAGGAAGTTCCAGCCTACACCAAAAAGAGTTGGGAAGCTTTTCAGCTAGAACTCCCAACCATAGAAAAGGTGAAAATTCCGCGATGGAATCAAATGAGCCCATCAAATCAAGCAATCGAGTTGCATGGCTTTTGCGACGCTTCAACCAAAGCATATGGAGCAGTGGTTTATGTGCGAGTATAAGATAACAAAGGAGATATCCACAATAACTTACTTCTAGCAAAGACGAAGATTGCTCCGAGCAAGCGGACGATCACGTTACCTCGTCTTGAACTTTGCGGTGCAGTCATTTTGGCACAACTTTTGCATTATACTCGAGATGTCTTAGCCATTCCTAATGTTCGCATCTTCGCCTGGACTGATTCTACGATCGCTCTTGCTTGGATTCGAACAACTCCATCAAATTGGACAACATTTGTTTCAAATCGAGTATCCGAAATACAACGATTAATTAGTAGCGATTGTTGGTCTCATGTCCCAACACAGCACAATCCAGCTGATCTGGCATCCCGTGGCGTATATCCATCAATGATGGAAACCTTAGATGTCTGGTGGAACGGTCCAATATTTTTAAGATCGCAGTGGGAGTTTGATGTACCCGGCCAAGTTGAAAGTGTTGAAACAGAAGAAGAACGTCGTCCAGTAAAGATCCATACTATTCAAGTAGCAGAGGAACTCGCCAGCGTAATTATTCACAAGATCTCGAGCTTACACAAGGTAATTCGAGTAATAGCTTGGTGGCTTCGTTACAAAACCAATCTCCGAGCCATGAGTCTGGCCAGAAAAAAGTCAAAGATTAGCAATGTGGTAGTGACTGCCTCGAAACTCACCGGACCATTAAGGGTGTCTGAGTTGGAAGCAGCTCGAACTCTTGCTATCAAAACAGCCCAGAGCGAGATGTTCTCCAAAGAATTGAAAGATATGCGAGAAAATAATAAAATACCGAAACAACTGCAAGCACTAAATGTATTCATTGATACCAACGGAATTCTGAGAGTCGGCGGTCGACTTCAAAACTCACTGCTACCTTATGAGGCGCAGCATCCAATTTTATTGAATAATAGCCACCATTTCACAAGACTTGTGGCAAAAGATGCTCACAAAAATACTTTACATGGTGGAATACAACAAATGATAGCGTACATACGCCAACGATTTTGGATCGGCCAAATTCGAAGAAGTGTGAAGTACCAACTACATCATTGCACGACCTGTTATCGGCAAAAGGCTGCAGAAATGCAGCAATTGATGGGAAATTTACCAGCTGCAAGAGTTCGTATGGCCAGACCATTTTGTCAAACTGGCGTAGACTATGCAGGACCTATCGAAATAAAAGCCTGGAAGGCACGTGGCAGTAAAATCCTGAAAGAATATTTCGCTGTCTTTATATGCCTGACAACAAAGGCTATACATTTAGAAGTCGTTTCAGACTTGACAACACAAGCATTCTTGGCAGCATTTAAAAGATTTACTGCCAGACGTGGAATTTGCAAACAAATCCATAGTGATTGTGGTACCAACTTTGTTGGAGCTAATACTGAACTGAGCAAAATGTTAAAGGCTGCACAACATGATTTTAAGGAAATCGCGGAAAACCTTGCAAATCAAGGTATGGAATGGCATTTTATTCCTCCCGCTTCTCCTCACTTCGGTGGATTGTGGGAAGCCGGTGTGAAGTCGGTCAAGTACCATTTAAAACGGATCGTTGGAACAGAGAGACTAACATTCGAGGAGCTCACAACACTTCTAACTCAAATAGAAGCGTGCTTGAATTCGAGACCTTTGTGTCCTCTTTCCGATAGTATAGATGATTTAGATGTGTTAACCCCAGCACATTTTTTAATCGGCGAATCCCTTCATGCTGTGCCACAAGGTGACATCGACATCAACATCACGTATATGGATAGATGGAAGCGAATCCAAGCGTTAATGGAGACATTTTGGAGTAAGTGGAGTTCCGAATATTTATCCAGGCTTCAACAGCGTCCGAAGTGGATGAAAATCCAAGAAAACATCAAAATTGGAGATATCGTTCTGATCAAAGATGAAAGATTTCCACCGACTCTTTGGAACCTAGCTCGCGTTCACGAAACTCATCCAGGATCAGATGGATTAATCCGTGTTGTCACAGTGAAAACAAAATCCGGAATGATAAAACGGCCCATTGCTAAAATTTGTCGCTTGCCATCGAACGAAACACTTGAACAACAAACCATCGTTTAAAATTCAGCACAAAATCACTTCACCACCGTTCAAAATAACAATCAAATTATTACACAAATTACTTCATCGGAAATTAAGTTTTGAAAGGCGGCACGGAAATTCAAATAAAATATAAATATTCAAATCTACTAAATTAAAACAATACAAATATAATAATTATTAATCAAATCATTAATTCATTAATTAAAACACCGCTTCAGCGTTGTATAAAATGTTTGTCAAAATTTTAAACCTAAAATTGTAGATAGTAAATAAACCACAGTTTAATTTCTTAAAAACATTTATTAAAACTTCAAAATTTTACAAACATATCATATACAATCATATCATATTTATTATGAAACAAAAAATATATAAACATAAAATGAGAATAAAATAAAACACCAAATTAATTTCAAAATTTAATTTTTATTTCATTGAAATTCAAAACAAATAAATCAAAATAAAATTTATTCTTATAATCTATACGAACTTAAAAGAAAAGTAAACAAATTGAATTCAAAACAACGCTTTATTAAACAAAACAAATTATATTCAAATTTATAAAAGTAAAACCAAAGAAAATATTTTCTTAATCGATTATAAATTGATATCACCAAAATGTAAACAAATAAATAATGTAAAATGGCCACTGCAAATCACTAATATGTCCAACATTTAAAAATTAAAACACAGATAAAATTTATTCAACATTTATTTATTAACATTTAACTCGCCAGCGTAATTATTCACAAGATCTCGAGCTTACACAAGGTAATTCGAGTAATAGCTTGGTGGCTTCGTTTCAAAACCAATCTCCGAGCCATGAGTCTGGCCAGAAAAAAGTCAAAGATTAGCAATGTGGTAGTGACTGCCTCGAAACTCACCGGACCATTAAGGGTGTCTGAGTTGGAAGCAGCTCGAACTCTTGCTATCAAAACAGCCCAGAGCGAGATGTTCTCCAAAGAATTGAAAGATATGCGAGAAAATAATAAAATACCGAAACAACTGCAAGCACTAAATGTATTCATTGATACCAACGGAATTCTGAGAGTCGGCGGTCGACTTCAAAACTCACTGCTACCTTATGAGGCGCAGCATCCAATTTTATTGAATAATAGCCACCATTTCACAAGACTTGTGGCAAAAGATGCTCACAAAAATACTTTACATGGTGGAATACAACAAATGATAGCGTACATACGCCAACGATTTTGGATCGGCCAAATTCGAAGAAGTGTGAAGTACCAACTACATCATTGCACGACTTGTTATCGGCAAAAGGCTGCAGAAATGCAGCAATTGATGGGAAATTTACCAGCTGCAAGAGTTCGTATGGCCAGACCATTTTGTCAAACTGGCGTAGACTATGCAGGACCTATCGAAATAAAAGCCTGGAAGGCACGCGGCAGTAAAATCCTGAAAGGATATTTCGCTGTCTTTATATGCCTGACAACAAAGGCTATACACTTAGAAGTCGTTTCAGACTTGACAACACAAGCATTCTTGGCAGCATTTAAAAGATTTACTGCCAGACGTGGAATTTGCAAACAAATCCATAGTGATTGTGGTACCAACTTTGTTGGAGCTAATACTGAACTGAGCAAAATGTTAAAGGCTGCACAACATGATTTTAAGGAAATCGCGGAAAACCTTGCAAATCAAGGTACGGAATGGCATTTTATTCCTCCCGCTTCTCCTCACTTCGGTGGATTGTGGGAAGCCGGTGTGAAGTCGGTCAAGTACCATTTAAAACGGATCGTTGGAACAGAGAGACTAACATTCGAGGAGCTCACAACACTTCTAACTCAAATAGAAGCGTGCTTGAATTCGAGACCTTTGTGTCCTCTTTCCGATAGTATAGATGATTTAGATGTGTTAACCCCAGCACATTTTTTAATCGGCGAATCCCTTCATGCTGTGCCACAAGGTGACATCGACATCAACATCACGTATATGGATAGATGGAAGCGAATCCAAGCGTTAATGGAGACATTTTGGAGTAAGTGGAGTTCCGAATATTTATCCAGGCTTCAACAGCGTCCGAAGTGGATGAAAATCCAAGAAAACATCAAAATTGGAGACATCGTTCTGATCAAAGATGAAAGATTTCCACCGACTCTTTGGAACCTAGCTCGCGTTCACGAAACTCATCCAGGATCAGATGGATTAATCCGTGTTGTCACAGTGAAAACAAAATCCGGAATGATAAAACGGCCCATCGCTAAAATTTGTCGCTTGCCATCGAACGAAACACTTGAACAACAAACCATCGTTTAAAATTCAGCACAAAATCACTTCACCACCGTTCAAAATAACAATCAAATTATTACACAAATTACTTCATCGGAAATTAAGTTTTGAAAGGCGGCACGGAAATTCAAATAAAATATAAATATTCAAATCTACTAAATTAAAACAATACAAATATAATAATTATTAATCAAATCATTAATTCATTAATTAAAACACCGCTTCAGCGTTGTATAAAATGTTTGTCAAAATTTTAAACCTAAAATTGTAGATAGTAAATAAACCACAGTTTAATTTCTTAAAAACATTTATTAAAACTTCAAAATTTTACAAACATATCATATACAATCATATCATATTTATTATGAAACAAAAAATATATAAACATAAAATGAGAATAAAATAAAACACCAAATTAATTTCAAAATTTAATTTTTATTTCATTGAAATTCAAAACAAATAATTCAAAATAAAATTTATTCTTATAATCTATACGAACTTAAAAGAAAAGTAAACAAATTGAATTCAAAACAACGCTTTATTAAACAAAACAAATTATATTCAAATTTATAAAAGTAAAACCAAAGAAAATAATTTTCTTAATCGATTATAAATTGATATCACCAAAATGTAAACAAATAAATAATGTAAAATGGCCACTGCAAATCACTAATATGTCCAACATTTAAAAATTAAAACACAGATAAAATTTATTCAACATTTATTTATTAACATTTAAGGTACATTATATACAATTAATTAAAAATATAAATAAATACTTAAAGTACTACCACAAAGTATACTTAATTTAAAATTGCAAAATGAAAACACTAGCTGCATCAATGCACTAATTAAAATGTAAACAATAAATTTTCACAGAATAACTATTTTCACATTACATACATACCACCATTGAAAATACAAATTCAAACTTCACTTGCGATGTCAAAATATAATATCAATTCCAAATAAATAAAAATAACACAAAGTCAATTAATGACGTCACTAATATTTTACATGAATTTCACCAAGCACAAAAAATTACATATCACAAATTATATAATTTACTTGTAAACACTCATTGCACATACAAACTTAAAGTACCGTTGCATAAAGCATTTTAATATAATGCAACTCGGTCGCGGCGTATGTATTTTCCTTTGCAAAAAAAGGGGGTACAGTCCCGAAAAAGGCATATGCATATTTACATATATACACACATTATTAAAATAAAATCACGCCTAATCACCGAAATAATTAATAAAACTCATTAATAAATTAATTAAAAAACAACCGCCCGCAATAACAAATAAAATATTTTAATTTAAATAAATAAACAAAAAGAAAAAGCACTTACCCAATTCGCCGACCAGCAATCAACAGGATAATATGGGTAAAACACTATTAACACCCGCGACATATTAATATTTATTTTAAATATATACATACATATAATAAAGAAATAAAAACAATTAAACACTATCGAAATTAAACTATAATGAACATTCACAATTTAAACAAACAACAAAATTTAAATTTAAATAAAACAATTAAAATAATCAACTTAAAATTAATAAAATTAAAACATTATCACAAATAAACCGACGGACGCGCACGAACGAAAACCAAAACAAACGATCAATGGGAATAAAATACACTACTCATTATAGTAGGCTATTAACATAGTTGGTTCATAATAACCAACGGGTCTTTTCCATTCATATGGAGAAATGCAAACAAAATAACATGTTCATGTGCAATTGTTGTTGTCGTATATTTGATTTTTCTTTGTTTCAATTCTAATTTGTTTCAACTCTTTATTTTCAATGTCAAATTAGATAGCGGCTATGCAGAAATTCAACGAGATCTGTTCAGATGCCTGTGAAAGAAAAATGGTTGCGAAACAGAATTCAATCCGAGGGCGAAGAATGTGCGATTATACATGCATGTTATTATAGTAAAATTATAAATAATAAAATTAATAAAAATATTTAAAATTAAAACTATTGTAAATTCAGCTTTAAGTCAATATTGCCAACCTTTAAATGTCAAATAAAAACTTATCGAAAATATAAGTCAAAGTCAAAGTCACATCAAGGTTAAAATATGAATTAAACATATAGATATGAATTGATTGTACATTTTCTTACATACATTTTTTACTTTGTAATAAACTTTTGTTCATAAATCAACATTTTCCACAATTTGGTTTTATTTATTCAGTTTTCATTTTTTCTTAATTTTTTCAAATAAAAAAAGTGAAGTGAAGTCAAGGCAGATTTCCTGATCTTCCGGGCGAATATCATTCAACAATTGGGGATGGTTTACACACCATTTTCGAAGTTTAAATCCGGCGTTGTCCAGGATTGACCTTAGTTGTTTTTGAGCTTCCTTTGCCTGAGTGATGCTGTTGGATCCGCTGATGCAGTCGTCTACATAGAAATCCTCTAATAGGATTTGGCTTCCTATTGGATGCGTTAGCTTGCTTTGAGAGGCTAAAAACTGCAGGCATTTGGTTGCCAAGTAGGGGGCGGCCGAGGTTCCGTAAGAGACGGTTTTGAGCTTGTAGTATTTTATGTCTTCTGATGGCTGCTGCCTCCACACGATGAGTTGATAATTCTGATCCTCTTCATGAACGAGAATTTGTCTGTACATTTTTTCGATGTCTGCTGTAAACACAAATTTATGCATTCGAAATCGGAGTAGGATCGAGAAAAGTTCACTTTGAACTGTGGGTCCAGTATGGAGTATGTCATTGAGAGATAGACCCGTAGAGGTTTTAGCCGATGCGTCGAAGACAACACGTAGTTTTGTTGTGCTGTTATCAGGTTTAAGTACACAGTGATGAGGGATGAAGAAGTGAGGTTTTGGGATATCGGTTGGATTGATTTGTTCCATGTGTCCAAATGCTTCATATTCGTCCATAAATTTGATATAATCCCTCCTTAATGTTGGGTTTTTGTTTAGTCGTCTTTCTAATGACATAAAACGGTTGAGTGCTAATTGCTTTGAGTCACCCAAGGCTTCACCATTTTCTCGGAATGGTAGTCGAACTTCAAAGCGGCCGGTATTAGACCTGGTTACTGTTTGAGTGAAATGTGTTTCACAGAATTTCTCGGCTGTCGTCATCGATCTTGGCGAGTCTTCGAAGTCATCCAGTTTCCAGAACCTTTCAATGAGGTCATTAGTAGAATCGTCTTCGCAGAAGATTGCACAAGTGGCATTGTTGTAAGCTACGTTTTCAATTTTTCCTGCCACAACCCAACCAAGAACGGTGTTCTGTAACAATGGCATCTTGTCACCAATTCGTATTTGTTCTGGACGTATGAGTTGATGATACAATTCTGCTCCAAGCAGAACATCAATTTTGTCGGATTGATGAAAGTTTGGGTCTGCGAGATTGATGTTTTCAGGAATGGACCAGGTTGTTGTATCCAGATTCTGCGTAGGTTGAGGTAACACGATGCTTGGAAGGATGAATGCTTCCACTCTGCAGTTGAACTTTCCAAATGACGATTGAAGTTTGATGTTGACTCGTTGTGTGGAGCTTCGTGTTCTTCGTCCGATGCCTTCGATACATAGAGATGATGGTTTGGGTGATAAAGATAGACGTTTGATAAGCCTCTCTGATACCAGATTGATCTGTGAACCTGAGTCTAAAATCGCTCTGACCACACAGGATTGCCTATTGTTTGCGGCGATGATAACTCTTGCTGTAGCCAACAGCACGTAGTCCTGGTTGTCATTAAGCTTTTGAATCGTAGCTACCGTCATTGGTGCCGAAGCCTCAGTCTTCGTTGTGCTAGGTTTAGCAGTTGTAATCTCTGAAGTCTTCGTTGTGCTAAGTTTAGCAGTTGTAGTCTCTGAAGTAGTTGCGCCAGTAGGTGCGTTGGATGGACGCGGAATTTTTGGTACCAAGTGCAACAGGGTGTTATGCTTGCCTGTGCACTTGGAGCAGCTTCGTGACACACATGTTTTTGCTGTGTGATCGGCCTTGAAACAATTCACGCATAATCGTTGTCTTTGCGTCCATCTTAATCTCTCAGCGGCTGACATCTTCAGGAACTTTTCGCAATAAAAAATTGGGTGGTTCTTATTGCCACATACCTTGCAGTTATCGATGTTGGAGGTAGCAATGTTTAATACCACCTTGGTTCGGTCTTTTCCCCCAACAGCTTCTAGGGCCTCAAAACGGCTCTTCAAGAATTTGAGGAATTCTTCTATTGTTGGAAGTTCTCGAGGGTTTTTGACAGATTGCTCATATAGTAGATGGCTTTGTCGATCTAACTTCTTTGTTAATAGATAAATGAGCAGAGGAGCCCACGAGTCTGTATCGATGCTGAGGGCCTTCAAAACTGCCAAAGATTCATGAATTGTATCATGAAACTCTCTCATGGTTTTTACTTCGGAGTTTTGCTGCGGCAAACCCAAAATTTTTTGAATAAGGGACAACGTCTGGGCCCTTTTGTTGCTAAATCGGTCTTGAAGAGTCTTCCATGCGATCGTGTAGTTTTCCTCTGTCAGTTCCAAGTGCCTTAGCAGGCGTTCTGCATCACCAGACACATTTGTTTTTAAATACCACATTTTTTGTATTTGCGGTAAATCTTGGTGGTGTATCATCTTGGTGAAGATGTCAGAAAAGGTCTGCCATTTTAGATAATCGCCGTCAAACTTCGGGATTGTCATCTTTGGGAGCTGCACTGACAGATGATCATTCCTTGTATTATTGGTAGGTCCTTTTAGTGACGATCGGTTCTTCAGAATTTTTATTTCAAACTCTGAATAAGAGTTCATGTCGTAACCCTCTGTAAGTGGGTTTTCGCACTTCTCCCAAATTGAATAATGTAGTTCTTCAATTTGGCTCCAGAGTTTATTGATTGCCTCCAGGCATTGAATGGGAACTTCTTCCTTAACTCGACCGTTAATGAGCCGGGATAATGAGTTCATTAGTGCCTTTTGGCGACGCATGAGAGTAAGCACCTCGTGCGATGTTTGTTCTTCTCCCTCAGGTGTTTTTACTTTTCCCTCGGGCGTTGTTTTTTCTTCAGGTGTCTTCTTAGCTCCGCTGGACTCTATCTCAGTTAGCGGCTCCTTACTTGGACTGGTCTCTACTTTGGCTAGCGAATCCTTGAATATTTTTATGTATTTTTGAGTTATCTCTTTAATTTTATCGAAATAACTCGAAGCAAAATATTCATCATCGATTTTTAGATTCGATAACCGAATTTCTTCGTCTCTGGCTTCAAAATCCTTCCAAATAGCTTCGATTCGGTTTAATCGTGAAGCAAAGTATTCCTTCGTCGTTTTTCGTGTAGGCGAATCCTTGTTGAAGTTCCTGATGATGGTTTGTATGTCTTCTCCGGCCTGACGTTGTTCAGCTGTCCAGTTTTCCATTGTGAACCTTCTTGTCAGATTTTTATGGATTGATGCTTAGTTTCAGCTGTTGATACCAATAAAACGTTATGTGTCGCTGACCAAATCTTTAGGTTGACGATTTAAAGTCGGGGTCACCAAATGTTTTGTTAAGTCAAATTAGTTCAATACAATTATTGACCTTTCTTACTGTACATAAACAATAAGATTAGTAGGAATCAAGATCCAAGCACTTGAACTTGTTCTTGTAGAGATTCGTAAACAAAACACCTTGTTATGATTAGTTGTTACTGACGAATGCTTTTATTGTTGACAATTATGTCTCTTTTATACTTAAACTATTCATTACACATAATACAATTTTTATTACAAAGTATCGATTACATATAATAATAATTTCCTTACAAATCAAAATATATACAAATTATGTCAATCAATAACATTTAAATATGTCAGCATTAAAATAAATAAATAAAAACAATAACACAAATCGAAGTTGCGCTGGTCATTGCCTCCTGTTGTGTCATCAGTATTCGTTGTAGTAGGTCATAGTTGCGCTGGTCATTGCCTCTTGTTGTGTCATCGCTATAGTAGGTCGTCAAGGCGATGAACAGTTACTTTTACCTGGCTTGTATTTAATTTCGTAATCGTACTCCTCGAGAATAGATTTCCAACGCTTCATCTTCGCGTTATTATTTCTGTTGCTCATTGCATATGTGAGGGGCTGGTGATCTGTAAATATTTTAACGTGAGCTGTCCCATATAAATAATTCCTAAATCTGTTGAGTGCCCAGATTATGGCGAGCATCTCTTTTTCGTTTACCGCGAAGTGTTCTTCTGACTTGCTTAAGGCTCGTGAGATGAACATGACGGGTCTCTCGTTTTGAGAAAGCACTGCACCGATTGCATATTCCGATGCATCGGTCGTGAGTTCAAAACTTTTTTTGAAATCGGGATAAGCGAGGAGTAAGTCTTTGGATATAAGGGATTTCTTGAGCTTGTTGAAAGCTTCTATTGCTTCAGTTGATAAGGAAATTGGGGTCTTGTTTGACTTATTCTTAGAAATACGACCTTCTTCACCACGAAGCATTGTTGTTAATGGTTTCGCCAATTTCGCATAGTCTCTTACAAACCGTCTGTAGTATCCAGACAGTCCTAAAAATGACCTTAGCTCTTTAAGTGTTTTGGGAATGGGAAAGTCTACTATAGCTTGAACTTTATCGGGATTTGTTGTTAGACCGTTGTGTGATACAATAAAGCCTAAAAACTCTACTTCTTTTTTAAAGAAGTGGCATTTATCGATTTGTATCTTCATGTTTGCTTCACAAAGGGTTTGCAGAATTTTGTCTACATGCAACGCGTGGTCTTGTTCATTTTCGCTAAATATAATTATGTCGTCGATGTAGACATAACATATTTTGCCGATATAGTTGTGTAATATATCGTCAACTGCACGTTGAAATATCGATGGGGCATTTTTCAGCCCAAAAGGGAGTCTAGTAAACTCATATTTTTCTCCATTTATGGAGAATGCGTTTTTCTCCCTGTCAGAAGGTTTGAGAGGGATTTGGTGGAACCCGCTTTTTAAATCCAAAACGGAAAAATATTTACTTTTTCCTAGTTGGACAAGAACCTCGTTGATATCTGGGATCGGATATCTATCAGAGATGGTTACGGAATTTAATTTCCTATAATCTATCACAAGCCTGAATTGTTTTTCTCCCGAAGAATTTGATTTCTTTGGGAAGATCCATACAGGGGAATTGTATGGAGAGCGTGATGGTACAACGATATTATTGTCAAGAAGCTCTTTGACTTGTTTTGTGACTTCATCTCTGAGTGAGGCCGGGTAGGGATAGAATTTTGAATACACCGGAGTATCTGTATTCGTTCGGATTTCACCTATAACTGCTGTTGAGTAGGTAAGTTTTTCATTTGGTTGGGACAGTAAGGATGGAAATTTTCGGACTATATTTTCTATGGACTCTACTTGAGATTTCGTCATATGATCTGTATTTATATTGATTGCGTTTACGGAATGGGATTCTAATTGTTTAATCCTTACTTTTACCTTATCCATGATTGTCATGAGATTTATTTTTGTATAAATGACGGCATTCAAATCCTTAAGCGTATCATTGCCTAATATGCCATGGAATGATTTCAAAGTAGGAAGAAGGAAAAATTTTAATTTTTTATCTGTTTGGCCGAAGAGATTCAGAAAGGTATGATGTGTCACTCGCACATCTCCAGCAATGGATTTTGCTAAAAATTCTTTTTCATTTGGGATAGGTGATCTTATTAAATTGCTTTGTATATAGTTTTTACTGGATCCTGTATCAATGAGAAAATTAAAAATATGCCCACTCTTCGTTTTACAGGAAAAATATGGTAGCGAAGAGGGCTTTAACCTAAAAAATGTATGTCGCTAAATTCCATATCATTTGACTCTTCATAATTTTGCGATAAAATATATTGAGTTAAATCCGGATCGTGTTTTATTTCTTCTAAATTATTTGTATCGTAGAAAGCGTATACATCATTTGGTGAAATATAGTTACTTGGTTGTAAAACAAGGTCACTAACGATCTCATCGTTAGGGCAGAGGCTGGTTGAAGGCTCTGGGTTGTTAATGTCTATGTGAAAGTTCCTTTGCATTTTGTGTGGAACTTGGTTCTGGAAAGATGTATTTTGCTGTCTTTTTCCCGCATATTTAGGAGGTTGCGGTCGGTTTTGGTAATTCACATGAGCGGATCCTATTGTTGATGTTTCCATCGGTTCAGGCTTGGGTTGTGGCTTAGGTGCCATAGGACGGGGTGGCGGGTGATTATACTGATGGAAATTTTGATTAGGACGAGGTGGGGTGGGATATAAATTTTGTTGTGGTAAGTGAGCAATTTCAGGATAAAAATTTTGTTTCACTGGTAGTTGACGGATTTGAGGTCTCATTAGTGGTATATTCCTCTGTGGTTGCTGAGGTACAGGATGTTGCCACGCTTTGTTTTGAAATGTATTATGTATCTGATTTGCATGAGTTGCTCGGAATGTTTGATTCTCGAGTTTAAGGCATAAATTTAATGCCTGTGGCAAGTCCGTTGGCTCACGGATGCCCAACAATCTTGGTAAATCGCCGTTTAGGCCACGCACAAAGGTATCTAGAGCTTTATCTCTATACGTACGTGTAAGTAGGGAAAGCGATTCTGGACCTACGTCCATGCAGGATATTTTATTGAGTATGAGGGATAGGTGATTGTAAACTATTTGGTAAAATTGTTGGGTTGTTTTATTCCCTTGTACTAGTGAAGTCATCTGGTACTCGAGAGTACCGAGGTCTCTCTGATCTGCGTAATGCAGAGCCAGACATTTACAGATTGATTTCCAATCTAAAGGTGTATTGTAGGCTTCCAATACAGCATCGGCATTTCCTGTTATTTTGTTTCGGATAACATTAAGGAGGCCGTAATATTTAGGTGAACCTGCTATAGGTTCATATATCGTGAGAATGCGTTCAACGCTCTTACGCCATGAACTAAACTCACCCTCTTTGCCTGAGAATTCTCTCAGACTTCGAACGATATCCGGTATTTTATCGAGTTCGGATAAGTTGTTTCGATACTCAGGATTAATGGCTTGGTCCCTTACAATTTGTTCGGAATCTCCTCTAAGGACGTTCCTTACAATATTTGTTACGACGGCAGTGAGGTCAGCTGCTGTCACTATAGGTCGCGGGAGGTGGTTGTTGGTTAATTTGTTGAGGTTGTTGATTTATTTGAGGAGCTTGGACTAGGGGTGGGTTTTCAAGTATTGGGGGTCTTGCGAGGTTATTATTATTAGCCATTATGATAGATTTTTGTGTTAAAAATTTTTCTCATTCAATACAGGGAAATTTGATTTTTTGTATTGTTTTGATTAACTTGAATTCTATTACTAATCTATTAGATTTGATTTAATTTTTCTTTCTTAAATTCTATTTTTGCAATTTTACTATATTTTTTTTCAATCTAGCCCTCCAGTAGGCGCGTGGTCTACGGTCGTAGACCACCCTTATTTAAAATACCGCCATTCTCAGAAAACATTTTTTGGTTTACGATTTTTTTTTCAGTGTATCAATAACTGCTTAACTAAAAGTGGGGTGAATATGGAAAATAATATGTTCTTCTATAATCTGATCACGATTTGGATACTAAAAACGCTTTAACAAATACTTTTTTTTGCAAAATAAAATGGTCTACAATCGTAGACCACGCGCCTCTTCGTGTTACTTTTACCCACGCGCCCACTGGAGGGCTAGTATCGTTTTAATTTTCTATGTAATTTTCTTTTTATGTTGTTACACTATTATACTAATTATTAATTAATATTATTTTTTTTTTAAATACGTACAAAACTGCAACAAATAACTGCTTTAGCATGTTGCTTTCCTGGAACGGCTGACGGAATCTCGTCTCCTGTTTGCTGGTGCAGCTACTTAGGGGCCCTTAATTTTTTTCCAGGGGAGTTTTAACTTCTTCGATACAGTCACTTTAAGCTCAGATGTGATTTTTGAGCTTGACCACTACACTTTTTATTTAAAAGTTTGAGTACGAAGCTTTTTATTTGAGCTTGAGCACAACACTTTTTATTTATGGCCGGTTACGAAACTATTTTTTATGCTCGAGTACGACACTTTTTTTTCTTTTCTTTTATGCTCGGACATGACACTTTTTTTCTTTTATGCTCGGGTACGACACGTTTTTTTTTCTTTTATGCTCGGGTACGACACGTTTCTTTTCTTATGCTCGGGTACTTTTATTTATGCTCGGGTACTTTATGCTCGGGCACTTTTTATTTATGCTCGGGTACTTTTATTATGCTTGGGTACTTTATGCTCGGGAACTTTTATTATGCTTGGGTACTTTATGCTCGGGTACTTTTATTATGCTTGGGTACTTCATGCTCGGGCGCCAGTTATGTTATTTCTCGCCTTAAAAATTAAAAAAAACACAGTTTTAATTTCTAGCTGCGACGTGTCGCGTTTATTAATCGAAAGAAGACTCAAACTTAAAATTATTTTACATTGATATTTATAATGACATATTTCTTCATAAGCGTACCCATTCAAGTTGTCGGTGTGGAAATTGTATTTCCATATTCCTGGAAATATAATGCTGAACAGAACGATAACCGTGGGAGTGCAAGTCAGCATTAAGCAAGTGCAGCTTATGGGAACATTTATTGTTTGAACTTGATTTCGTTTGTTGGCCTGGGCATGTGGTGTCATTGAATATTTCAATGTTTCAATGTTTGTCGTGTTAACATATACAATGCTAATGTGTTCAACATGCTCAGGTTCATCTTTACTATAGATGATTATATTGTAATGTGTATACTGTATACACTCTTTATCTCTTTTAATATCGGATTAATAGGAGAACTCACTTCTTTAAGCATCGAGAAACATCTAGTGGCTAAGAGGAGAACTCAATTCGAGAACATTCAGCGTATACAAGAACCTCGAAAGGGGCAACATCTAGGGATTAAGAGGAGAACTAGCTTCGTTAAGCATCTAGTGATAAAGAGGAGAACTAGCTTCGTTAAGCATCGAGAACAACCTAATAGATTCTCGAACCGATTTGAGGTATATAAATAGGCGCTCGGAAGCGAAGCGGATGATTATTGATTGTGAACTGCGATAAGTAAAGACTGTGTTTGTATGGGCCACTACCCCACAGAATTTTTTTTTTGTAAAATCACTTTTATTGAAACAACAATATTCGCGCAGTGAACTCTGCCACTGAGTGTTTCGTTTACCTCATATACCGACTTCAAAATTATTGCGACCACTGAATGTTTCAATTGAGTGACGTTTCGATAACCAACAATGGTTATCGTTTCAATTCTGTATCATACCAGCTAACCATGATTAGTGTGGCATTGCTAACATACTTCCTTTTCGATATTGGCTGCAGACTTGTGAAGGCCTATTGAAAATTGATCCAACACGCCAAAAATATTCATCTTCGAGAAGACTTGGACTAACCAGATTGAGCTTGTGAGCTTCCTCACTCTACGTCGTTGGAGCGTTTTGTATCAGCAAATTTTTCAACGAGGCTAAAAGAGGTTTTGAAGAGCGTTCTTACATTCAACCTGCGTCTAGGCCCGTCTCGTCGCCACCACACATCGTGTTGCCTCGCGCTACACGTACAAAAATCGCCTAACCAGCATCAGAGCCAGCTTAAGAATCGACCCAAATTCTCTCCAAATTTGGGAAGAATCTGCTGGAAAATTAAGAGATTTGGGAGAGCTCCCTATAGGAGAACTGAGGAGATCACCTCGTGTTCTGGAAATCACTCCAAGGTTGTGTAAAATCTCAACAGATAATCTTTAGGTGGAAAAATAACTGTCTGAGGTTAATTTAGTATAACATTTTTCTTTTGGTGCATAGGAACGTGTTTTTTTTATTCTTACGCAAGTTCGTAAAACACCTGCTGGCTGGTGCGATCAAACTTGTCACCAAGGCACGTGTGTAGTTGTCGACGCATATTGGCCCAGCCAGCAACCTTTTTGAAAGCAGCGAAACGAGGCTACAAGGTAACTTAGGCACTACGACACCAAAATTTCCTTGGCCATTGCGCATAGTACGACGTCGTCGAACAAACCTATTTGTCTTTGGCCGGGTGCACGAGTGTAGGTGCTTGCGGTCGCATGTGGCCACTTCATAAGAGCCTAGCAAAAATAATTTACATTTACTTACCTGCTTTGTGTAAAATAATTGCCTAATACTCACCTGGATAACAACAACCGTACCTAATCTAACCTCAAAAAGGCATCGTCATCAGCAGCAACAAACGACAACCAGTCTGGAGTTCGACTAATTTAAGTTCTAATCGAAATTTAGTTTTAAGTAAAATTGATCTGTCATGCATAAAGCTCACTCGTCGTAATCACTCTAATCACTCAAGTTAAGTATAAAACCCAACTCATTTGTGATCACTTATACATACATATGATATCTTAACATAATTTCTTCTTAAAAATTTAGCAAAAGTGTATGAGAGTTTAGAAAGAAACTCCGAATCAACGCAACTTCCCCACCGCTAAGTTCTGCGCACAACTTCGTTGGAGGAGAGATTTTTGGTGAGTCCGAAGCAATTTGTTCTTTATATTTATTTATTGTTTGATATCATATGGATGAATGGGAGCAATACCCGACACTTGCTACTGATCATAATATGAGAGATTTGTTTGAGTAAGGTCAGGTAATAGACAATTAACAGTAACAGTTGATGCTGAGTGAATATACATAGAGTTTTTCCCTTTTTTTTTATTAATTGAGACGAATTTTTCTTCATATCTACCCAAAACTATCATGAGAGATAATTTTAACGGAAGGCCAATGAGCCTTTCAAAATAAGTACTTTTGATTTTCTTGATTTAATTTGTTTTTTTTTTATTGATTTACTTTGATAACTTTAGTCTTAGTATAAATAAAACCATTAAAAGAATTTGAATTCAGTTTCAAGCTTCGAGTTTGTAATTAGTTAGCCCTAAGCTTTCAACCAGGCATTGAAGAACTATACTAATCTTAATGAATTATTAGAAATTTAAGTGCAAATAAATAATACGTATTCGCCATAGTGAACATATTTTTTATTTTATTATAACGATATCGTTTCTGTGTTACATAACTTTTCCTTTTTGATTTTTGAATAAACCATGTTAGATTTTATGAAATTTTGCCTGTTATTGACATACATAATGTCTGTGAATAAGTTTTTTGTGAGTAAGTTTAGGGAAGTGTGATGCTAAAGGGAAGTGCAGACGGTGGAATGAAAAGTCAGATTTAATTTACTTCGACTTTAATTTAGGGGTTATCGCGATAAAATATCGAGTGGTGCGATAACCATGGTGTTTTTTACCTAGAGTAGTAACCTGTGGGAGGGTCACACTCAGGAGCTAAGCAGATCTTATGGTTCCAAATGTAAGGTAAGGTAAGGTTGTGTGAATTTGGTGACAAGAATAGCAGCATTATAGTTTGTTTATAAAAAGGAAATACATTCAGGCAAGATTACAAGTATACGGCAGTCCAGTGGTGGATGCAAGATCCCACCCCACCGACGAGCAAGTCTAATGGCCTTTCGCTAGCGTGCCTACCCGCACTCTGCTGACTGGACAACCTAGTCCACCTTCTTTGAAGGTCTTTGAGATTCCTGTGGTTCAGAGGAATCAAATGAAGTTGCATAAGAACGCATACTAGTGGATTCGGAACAGCTATTACCGTTACACAGGTGGCGCCCAACGTGGGGCATGAATTTTGTAGTTTATTTAGACGTTTTCGAAACTTCTCAAATTTTAATTTTTTTAAAATTACTTTAGCCCATTCAGATTTTTGAAATTTAAGCTCAAACGTTTTTCATCTCGAATTTTTATTAGCAATTGTAGAGTTTTGTTTATAAACAAGTAGAATTTTGTCCAGGATTATTGGTATTTAACAAATCTCTTAGTAGAATTTTCTACAAAAGTTTATTGAACTATAAAGTTATTCTTATCTTGATTCAGTGACCTGAAATGTCATGTTGATATCCAGTACACTTTTATCAGTTTTGCATTGGATCCAGAGTAGAATTCTTATTTACGGTTTAGCATTAACTTGGAGGATTTCATCGGACGACCGGGAGATATCAGTCTCAGTAGAACACTTCTCCATCAGTTGCGCCCGAGTTATGTTCCAGCTAATTTTTTTAGAATTGACATGAGGCTATTTTGAAACATATACAAAATTGTCCCAAAGAATAAGAAACTAATCAAATGCTTGCAGAGTCACTAAGTTATTTTGCAACTTAAATTATAAATCGTCGATTTCTCTTTGAGTTATGTTTTCGCTAGGCGACCATCGAGAATGAGTAAGAAATCCGCTTTTCTCTTTGTCGCGCTTAGGAAAGATAGATTCATTGATAATCAACGACAAATGGGTATAACAAACCAACAACCTTTTCCTAACTTAGTTTATAATTTTCGAAAGCTTCCACTTTTGAATTATTTTAAGCAATTTTTTTTTTTTTTTTTTGCTGGAGGAGATTAATCCTTTTTATTATTTTCTTAGGGAAGTGAACTTTGAACCCCAAACATTTTTTTTTTGTATTAGAGCACCTTCGTAGGAGAATACATTGTTTCAAAAATGCCACCAAAACAGCAAATCAGAACACGCACAAAAAAAAATCTAATGATGCAGACGATGAACATAATGGGTCTAGTTATAATAATGGTAACAATAATGGTGTACAGGACACGGGTGATCAGTCACCGTCAGGTTAACGTCAAGTAAACCTTTCTCAAGACGAAAACCTCCAGCGTTACATCCAGAATATAGTTATTGCTGCGATAGGGTTAACTAGGGATGAAGATCTAAAAAAACATCGTCAAGAATATGAAGCTGAAAGATTAAAAATAAACCAACAAATAAGTAAGACTATTCGAGAAGAGCTTAGAGCTATGAGTATACCACGACATGGTGTTACGGATGATCATAATATTCAATTACCTTTAGATCATCATAGCACTCTAAGCGATAATCAGCTTCCAAATCAAAATGGTGAAGACATTAACCAAAACCTAAACCCTGACCAAAACCTAAACCCTGACCAAAACTAAAATACGAACCGAAACTTAAGCCAGAATCTAAATCTAAACCCGAATCAAAACCAAAATCAGGTACAAAACCATAATAAAAATCAAAATATTCTTTTAAGCGAAGCGCCTGAAAGTACACGACAAGACATAGACAATTTTCATCCCAGCGAAAATTTTCAAAATTTCATGATTCAACTCGATAATTTGAATATAAATGGAGCAGGTTCAAGTAATCAAGGATCGAATCCAACGTGGACTCGACCTGTCGATTTTAAGAAATGGGGTCTGAAATTTGACAATCAGAAGATGTCAATCGAAGATTTCCTTTTTCGTCTTAATCGTCTTAAGGTCTGTTATAAGGTTTCATGGGATGACATATTCCTTCATTTTCAGATTTTTGTCACAGGTGAAGTAGAAACCTGGTTGTGGATTTACCTTAAGGCCAATCCTGGGGCAACCTGTCGACATTTAGAACTTGTGCTCTTACAGCAATATAAAAGATTAGAAACAGATACAGAAATATCGCGAAAGATGTTTGATCGACGCCAGGGTCAAACAGAAACTTTCGATGAATTTTATCTGGATATAATGAAATTAAATTCTAGAATGCAAAGGCCAAAAACAGCTCAAGAGCTAAAAGATCTGATTAAACAGAATGTCAAGAGAAAAACTGGAGAACTATTAATTACATTCCCGACAAAATGT